>OX104036.1:89102747-89490393 GCA_944470415.2 Schistosoma rodhaini
CAGTTTGATATTACTTACTTACTTCTGTTACCCCTTGTAGACAAACTTAAGCCGCCCACCAGCTTTCTCCATAGAACTCTGTCCTTGACAATCCTTTACGGTTGTTTTTAATATCTATTCATTTTCTCTATGTCTGCTTCCGATTCCTGACGCAATGTGTTCCCTGATTTTTCTTTTCTCCTTTTCCCTTCAGGATTCCAAGTTATCGCTTGCCTTGTGATGTAGTCTGATGATTTCCTCAATATATGTCCCATTCATCCTTAGCGTTTTCTCATAATTTTCCCAAGCTAGTAGTTGGTGTGTTTTCTTTCATAGTAGGTTGTTGTTGATGGTATCCGTCTAGCGGATCTGGGTTATCTCGCGTAGACAGTTGTCTATAACTACTTGTACCGTTTTGAGAATGGTTGTGGTAGTTCTTCAAGTTTCAGTTTCGTACAGTAGAACTGTCTTGACGTTTGTATTGAAGATTGTAACTTTGATATTGGTTAACAGTTAGTTTAAGTTCCATATTTTCTTCAAATGTAAAAATAAAGCCCCTGTTTTGCCAATCCTTGCCTTAACATACGCATCAGATCATCCTTGTTCATCGATGGTGCTGTCCAGGTCGATGAAAATGTCCACATCTTCCAGACCTTTAACAAGTGTAATTGAACTGATGCTCTCCGTGCTGTATTTGAGGATCTTGCTTTCTCTCTTGTGAATATTGAGGCCTACTGATTCAGAGGCTGATGTTACAGTGTTTGTCTTGACCTGCATTTGTTGATGTATATGGAATAGATCTAGTTCATCTGAGAAGTCCAAATCGTCTATCTGCATCCAAGCTGTCCATTGTATTCCATGCTTACCGTCGGGTGTGAAGGTCTTCATAATGCTGTCGACCACCAGAAGAAAGAGAAAGGGAGAGAATAAACCGCCTCGTCTGACTGATCCTCACTAGGAATGCGTCAGACACCTGTTCTCCATGCACAAACTTGCAATGTAGTCCGTCGCATGAACTCCGATTATTTTTGAAAATTTTATGAATAGACATAAATTTCCAGGTGTCTCACCATTCTCATTTCTTTCCTCCAGTCCATATTGTCCCATGAAATCTTGATATCGGGTGTTTTCCATCCCAACTTTGGCATTTAAGTCTATCTTCAGGATGATCAGGTCCTTCCTGGGCACTTCGCTATGATCGATTGCAGCCTCTCATAAAACTGACCTCTATCGTCGCCGTCGTCGTCGCCATCATTGGCTGGAGTATAACATAGGACCACATTCACAGTGATCCATTTCTTGTTCGTCTTGAAGGATGCTTTGATGATTCTGGATCGATGAGATTCCCATTCCATAAGTGATTTTCGTGCTTCTTTAGACAACATCAGTGCAGAGTATTTTCTCCTTCATGACCAGAGTGCAACAGCATCTCTCCTGAATCTATCCTTTTTTGTCTAGTTTGGGTCAAATGGTTTTCACTTATTCTGATAACGACGAAGTTATACCTCTTCATTTCCGTAGCTATCTCATTGGCCCTCTCGGTCTATCACATTGTTCATTTATTTCAGGTACCCATATTAATTGTTGCAATGGTTGTTAGAAGGGGTATCGGTCTCCTGTTTTTTAAGAATCTCGGCTTTCGCCATGAAGTGTCCTAATTTTTCTTCATGAAGATCCTCCAACTTCCAGGACAGATTTTAAATGGTTTAAATTGTTTTTTTTCTCGTTGACGTTTTTAAGCAAGTTCAGTTTCTACGCTTCTCTTTTAACCGGGCTTCTACTTTTTGATTTAATTTTCGCAAGTATTGTCATGTTGAATAAGTATAAGAGATCTTCCTCAACTAACTATTAAAATCATATAATCAAAAATTGCTTAATTGATATACTCCCATCTATAGTAACCCTAAGAGATTTAACTTATCGTATTATTGCTGATTTCTTGTGTAGACGGTTGTTGCTGAAACTTATCAGTCTTGACACATCTATGATACTTACTTACTTACTTACTTACTTACGCCTGTTACTCCTAATGGAGCATAGGCCGCAGCATTCTCCAACCCACTCTGGAGAATGCTGGTCGGCAGCCTATGCTCCATTGGGAGTGACACATCTACGTACTACCTACATTCTGAGCAAGTAATCATTTACAATCTCATTCATATGTCAAGATGCAAATGAAGCTTATAAGTAGACCTGAAGATCTTGCATATGGTGCCCAGTAAGGTAGTGGTGAGACTGATGGGAATACTCATACATAACAGTACTAATCGTTCCTTCTTTTTCAATGGTTATCTCTCTAACGTCAGTTCATCATGCAAACTAACAGTTCGAAAATCTCAATAAACATCATCTAATAGCAAGATTCACATTGGCACTGAGAAACAAAGCCAATCCTACAACAACTTGAATCCATATATATATGGGGAGTAAAACATTAAGATATCTTACCTTTGGATGTATATCTGGTATATGATATTCTCGACGATTTTCTAAATTTTTATTATCACAATCAGCCATTGGTCCATAAAACATTGCTTCAAATACTGGTGATGCTGCAGCTAATATTAAACGATGTGCAGCAAAACGCCATACTATTGGTTCTTTATCATTTATTCCATTCAATGATCCAATAAGATTCCCTTTCCCTGTATCCATGGGATTAGTATTAGGTGAATTGTATTTAAACTGATTTTTATTATCTTTATGTTGAATCATTAGTGTATTATTATTATCTGTATTATTATTATGATCTGAACGACAAGATGGTGGTTGTTCACCATCCGAATTTAAATCAGTTGCATCATCAATGGTATTCTCTTGATCTGAATCGATACATCTTGAATGTAATAGATCCAATGAAGTATTCAATACATGGTTACTATCATTATGATTACTATTACTATTATTATTAGTAGTAGTAGTAATAGGACGAGTAGAAATGGTAATTGTAGTAGGAGGATTAGTATTATTACTATTACCATTACCATTACCATTATTACTATCATTAGTGTTGTATATTGGGCGGGATTTATTCATCCCATTTGAACAATGAGTAGTACGTTGTGCAACATTTAATAATTGTTTATTAGTACAACAATTTAATTGACTTGTTGGACCACCAGGTGCACTAGAATCATTTGAATATAAACTAAGTGTACTATTATTACCTAATATATCTTCACCACCAACAATAAACCATACATCAGCAAATCTTTCTGTTATAAGCATCTGACGCCATAATTGACGACTACCAAATAAATTAGCCTATATTGAATATATATAGAATAAGAAAATGAATAAATAAGTATGAATGGATGAAATCAATTAACTGTGTTTATCAATAATAGAAATAATAATAATGATCATATGCTCATTAGTGACTAGCTTCAATGAGGTATCTATGAGACTCTATGATTGATTAGAAAGATCTCGCCTGGCGGGATCGTGCATGCGCACTGATGAGCAGACGCATAATAGGACGAAACGGTCGTTCAGTGCTCCTAGGTTCTTCATGGTGGTCTAGCTTCAATTGATTCGTGATCTCAACTATTAACATTACTATAATATCCACAAGAAACTTTTTATATTAATAATCAGCATATACTCACTAGTGAATGGCTTTAATGAGGTTTTTCTAGGAGTTCTAGTGAGAAGCAGTAAACAGTGAAGTTCAACCAGGTTTGTTGGGAGATATCAGCTCACTGAAGAAATTGGTAAATGGTTGCTCAATTTAGTGGATTAGTTGAAGTTAGACATTATTACCGTTGAATGCTGGCCAGTTCAGTGGTCTAGAGGTTAAGCGCTAGTGTGCGAGACTGATAGGTTCTGGGTTTGAATCTCTCTAAGCGAGATCGTGGATGCGCACTGATGAGCAGTTTCACAATAGCACGAAATGGTCGTCCACTGAGCTGGCATCCAAAGGTGTTAATGTCTAACTTCAACCAATCCACGAAATTGAGCAACCATTTACCAATGTCTTCAGTGAGCTGATATTTCCCAACAAACCTGGTTGAACTTCACTGTTTACTGCTTCTCATTAGAACCTCATGAAATACCTCATGGAGCCAGTCACTAGTGAAGCTAATTTGGAGCTAACTAGGACAGATTCTGTGGTAAGAAATGAGTATTTCACTAGACAAGAAATTAGACAACACTATCATAGGTCGAAGAAGTCTATTAGATCTTCTATTTATCTATGTGACATAAACGTTGATTATGTATGAACGTGATGAATTTTCTTTTTGGTTTATAGACAATCAAAACAACCCATTGTAAATAGATAGTTTAAAGAAGAAAAAAACAACAATCATGTTGGAATGTGTCAACAGTTTCTACATAATAAATAAATCTATCAATATCTATATAGATAGAAATTGTCCGCCTCCTAGAGCATTTGAAAGGAATCAATGAGATTTTTGAGAATACCTACAATATTACTAGTTGAAGTTAGGATTGATGGATTGACTATAATGTATTGACTGTAACGTATAATTGTTCAGTAATCATATAGCGCTCGCGCGCGAGACTGATAGGTTCTGGGTTTGAATCTCGTGAGGCGGGATGGTGGATGCGCACTGATGAGGAGTCCCATAATATGACGAAACGGCTGTCCAGTGCTTTCAGGTTTTCCATAGTGTTTTAGCTTCAACCGACTCATGATTTCAACTATTAAATGCAGTTTCCAACTGGCGACATTCGTCAGTCCGATAACCTACAAATTCGTGGCTTTGTACCATATAGTGGTTTGACCAAACCTAAATTTCTCATAACCTAATCCATTACCAGACAAAATCACAACATCGAAGTACATAGTAGCTTAGAAAACGTAATACATGTCCCACCTCACAAATTGATTTGCTATCTTTTACCTCGCACTTTGCATCGGTCACTTGATAGTCCCAACGTATATGATGAATATCTTGAAGGTATATGTACTTAGAGACTAGTAACCTACGAATATCTTTAGAAGCCGAAATCAAACGGAATAAAATGTTTTGCCGTATAATCATCTTTCAGTTGACAAACAAATTGTCATTTGTACGTTAGAAGTGATGGAATTTAGAAACACTTAAGTGAGCTTTCTTAATTTATGCAAAGATTTAGTTAGATACTAACCCACTAAAGGTTATGAAATTTTCAAGACAAATCAAGTAGTCAACTCAATCCACTATTTCACTATGATCAATATAGGCGATATAGTATACCTGTCCTGAATCTAAAAGGCAAGCAAACTGATATGGGATATGTATGGTTATAAACATCCAAGTATATTTATGTTAATCTGTTAGCCATTAAAAGAATTGAAGCAGAAAACAACAAATTCTTATTTCTGAAGCACGTGTCTTTGGTGGTAAAATCAGAAATCTCATACAGAATCTTACAATTTTCAGTGTACTATCATTTTGTATAAACGTGTTTACTAATTGGGAGGCAAAACCCGACTCACACCACCTCGTTGTGCCTCCTGGATCATGGGACTGTTTCCATGTACTAATATGGGCGGTAACCCGGGTGATGGAGATCGGCCTAATCAAACACTTTACCTATACCCACAAATGATTGAAATTGCTACAAAGAATCATTAGATCATTATTGTTGGTTCAAAAAGAAGGAACAATGAATCCGCCGCAAAAAATAGAAAGATGAAATGATTCTGTGTAAGCAATGCAAAAACAGCTATTTAGCCCTGGTAGTTGTGCCGTGCTTTGATGTAGAATTCTTCTCCAGAAGAGCCAACTAGGCTTCACTATGTTACTGTGGCTGGAAGGGGAGTGTTTACTAATTACAGATGAATCAGACCTCTGATTCAATACCATAAATAAAGAAGTAGAAGTTGGTAATAATATCAAAATCATAATTGATGATTATTGATCCGTATACTAAGGGTTACATACCAAAAGTGACAGTGGATAGGTACGTTTAATGTCAACATAATATACTCAAATAGAAGAGTTATGGATTGGTTAACTGAATGATTTATCAATACTCTACAGATGTAATATTCAAGCATTAGTGTGTAAGGAAAACTATGGTCGAAACAGGCAACCCTTGTTTATCTAATACTTTATCTACTTTAAATAGCAATGGAGGGATACGACAAAACAGAATGATTATGGATAATTATAATTTACCGCTTGATAGTTTGATAATAATAAGCCAAAACAGGGTTGAACTGTTTCCGATTGCGAGTATAAGAAGGTTTGTGGAGACTATTTAATTTCATAGTCTAAATCACAGATTAGTCTTAGAGGAACTCTGAAAAATAGGAAGTACTGTCCACTGTATCCCGTGCTTTCCTCCAGCACGGAAAGCACGGGATACAGTTGACAGCTGAGATGCAGCTGGATGATTTAGACTTTGCATATGATCTGGCTCTTCTATCACAAACGCAACAACAAATGCAGGAGAAGATGACCAGTGTAGCAGAAGCCTCAGAAGCAGTAGGTCTCAATATAAACAAAGGGAAAAGCAAGACTCTTCGATGCAATACAACATGCACCAATCGAATCACACTTGACGGAGAAGCTTTGGAGGATGTGAAAACCTTTACATATCTAGGCAACATCATTGATGAACACAGTGGATATGATGAATATGTGAAGACGCGGATACGCAAAGCAAGAGCAGCATATTACAATTGAGGAACATCTGGAACTCAAAACAATTGTCAACCAACACCAAGATCAGAACTTTCAATACAAATGTCAACATAGTTCTACTGTATGACGCGGAAACATAGAGAACTACGAAGGCCATCATCTCGAAGATACAAGTGTTTATGAACAGTTGTCTATGCAAAATACTTCCGATCCGTTGGCTAGACACTATCAGCAACAAACTACTGTACGGAGAGAACAAACCAGATTTTAGCGGAGGAAGAAATCAGGAAGAAGTGCTAAAAGCGAATAGGACACACATTGAGGAAATCGCCCAACTGAGTCACAAGATAAGCCCTCACATGGAATCCTGAAGGTTAAAGAAGAGGAAGACCAAATAACGCATTACGCCGAGAAACGAAGACGGACATGAGGAGAATGAACAAAAAGTTGGATAGAACGAGAAAGGAAGGCCCAGGACAGAGTGTCTTGGAGAATGCTGATCGTCGTCTTATGCTACATTTAGAGTAACAGGCGTAAGTAAGTAAGTAATTTAATCGCTATTTCATCCTATTATGAAACTTCTGAATAATGCAAACATACGACCCTATCAATGATCTTACATTATCCCTTCAAATCTCTTCGTGAACACTTAAAATTTTTGACACTAAACCAGCATCTAATGGTTTATATGATGGACTTTAATCATGTTATAATATTGGTAAGTAGTTACATCACAAACCATATGGATAAATAGAGATTAATCAGGGTTACAAATAAAACAAAACTTAATCAGTCAGCTACAACTTAGGATCAGGTACATATATCCATCGGTCTAAGTTGCCATAATTTCATTAGCACAACAAAATGAAAAACAAATTCATAGAAGTACATAATTTAATGGTGGTAATATATAAAAGAAAGACTGTATATTATGATATGGTACAGGAAAACAGAGAGTGTATACACCTACACCATTGTGATCGATCGATCTTGAGCCATGTTACCTAGAGTCTTCAACCATTGGTTACGATAGTCACGTGGACCATAACCAAAGAATCTGTATCTATCAACATGGTTCAGAATAGAAGTTAGTAACTTCAAGCACAAAACTGATAACTTTAATTCTAAACAAACATACTACTTTGATAAAATTGATTTATTAGTAGTACTTAAAAGAAAATCAATTTCATATCTATAAGGTTCTCTCATTCACAATACATCACACACACACACACACAATGAGAGAGAGAGAGATTTTTACACACGCGGTTCAATATATGTGATCCAGTTTCAAAACATGAAAATCTTTTGTGGGGGTGTTTTTGTTGGGTTTTTTTTGGTGGTTTGTTTTTTTAAGGTTTTTGTTTTGATTACATTAAAGTACCTTTTGATTTTTCTAATGGAATTACATAAAGAAAAAAGCACATACACACACAGAAAATCTATGATTGTAGTTTGTTAAGAGTACATCTGTGAAAATGTGTACATATCTAGTCAGATACACTTTTGTGTATACATTAAACTACTCATAAAATTTATTAGAAGGGGTTTTGTAAAGATTTAGTATTTTCATAGTTAAAATCATGAATCAATTGAAATTAGACAACCATGGAATACTTGGAAGCACTGTACGACCGTCTCGTCCCAGCATGGGACTCCTCAGTAGTGCGCATCCACGATCCCGCCTCGCGAGCGAGATTCCAACCCATGACCTACCAGTCTCAAGCCAGAGCACTTAACCGATAGACCACTGAGCTGGCTGGCATCCATCAGTGTTAATGTCTAACTTCAACTGATCCATGAAGTTGAGCAACTGTTCACCAATTGCTGAGGAGTCCCATAATATGACGAAACGGTCGTCTAGTGCTTCCAGGTTTTCCATGGTGTTCTAGCTTCAATTGACTCACGCTTTCAACTATTTAAATACTAAATCTTCACAAAACCGCTTCTGATACTCAGAAAACGTTTATATTATAGATGTATTATAACTCATTATAAAACATCTATAGAATACAATAGTTGAAATGATGAGTTGATTAAGACTGAACCATTATGGAGGATCTGAAAGCACTGGATGGTCTTTCCGTCCTAGAATGGAACTCCTCAACAATGAACTTTCATAATCTCGCATATGGTATTTGAATTCAGGACCTATCGGTTTCAAACGCGAACGTTTAAACACTAGGCTACTAAGATGACCAGCGTTCAACGCAGTTAATGTCCAACTTCAACCAATCCGTAGAATTAAGCCACCGTCTAGCATTGTCTTCAGTGAGTAACTGTCTTACAACAGATTTGGTTGAACTCCACTAATCACGGCTTCCAGATTTGTCATGATGGTCTAGTTGTAATTAACTCATGAAGTCAACTATTAAATTACTAAAGTCTCCAAAAAACTCCGTTCTGAGCTATAAAACAAGTTGGATAAGACAAAAGCTTTCAACATAAAAATGTATGTAATGATTAGTTTTTCAAAAGAAAATAGACTATAAACAGTATCTCGATAGTATAATAAGACGAAGATTTTTCATAGTTGAAATCATAAGTCAATTGAAGCTAGACCACCATTGAAAACCTGAAAGCAAGGGACGGCCGTTTCGTCCTATTGTGGGACTCCTCAGAAGTGCGCATTCATGATTCCGCACTCGCGAGCGAGATTGCAACCCAGGACCTACCAGTCTCGAGCCAGAGCCCTTAACCGATAGACCACTGAGCTGGCTGGCATCCACTGGTGTTAATGTCTAACTTCTAATACGAAGATTATCAGAATTATGTGTTGATAGATTAAGGCAATACATTTTGAACATTACCAGGATAGCTTTATGGGTGAGAACAAACTGTTTTTCAATTTTTGTATGGTTAAGGCTTCAATAAACCATAGCACAAGTCCTTTTACATTTTTGTACAAAATCACGAAAGCCAAGTTAAGATCAATCTTATGACCTGTTTCAATTGTGTTTAGTAATAGAAGATAATGTATACGAACATCATTTACTCTTATTGGGTCATTCGATTTATCATATTTGAAATCATGAGTTAATTGAAGCTAGACCACCATGGAAAACCTGAAAGCACTGGACGGCCATTTCGTCCTATTATGGTGAACGGTTACTCAAAAACGTCGTGTATTGGTTGAAGTTAGACATTAACACCGTTGAATGCCGGCCTGCTCAGTGGTTTATCGGTCAAGTGCTCCGGCGCGAGACTGGTAGGTTCCGGGTTCGAATCTCGCTTGACAGTCGGGATCGTGGATGCGCAATACTGAGGAGTCCCACAATAGGACGAAACGGCCGTCCAGTGTTTCCAGGTTTTCCATGGTGGTCTAGCTTCAATTAACTTATGATTTCAAATATTAAGATACTGAGATCTCCACAAAATCCCTTCTGATCATTCAATTTAATTTGTTTCTACAACCATTTTAGTATATCTTCATATACCATAATTTTGAGATCACGATTATTCCTCTCGATGTATGTGTTGCCATACACATTCAAGTTGATAAACACAGTGGAATGTAACACAATTGTTTTCATGTGTTTTAGGTTTTGATTGAAGCATGGACCTTCTTTTTTCTTTGATAATGAACTTTGCTGTGTAATACACCTTGTTAATGACTGATTTAAGTCTTTGTTTCAATAAAAGGCTATTTGAATCAGCTCTAAACGGTACGATGATGTAGAGAGGCTTTTCTTTTTCTAACGAGGCTATAGTAGATCGTACTATACCATTAACTTTCCATCAATTTGTGAATTTAAGAGGATCGACATTTTCCATTAATGTTCTGTTTAACAACTTAACTAACATGATCTTAAGAAGTATATTATATGCAATTAGATTGTTCGAATCTATTATTGCATATAAGCAAAGATGGTTAGTGGCTAGTAGTGGAATCCAGGATGAACGTTTCGTCTTGTTTTGGACTCTTCGGCTGGATATACCTGCATCTCAGAGTTGATGTTCACTTTAGGACTCGAATCCAGTACATTTCGCTTTAAGCTCCATCGCGTTATCCATTGAGCTACTGAGTCATGATAGCCACCTGGTTGTGCGATGGGGTGAAGTTTAAATTCACTGAGTATTGTTTGGTTGAATCTTCCCACTGATGCTTAGGATCGCACTTGCACAAGCAAGTGGCTATCAGAGCTCGGAAGCTAAGTGGATAACGCGATGGCATTTGAAGTCAACGGTACTGAGTTAGAGTCCTAAAGTGAACATCAACTTTGAGATGCAGGTACATCCAACTATCGAGTCGCAAATAGGACGAAACGCGCGTCAAACTAGATTCCATTGCTAGTCACCATCCATTTTTGCTTATAATGATTCCATTGAAACACTAACACTTCTTAGACTGATTCAATGAATATATGATCTTATATACTACTTAGTAACACCCAATATTGATTTGTTTTTTTAATTATTAAAACATGACCTTAGAATAGAAACTAAATTATAAAGTGAAGCTTTCTAATCAGATTTCCCCGTAATAAACTATTCTGTAATGTATACTACTAAAGTTACATGAGTAAATTGAAGCTATACCACCAAAGTGTGTGTCGGAGGTGGGATACGAACCCACGCCCACATTGTGGGCTCATGCTTTCAACTATGAAAATACTAAATCTCCACACAAACTCCTTCTGATAATACGTAAGTAAAGTTGAAGATTATTGACAAAAAAACCTGGCTATTTCACCTGAAGTTGAAGTGATAGAACTAATTAGTAGTATATGTTGTTCGCCTACACCCTCGATATTGTAGATAGAGAGAATATAGTTCTCATGTTATGAACGTACCGTTATCCAGTGTTATAGTTAGAAACAATATAACTGGGCTGTTCTATCAACGATTGGTTCATACGCCATTTGTTCCTTCAGGATACTGGAACCCATGTGCACCATTGGTTCGGAATGAGGATTTTTCAACTACTTTAGGTGAACTTTCCGTGTCCACCAACCCGGTTAAAGTGCCGGACATTCGCTTTTTGTCCTCTCAATTTCGTAATCAACACCCTTGCCATGAGAGTGCAATGAGTAGGACTTCCCTGTCAGAGGCTATATATTCGCGTGGCTATGTGAGAGCATTTCGAGAAGGGAGAGTTGACTCTCTCCACTTTTGGCTGTACCAGGGCATTTGGGGGCTGTGGTGATCATAGTCATTCGAAACTCGACGCCATCTACAATATAAAATGTATTCAAGAAATTGATTGTCCACTTTTTCATGTCATAATAACGACTATAGATTTCGAATGATAGCACCTTTGATAGAAGCTTATTTCTTTTGTTTTCCCATCTGATTACTTGTTCTATCATCTTTTATGTGTTTATACTACTGACTATGCTTTCGACAGTTCAATATTAATCATTTTAAGAATAATGATACTTACCCTCCAATCATTTGGATCTGTTCTCTTCTCTGTATATTTAACTTCTTGTCTATTCACAATTTTTTCAGTATCTGAATTATTTGTTTCATATAATCTAGGACGATGTATTACTGATTCATTATGACTATTAGCTACAATTTCTGTTACATGCAAATCTTCAATACTACTAGCATCACTTATACTAGTAGTCATACTAGCATTATCAATACTAGACAATTGAGGAGGTTGAATTGATGACTGATTATTACGTAACACATAGATTTCTCGGTCTCTACTATTATTAGGTGAGTTGTACGATGCAAGTGTTTCATTTGTTTGTGCATTAAGATTACTACTACTGATGTTATTATTACAACTTCTGTTCGGCACTCCACTTTCATACCGTTGCATTCCGTTTAGATGATTTGTGTTGGAAGTAATATTCATAACAGATGGATCATTTACACAAAGATTTGCATCTATATGACGCTGTAGAGGTATATCATTTTGAGGACGTCTTAATTGACCTTGATATAAACCTCTTGTTTGAACAGATTGTGTAACTCTGGATGGTTGGACGGAACTTATTCGTGGTTGAGATCGACCAGTTTGTAAAGCACGTTCACTATTATCTTCATTTGGTGAACGTAGAGATAGTGTTTGTGCTGTATTATTAGATAATGATTGTGGATGAGGATTTCTACCAGTAGGATTAGTGAAAATAATAGGTCGATCTACAGTATCTTCGTTCAATGGGGATGAAAGTGAATTGTTTAAATTTCGAAAACCAGAAACATCTAGTTCTATTTGACGACGTTGTGGATTTTCTAGATCTGCTGATAATCTATGTGATCTATTTCTTGATCGTCGAGGACGAAGTAATCCATACATTGGAACCAAAACTACATTTTGTCGTTCAATTAATGTATCCTGACTTAAGCCATTACTTCTATCTTGAAATGATCGACGAATTTGATTTGTTAATCTATCATCAACATGTAAGTTGAGCTGATGTAAATGATTATGGCTTACTCCTGATCTCAAACGGATATTTCTTGCTAGATAGGAATAACAAAAACAAACAAGTTTAATTAACAAATCTTTTGTAAAACTTGTCTCAGTTTCCTATTACGGTATAAATATTCATTTAAAAGTTAATGTCTAGTAAGAAGAACGTGAGTTTTCTGTATTCAAATATCTTAGTAACTAAGACCTGCAAAGCTTATTCAGTAATGTTGATAAGATATTGGCTACCATTCACACACGCAACAACAAATGCAGGAAAAGACGACCAGTGTAGCAGCAGCCTCAGCAGCAGTAGATCTCAATATACACAAAGGGGAAAGCAAGATTCTCCGATACAATACAGAATGCACCGATCGAATTACACTTGATGGAGAAGCTTTGGAGGATGTGGAAACCTTCACATATCTAGGCAGCATCATTGATGAGCACACTGGATCTGATGCAGATGTGAAGGAGCGGATTCGTAAAGCAAGAGCAGCATATTTACAATTGGGGAACATCTGGAATTGAAAACAATTGTCAGGATTTTCAATATAAATGTCAGCACAGTTCTACTGTATGGGGACGAAACTTGAATAACAACGAAAGCTATCAACCGGAAGATGCAAGTTTTTATTGACATTTGTTTATACAAAATAATTCAGATCCGTTGGCCAGATATTATCAGCAACAACCTACTGTAAGAGAGAACAAATCATATTGCAGTGGAGGAAGAAATCAGGAAGAAGTGCTGGAAGTGAGTAGGATACACATTGAGGAAAGCACCTAACTGCGTCACAAAGCAAGCCCTCGCTTGGGATTTTGAAGGCCAAAGGAGAAGAGGAAGACCAAAGAACACATCACTCAGAGTAATGGACACAGACATGAGAGAAATGAACAACAACTGGATAGAATTAGAAAAGAAGGCCCAAAACAGAGTGTCTTGGAAAATGATGATTGGTGTCCTATGCTCCATTGTGGTTAACAGGCGTAAGTAAGTCAGTAAGTAATATTAAAATCTCTTTTTTTCATATCGAATTAGTTTCTTGTAAGTTTATGTACTTAAGTACATTAATTTCAAGATAATACTGAATTGTGACCAATGACAAGCCTGTTTAGTCTTATAGTACAAGTTGAATTTTGTTCATCAAATTAACATAAGGCAAGTTGTTTTAATGATTTAGCATCCATTGCACTATGTTGAGATCCCACACGGATCATCATTTCCATCAAGATTGTGAGAGCATTTCGAGAGGGAGAGCGGACTCTCCCCACTCTCGGCTGTACCAGGGCATTTGAGGGCCAAACTGTAAACAAATTCCTGATTTTTACGAGACATTTGAATCTGCCTAATATTCTGTTTGTATGCAATACTTAAGAGAATTCAAAAACTTCAGATTTGAGAGTAAAATTGTTTTATTCTAACCAAGTTAATGGATAACACTTAACCTATTGACAGATTACTTTTGTAAACAATTATATGCAATAAAATTAGGTATGTATTGTATCCATGGCTACAATTGAATGTCATTAGTACAATGTCTTAATTCCTAGAAGTTAACTCTCAGAAATAAAGATGATTAGTTGAAAGAAAGTTTAACTTTAGATTATATCTACAGGATAAAAATGTTAGGGTTGTGATGTTTATTTCATTTACAATAGGTGCTCAATAAACACAGAATGCCGGTTCAGTGGTCTGTCGGTTAAGTGCTCAAGTGTGAGACTGATAGGTCCTGGGTTCGAATCTCGTGAGGTGGGATCGTGGATGTTCATTTCTGAAGAGTCCCACAATAGGACGAAACGCCCGTCCAGTGCTTCTAGGTTTTCCATGGTGATCTAGTTTCAATTGACAAATGATTTCAACTATATAAAATTACTAAAATATCTACAAAACCCCCCTTCTGATAAACACAGGAACTGTTAATTATGGACAGTAATTCAACAAATGATCCATAATATGGTAATTAAGCTCCTATCACTATGTATTACTCTAGCATTGATGATCTGTTTTTCATTTTATTTTCATCCTTCATTATTGTTCCTTGCGTTTCATCTTCTTTTCTTGACTAGATATATTCATTGTCTATCTATGCACTAACCAACTCTAGGGACTTTCGAACAAGAAGAATAGTGTTGAAATATACTAATCTTCAAAGCTGATTAGTCTTTTAAAAATAAAATGACTGACATTCCGTAATTCACCTTCGCTGAAGTCTTATTCCCTTAGCTGGATGATTCGATCTTCTTTCTAGACAATATCATCAATACAAGCTTTGGTTAGAAGTATGCTATACGGATTTATTCACATATGACTGAAAGCTTTTTCTTTCAACCTAGATGTTGCTTGGTTATTGTTGACGATTTGCTTGTCATTATCTGATGATTTTCCTCCTTGACCTGATTCTTTATGCTATAGCTGTTCACAATCTTTCTAGTTGATTGTAGCATTGAGTAGATTTCTATGTGCTTATTGATCTGAGTGGCAGGCTTTTAAACATTTCCTAGTCTTCCTTTCATTCCCCATATATATAACCTTAACATAATTCCAGTATAATTTATATTCATAATTGTCCATGTTCATCAGTATGACCGAAGATACATTGTGGAGTTTGACAGCTAGTTGATGTTTATGTAGATGATGATAATGATGAAGTTGCGTCGATAACTGTTCTTTTCGAAAAATAGTCGTGAAATAATTTTTGTTTTACTTCAAGTGTTATGCAGTACGTTCTCTCTATTTTAAATGGAGCACATACACAGTTGGTTTTACGAGTTCTTGGGTTTTTGATATTACAGTTGAGAATTTAATCCGTGACAGTTGGCTTCCAAGACATTTGAGTCTAGTATTTCTGCTCTCTTTCAAGTGATCAGTAGATCAAAGATTAATAGTTTGTTATTCGAAACTTCTCTCATAGTTCATTTGCTGTCATCGAAACGTTGGCGATCAAATTGTGGGTATTTTCCAGCTCGATCTCTTTGATAATAATAAATGTATTGTCAAAATAATTGATTCATAATACTTAATTAAGATCGATAGGAGAAGTTGTCAGTCATATGCGACGAAAGCTCAATAGCTCACTTCTATCTGAAGCTTGTGCTGGTGATGATACCGAGAAGGGTGATAAAAGCTTCATGATCAGAAGGGATTTTGTGGAGATTTCAGTATTTTCATAGTTGAAATCATGAGTCAATTGAAGCTAGACAACCATGGAAAACTTGGAAGCACTGGACGGCTGTTTCGTCCTATTATGGGACTCCTCAACAGTGCGCATCCACGATCCCGCACTCGCTTCATAACTAAAAAAAGAACCAGCTCAGTAAACAAAACCTTATGAACATCATGCATTTGAGCTATAAGATTACCTCTAAACAAACTTAACTTTATCATAGCTTGCAAGTTTATTAAATAAACAATGAGTATACTCAAAATCTGATACCTTATGTATACATATAACAAAAAACAACATTATTATGTAACATACCACTAGCACTACGTTGAAACCAAAATCCTGATGAATCACTTAATTGATTATGTGAACGATAATATCTAGTATTTGGATCATTCAAATAAATAATATTACGATCATCTTCAAAACGTGGTGATAAATCTTGATGTCGTCTATGACGAAATGAAACATTACGATCATGACGTCGTTCTCTAGTATATGTTTCACGTTGATCTTGATTTATAGTTATTATTGATGGTGAATTATTCTGTGTGGATTCATTATCTATTTCACTATGTGGACTTTGTGATTGTTCTTGATGTTCAGAGTGTTGTTGCTGCGGTGGTGTTGGGGCTGGTGGTGGTGATGATGATGATTGTTCAGACATGATAATTCTTATGAAATGTTAATAACTTTTCGAGGCTAACAATTTTCTATTCATTTTTAAGTTAATTTTAGTGTTTTAGGGTTGTTAATTATGCGTTAAATGAATCAAGACTGTCATTGGACAACCAACATCAGAGATCTGAGCGAGATACAAATGTAGAGAAAGAAAGCAACGAATAAAAACTATACAAAAGTTATTATAAAACTAAATTGTTAAACAATTAAATAATATTCTGATTGTTGGATTCATCAGTCAATTGAAGCTAGACCACCATCTAAAACCTGGAAGCACTGGACGGCCATTTCATTCTATTATGAGACTCCTCAGTAGTGTTCATCCACAATCCCGCCTCACGAGATTCGAACCCAGGATGGTGTAGTAAGAAGACGAAAACTATCAAAACTATGTTACATATATTAGTGTAATACATTTCGAGCAATCTGATCACACATAATATACTTGTTATTAAAACGTTTACATATAAAAATGAAAGGTCAATTAGGCTAGAAATAGGGTGGGGATAAGAGGAGACGAGAGATAATAAAGAAAATAACTTGGAAAACATTATAAATAAAGATGAATAGTGATTTGCGACTCGTCAGCTGGATGTACCTGACGAGTCTCAAATGGGACGAAACATGCGTCCTGAATTCCACAGCTAGCAACTATCCATCTTTGCTTATAGTACTTTTTTTAATGGTTAACTAGCATTACAACATTCTTATAAACCTAAACCAAATGATATGATATGAAAATTTTTTTGTTAATACACTATTCCCCCAACCCCTTCATCAATTATACATTCTGGCACTACGATCCAAAAATACTGAGAATGGTAAATTTCAACACATCTATAGATTTTTCAGTATAAAATATCTGCAGGGCCACTGAAATGTTACTGAGCCCTAGCCAAATCATCTGGCAGGTCGGTCGATGAATATCGAACAGATCATTTATCCCTGCCAAGGTCAAGGACAATGAACTCGCATCAGTTGATCGTACACCATGGACTGGCCGACGCTTGTACCTACTTCAACTAATATATTTCTATAATAATGTCCTTTGTGTTACACTGTCTTCAAAATATTCGTAGTACGCTGATACGACGAAGGGATAATCCACATTAGGTGCTAACTGCAAGGTGTGACTTCGACGTTAACGGGTTCGTCACACCATTTCTGTCTAACTCGAATAGGTTCCGAATCATTCAACAGAGATCATTAAGGTTGATGAACTACATATCTATAAACATTCATATGTAACTAAATACTTTAAAACTATTTTGTTCAATCGGTTGTTCAGTTTTATTTTGAGAGAGTTCAAATTATGTATCTATTTCAGCTAATGCTGAAACTCTTATTCATTCCCCCCCACATACACTCATGTAATTTTAGTGACTTACATGCTAAGGTGACTTCGTGATAACACCGTTGGATGTCGGCCAGCTCAGTGGTCTAGTGGTTAAGCGCTCGCACACGAGACTGATAGGTTCTGGGTTAAAATCCCACGAGGCGGGATCGTGGTTTCGCACTGTTGAGGAGTCCTACACTAGAACGAAACAGCCGTTCAGTGTTTTCGGGTTTTCAATGATAGTCTAGCTTACATTGACTCATGATTTCAACTATGAAAATACTGAAATCTTCACAAAACCCCCCCTTCTACTTACGGTATTGTATTGCATGAAAATTGTCCAATATTAACATTAAAGATGTTTTTAATTCGTTACTCAACTACAAAAATGATCAATCAGTTAAACAGGAATTTCACTGATGAATGTTATTATCAATAACTAACCAATACCTTCTATCCTTCACTTGGTAACTTGCTTAATAAACAGTCATATATACACGTATATGAAACAGTAAATAGATATTGATCACTTTAGCTCTGCTTATCTCTATTTACACCTAATAGCTTGATAAGCTATTCATACACACATATATATGTATTCATGTGCACACTTGATTGTGCTTAGTGATTATATTGGTTAGAATAATGGAGACAAAGGTACTTAATCGATAATAATAGAACATTACTGTATTTCACACACACACACACACACTCAGAGAGAGAGAGAGAAAGAAAGAAAGATACATAAAACTAAGTGTTTCATTTTTTATTTTATTTTATTTTTTATTTTTTTTCACCTATTTGTATCATCTCTATTACTATTTATTAGGAAACATGATTGTGTATAATAAAGAAAAAATAAGTTGAGTGTACTGCTGAAGAGCCCTATACGAGGACGAAGTGACTATCTAATGCTTTTAGGTTTTTCAGGGTGGTCTAGCTTGAATGGACTCATGAATTCAACCATTAAATTATTACAATAGAAAGTCGATACAACCTAGATGGTAATGAGTCCATTTAACAAAATAATAAACAGTTAGTTACACGTTTGGAGAATAAAAGTTAAGGCTGAAAGTCTCATGGACGAATGTCTAATCTCTAGACCGCTGAAATGGCCGATGTTCAACGCTGTTTATGTCGAACTTTAACCAATTCACGAGATTGAGCCACCATCCACTATTGTCTATAGTGAGTTATTGCCTCACAACAGACCCAGTTGAACTCCATTATTCACAGCTTCTCACTAGAAGACCAGAAAATACCTGTTGAAGTCAGTCACTAGTAAGCACATGGTGACTATTATAAAAAAGGGGGTTTTGCTCAGATTGTAGTAATTTAATAGTTCATTTTATTAGTCGATTAAAGTTAGACCATCATTGAAATTAATTATGAGTAATTAGTAGGAGGGGTGCAATGAAAATTAGATAATAAGATTAAGGGAAGATAAAGATAGATTATGAAACATGTAATAGTATCTAAGTAGAAGACTAGAGTAGATTCAAAAACTGTATATACTTTCCATATATAAGAAGGTTAGGGTGTTCCATGTGTATTCCTATGATTTCTGTTATATGTAAAAGTCGGATTCTAGGTCCATACAGGCTTTTACAAATAACTTTAAACGTTGAAGTTTGGCTACGTGGTGATCAGTATCGACTAGACATTCCAAGATGGAGCTTCTTATTACTTTCTTTTGTCCATTAGTTAATCATCGGGGCTGATATTCAAAAATACTATAATGTATTTGTCAAGTTGTACACCTCATATAACTAGATACTCAAGAGCAGTTGAATTTTGTAGAGGAACTAGGCAATTTATCCATATTACATGAACTCCCTATTGGCTAGTTGAAGAAAGTAGGATATAATCTTGCCATATTAAATGTACGTTTTAAGGCGTTTTGTATAAGTCAAGTTACTATTTCTCTGATTATATCACCTTTGAACTGCAATTTTAAGAAAACACACTTTTTGGTACCTTTGATGATTTTAGTTTAGGTTTAGGTGCAGACATACGTTTCATTGGGAACTTCGATGGGTATCTATGCCTACATAAATAAAGTTTTAGTTCCTCTTTGAAACCATCTTGGCTCTATGGGCCAAACATTTGACTAAGTTACTCATATGATAACCGGAAAAAGCTTTTGTTTGTTTGTGTCTGTGTATGTGTAAAGGGACGTAAACATATTGGAACTCATAGTACTCAGATACTTGAATAATAAATGAATAAAGTAGAACTGGAATGAATAGAAATAGCTTTTGTCTATTTCAATTAGAAAAAGCAATATTGACTGGAAATGACTAAAATATAAAATGATCTTAATCAGAAGGAGTTTTGTGGAGATTTCAGTATTTTTCATAGTTGAAAGAACCACCAAGGAAAACCTGGAAACCATCGGATGCCGGCTCAGTGGTCTAACGGTTAAGTGTTCTGGTGCGAGACTGCTAGGTTCTGAGTTTTGATCTCGTGAGGCGAGATCGTGAATGTGCACTGATGAGGAGTCTTATAATAGGACGAAACGGTCGTTCAGTGCTTTCAGGTTTCCCTTGGTTGTCTAGCTTCAATTGACTCATGCTTTGAACTATAAAATGATTTGCTAATCTTATTGTCTTATTCACAAAATCCCTTGGATCCAACTAAAACTACTTCAATATCAGAACAGTAAATTATATTGAATTACAATTAGTAGGTGAGTTTTATTGACTACAGGGTCTACAAGCATTATGTATCATACGGAGCCTGTCATTATAAGGCATTGACACGCTTTACAACATACTTTGGTGTGTGCTACCGATGTCAACAGATATAAGTAGCATGTATCATCAATCGAAAGTGAAATGCCTGGAGGCAAAAGGTTAAGAAGATCGAAGAAATGAGAACAAGAACAAAGAATGATTGATATGGAAACAAAGGAACAACGGAGTCTGGGACGATTGATTAACATTTCGCAAATGAAGTATTCACTGTATGGTTCTGAGATTTCAATAAGATGTTCTTTTATTTTTGTATTCAAATACATTCGACTGTCCCCACTTGTGTTCTTGTTCACTAGAATACTACAAATTATTGGTTAAAACTGAATAACAGTCTCGTCCTATTTTTGAGAAAGTAATTTCATTAGGTCAGTTACAACCTCAACTAAGCATGCTGAACCGTTTTTTTTTAGAGAAAAACTTACAAGATAGTCCATATTTCATTCAATATGAATACATTACTCACAATTGATTGATCACTGGGTGGTGATCAATGTTATGTGTGTCAAGTCCTTCTTAATGCAGATCGAATGCTATCCTGTTGACTACCGCCAATCACCATCTTACGAGTACATTACATTATAAATATTAGCATCGAAGAAGTAGAATGAGACACATATTCAGAAAATACAACTTAATTGATCTTATAAATCTATCATCCTATCTATGAAGTTCTATATTTCTACTGTTTGTAGAACCCATAAGAGTTATGAAGTTGTACCGGGTTTATTGTCGATCCACCAGGGCTCGGTACCTGTGTGGTTGTGCCACAGGATTGAGCTGTACTGTTCAGATTGTAGAGTTGAAACCCATATAGTGTCTCGTTCTCCTGTTAGGCGGGATTGAGCTGTACTGTTTGGGTTGTCACGTGAAAGTCCAGATGGTGTCTGGTTCTCTTGAAAACCAATGCAAAACTACCCTGGCCCACAAGGGTATATTATATAACTATAAACTTTTTTACCGGATTTATTTTAGTTGAAACAATCTTAGTCAGTAGGTGAAAGTCAAATTTTATGGTGGATCAATATTATTTGAAGGACTGTTTCAAAGAAGGAAGTGTTAAACAGTTACTTCTATCATTTTACAGCTGATTTATCAGCTGATAAATATCCTCAAACTTTATGTTAGATAATTGGAGTTGGTCGATACGAAGATCCTAATTAAAATTTTGTACACCTTAAAACTTGTTATCAATGTGTGCCTACAATATTGGTGTCATTGATACTAATTTTACCATTCGGACACTTGTCATACAACTTCACAGCTTGAGTCTTTATCAGGGAGATATCTTGTAGCAAAATACCTTATGTAGCACTAAGACATTTTTAACTGATCAGTCACGGAAGATCAATAAATCTATATTGTTTTGTTTTGTGAGCATGACATATACCCTTTAGAAATGAGATGATATTCTCAGATGACTGGTATTTGGTCACAGTTGTTTCTCAGTATTGTATAAGTGTGTTGGGACTAATGAATGACTAGTAATGAGCTTGAAATAAGAGTGATATGGAAAATATAGCAAACAGATTAATGATGTAATGAGTCTTCATCGAGTGAGGTAGTTAGGGCACGTATTACATATGTCCGATCATTCCATACCCCAACATGCGATGATAGACGGTGTGGAAGTAGACTGTAAGAAAATTTATTCCGTATGATATAATCTCCTTGTATTTAACATATCGTCTACTATACTTAATTGTTTAGAAGAAATAAATAGAAGTTTTCATTATGAACCCACTATAACGTCGTCAATAGTTGGTGAAATATATCCGGGAACACTTTTTGTGGCAGAAAAAAAGAGTTAAAGTAAATCAAAGATGGATATTGGCTAGCAGTGGAATCCAGGATGCACGTTTCGTCCTATTTGGGACTCGTCAGCTGGATGTACCTGCATCTCAGAGTTGATGTTCACTCTGGCTATCAGGACTCAGTGGTCGAGTGGATAATGCGATGGCGTTTGTAGCGAAAGGTACTGGGTTCAAGTCTCAGAGTGAACATCAACTCTGAGATGTGGCAGGTCCCAAATAGAACGAAACGAGCGTCAAACTGGATTCCACTACTAGCCACTATCCATCTTTGCTTACCATGCTTGTGAATTTAGGCTATATCGAGGCAATACACATAGTATGCAGATATGCCAATAAGAGACTGACCAGTTGCAGTCCTAACACATCGATTGGAAGATTCAAACAAACAATACTAAGTGAAGTTAAAGTAAATCATTTTGGTGGACTACTGAATACATTTATATGTAATTTGAACTTCTGGTTTTATAGAAATGTCAAATTTAAGCAGCTAAATTAATGGCAAAGCTTATATTAACACTTTTTGATATCCAGGACTATTTGTGTGATTGGTCATTATTATCCTATTAGTATGTTCAACGCATATGACTTTAAGAACATGTTTTTGATAGTATTTTGGACTTTTGAAAACAATGTAATCCATGATAAAGGTTTCACCATATATGGGACTCATCGACTGTAGTTAAGAGTAATATCGAAGCTTTTACTCAGGATAAACATATTCAACAGGAATTGACTGGATAAAGTCCCGAATATCAACAATAGTACAATATAGACTTTAACAAACACGTTCATATCCTTTAAACGAGTTAAATGAGTTGATCATCAGCACTGGAATGTAGGTACATCTAGTTGACAAGTCCTAAATAGAACGAGATGCACATCCTTGATTCTACTGCTAGTTAAAATCTGGCATCAAACTAGTTAGTTAGTTTTCAACGAATCAAAATACAAAGCTTAGAAAGTTCAACAATTTTATTCAACTAAATGTAATCTGTCTATGCTTTAAGATCAGTTCATCTATCTATCAAGAAGTTGTAAAATATCTATACACAATTTAAGTCATATATAATATCATACTTTATATGTAGTCTAACAAAATGTTAAGAACTTCAGTCACATGACTCTCCAGGGATGAACATCGAAAATGAAATAATAGGAAGATTCTAAAGCGTAGTAAGCAAAGATGTTATAGTTTCAAATTGATATATTGCTCAGAATGAGAACAGTATGAAAATACATAAGATAGATATGAATGAACATTGTAAATCAATTAAGTTATGGCACTTTTTTTGGGACTTCTCAGAAGTGCGCTTCCACGAGCGCGCATCGCGAGTTTCAAACCTAGGACCTATAGATTTTATCTACTAGTTGACTTTTAGTACTCGTACATACATAAAACATTCATCATTTAGCATATTTATTTATTTATTTAAACACATAAATATTGGTACGAAGAGGCACCAGATATATATACGTCACACAAATCTCATTTTATTTGTGTCAGGGCTGTAATACTGCTCAGGTGCCCAAACTAAAGCAGGTGGTTTTCTTAGAGGGCCACAACCAGAGCTCTCGACCTAAAGGTCTGAACCACAAGGCAGTGGAGCATTGTGAGGAGATGCAGTCCCATGATAGTCGATGACCAACGATTGATTCATACGCCATTTTTTTCCCTCGAAATACTGGAGCTTATGTGCACCATTGATTTGGAATGAGGGTTTTCCAACTCCCTTAGGTGAACTTTCCGTTTCCTCCAACCAGGTCAAGGCGTCGGAAATTCGCTTTTAGTCCTCTCAAATTTTGTAAACAACATCCGTGGCACGAGAAGGCAGTGAGTAGGACATCCCTGGAAGTGGCTGTATACGCGTGGCCGTTTAAGAGCATTTTGAGAGGGAGAGCGGACTCTCCCCACTCTCAACCGTACCAGGGCATCATTTAGCATAAATGATTATTTTCAACTTTTGTACAAAAATTTATATTATGCTTATAACATTTATAAACATAAATACCATCAAATCAGATTAACTACTAATACTATACAGATCCAAGTTTAAGAGTTATGTTTCTCTGCTTTATGGTGTCACTGTTCACGTTTAGGCTTAACTGCTAATTGCATTCAACTATCATCTTATATCAAAACCATGATGTATATCATTTCCAGTCATTTAAACTAATTGACTAAATCACGAAATGATAACCAGAATTTACTCACCACCAAGGAATAAACATATATGAAATTAATGTCAGAAGGGGTTTTTGTGGATATTATAGTGATTTTATATAGTTGAGATCATGAGTCAAGTGAAGCTAGACCACCATGGAAAAGCTGGAAGCACTGAATGGCTGTTTCGTCCTATTGTGGGACTCTTCAGCGTTACACATCCACGATCCCGCCTTGAGAAATTCGAACCCAGGACCTATCAGTCCAGTGCTTCCAGGTTTCCCATGGTGATCTAGTTTCAATTGACTCATGAATTCACCTATTAAATCAATCATTTATCCAATCAACATATATATCACTCTAATTTTATGGTTGAAATCATCAGCCAATTGAAGCTAGACAAGCATAGAAAACCTAGAAGCACTGGACGGCCATTTCATCCTATTATGACACTCCTCAACAGTGCGCATCCACGATCTCGCCTCGTGGAATTCAAACCCAGGACCTATCAGTTTAGAACCGTCTAGTGCTTCTAGGTTTTCCGTGGCAATCTACCTTCAATTGTTTCATGATTTCAAGTACTGAAATCTCCACAAGAACCCCTTCTGATACTCATTAATCATCATATATCCAACTATAATTAACTTACATTTCATTTAAAGTATATAATCAAATAATCACTAACCCTATTCAATCATAACTTATACTCATGTATATAATATTACTCGCTTTTATATATATATATATATTCCTTATTATTGACCTCAGATACATAATTGTAACCAATTTTGTAAAATATTAAAAAAAAAAATTACATTGAAGGTAAAAACCAAAAAAAAAAAATTTAAAAAAAAAACACATTAACCATGATAATAATGTAACCTATACTGAGATTGAAAAAAGTATTTTTAATCCAACTGTAAAATGTTCTCCTTATTGATTAAAAATAAAGAGAAAAAAAAATAAAAAACCAATTCATTTAAAGAAGAAGAAGAAGAAAATAATAATAATAATAATAAAGAATAGCACCTATTTTCTATATAAGTAATAACAAGTATGCATAGTAACAAATTACATGTAACTATGAGTAGCCTTATGTGTGTATGTATCTATGTATGTATGAATGTGTATACATAGATTAATGAACATTATTGTTCACGAACGAACAAGTGAATACACACACACACGCACATACATACATACATACATACATACATACATATACACGGAGGTTTCTATGTATTAAGTAAGTATGGTGTTATTAGTTTTTTTTTTTGTTCTTTATTTTTTATGAGTTTTTTTTTATTACCTTTATCATTACTCAATAGTCAAACATGAAAATTCCATTACAATATTGTTGCTTTATATATATATATATAAATAGGTAAATTGTAAATATTCATCATTTTAGATCAATTAGGGGGTTTTGTGGAGATTTTAAGTAATTTTATATAATTGAAATCATGAGTCAATTGAAGTTAGACCATCATGGAAAACCTGGAAGCACTGGTGGACCGTTTTGTCCTATTGTGGGACTCTTCAACAGTGCGCATACACGATACTGTAATCTTCAGAAAATCCTTTCTGATCTATAATCATATACTCACTAGTGATTGACTTCAAGGGATATTCCCTTGAATTTTAGTGGGAAGCAGTGACCAGTGGAGTTCAACCAAGTCTGTTGTAGAGATATCAACTCACTGAAGACAATTGGTGAACGGTTACTTAAACATCGTGGATTGGTTGAAGTTAGACATTAACACCCCTGGATGCAGGCAAGCCCAGTTGTCTATCGGTTAAGTGCTCTGGTGCGAGACTGATAGGTCCAAGTTTCGAATCTGGCGAAACGATATCGTAGATGCACACCGTCGAAGGCGTTTCTTGTGATATTATAGAAATATTAATAGTTGATATTATGAATCGATTGAAGCTAGACCACCATGGAAAATCTGGAAGAACTGGACGACCGTTTCTGTCCAGCATGAGACTCCTCATCAGTGCAAAATACTGAAATCTTCACAAAACCCCTTCTGAATTCAAAAATATTTTTAAACTTTATGAAATTTAATATTTACTAGATAGAGAAAGTTTTATGTTCTCTCGAACAACTCTAAAAATGAAGACATCAATATGAAATCACTAAATGTTTCAAATCCACAGTAATGATGATATCGAAATGAGGAACTTCATACTTACTAATAAATAGGTACGTATATATCATATATCTCAATGAGTACAAAACGTTTCGTAACTTCATGTAGGCCACTTCTTCATAACAAATAAATAGCCAAAATAAATCAACACAACTTAAATTACAACTGTTTAAACGATTTAAACTTGTGTTAATTCATTACGGTTATTTAGTTATTATGAAGAAGTGGCTTACACTACATCACGATATGTCAGAAATGTAGTTTTCTACTTATTGAGAAGTAGCAGAAAAAAAATACGATTATTATTAAATTTCTACCCAGTGCTAAGGTTTTTTGAAACTATCAAGTCCAACCTTCATGTGGATACCTATAACTCATGCTTACGTTAAACAAGAAGTAAAATGATCTTCTTTATTTAATATATAAAGACTGAGCTGTCTCTCATAATAAACTTTCCTCATTTTACTTTCAGAAGCTATATCTTAAGCAGTTCAACTAAATTTCGACAGTTCAATCTATTAGAAATTACTATGTTTAGGGTTGACCTGTGTAATCAATTCACTCCTGTTATTCAGTCAGAGTCAAAATATGACCTTACGGCCATTATACAAGAGGTAAGGCATTAGATAAATGAGAAGCAAGAGAATCAATGTGATAATAACATCAATGTTAGTGAGAGTGAATATCAGAATTATTGGTCAGAAAAATAAACAATATTTAGAATGGTAAATAACAAAATGAACCTTAGGTCAGTATTAAGAGGAAGATAAGGGATCTGATAATTTAAGTCAATAAAACGTTTTAGCTATTTTCCCAGGCTTTCAATTCACATATCGCGGAATACACACGAAATTTGGTGGATAGGTTTACTCACCTCAGTATTTCATGTCACTAGCCATTTTATAACCTACTGTATGGTGATTAGCTACGCTTTGCTTGTTTCTTGATTGTGCTTTATTTATTTGTCTTAGAGCCACCTAAAATGTGGTTTGTGGTGATGTCTGACGCACCGATACGAAAAATTCAGCGATATTATTTAATTGGCAATATAAATCAATTGAAGTGGAATTTCAAAACTGAGAAGAATCAGTTAGATCAAAGAATTCACA
Source organism: Schistosoma rodhaini (assembly GCA_944470415.2). NCBI lineage: Eukaryota > Metazoa > Platyhelminthes > Trematoda > Strigeidida > Schistosomatidae > Schistosoma > Schistosoma rodhaini. The sequence goes on from OX104036.1 coordinate 89,130,867, forward strand.
TAATTTATCTACCGGTCTTAGATAATTACAAAAATACTATCTATTTATTGGTAGTGTATTAACGCTTATTAGATCTGTATAACAACGACCAAAGCAAGCAAAACCAACTAGCCAAAAGTTTAGTCAGTGTAAAACGTAGCTTCATGGTTTTCCTCCAGTTGAGCTGAGCTACTTTTGAATTAGAATGGATTATTGTCCCATAAAAACAATATTTTTGTGTTTTTTTAGTGAATTTTAATTCGGAAGCGATGATGGTAGATGTAATATCAAAAAGAATCTTTCCATTCTTACTCCACCATTGTTCTTATTCATTAAAAGGGATAATTTCCGACGTTATACGTATCGATATTACAGTACTTTAGTTTAATTCGAGCTGCCATAAAATGATACATTTTACGAAGCGTCGAACATTTACTCTTTCCGAATTACAACCATATTTCCTTGAATACCTTGGTTGATCCCCTCGTTCATTTTGTTTGTAAATTTCAGAAACTTAAATTCGTTTATCTTTATTTGATATCTGATATTTCTTATGTCTGTTTCTCTATTTCGCAATAAAGTAAACTTATTGTCACTTACTATACTGAGTGGTGAGTAATTTAAGAGTGTCCGTTTTTATTTTGCATTTAGAACACTTGTTTTGTTTGATTTTCATGCACTTTTTCGCCTTATCAGAATACAGTAATTTCTTTAATTGGTCTCGCAAAATGTAACGACATTTAAAATTTTTTCTACTTGAATTGTTCTAAGGTCGGTTTATCGTTACCTTTCAATTTCGAATAAATGACAAAATTACATAGTTACGTATTTTATCTATACAGTTACCAGGCCACTTACCTAACAAGCCTAATGTCAGTTAATGTTGAACGAGTTGCCTGAAAATGGTTGAATCCCATTTGTAAGTTTGTCATCATGTAGCTCTCTTATTAACTCTAGAGGTTCATGTGAAGAAGTTGGTTAATTTTTCAGGCGTCCCAAAATAATGTTGCAGTAACCTCAGAGGCTATAGAGATGTAGGCTATTTTGAAACTTTTGGTGGAATAACGGGGATTTCACTCAGCACCTATGGCTGGCAAAATATTTCATAACTAATTTTAGTCATAACTTTATTTTCCCATGATACACTTATATTAAAGCTCACTAAGTTGTCACTTACATAGGTAAAGACATAATATGTTATGCTCAGGACAGCTTAAGCATACAGTCAGATATACCAACTTCATATAATGGTGGAACCTCCTCATCGTTTATCCATAATTTTAGATCTAATTAAATACAATGAAGATTACAGTATTGTACGACTGTCGGGCTTGACATCCTGCTGATTAGCATTAGTTACTGAAGAAGTATCACACGGTCCGTCGTTGGTTACTTAGGTGAGAATTACGGCTTTAAAAGCACATGATGGCTTTAATAACGACAAAGTAATATCTGTACTTGAATATCTTTCAAAGAGTACAAACTATAACTTTCACTGTCCTAGCATCGCAGTTCGCTAATGTGATTTGAAAGACTGAACTGATCAATGTCCGTACCATGCTTAATGTTGCTTTGGGGCTAATCAAAAGGCAATCCATAACTCTTGAATTCACTGGTAATGCAGTATTTTCGAGCATCAGCAAACTCTGACATTAACATTTATTGGCTAATATTCGCTACACTGCTAGAAATGTTGGGTTAGAAACAAAGGACAATAAATTACTAAACAATTACACGAAAATACCGGAGACGACACAGTTTTGCCTTTCTCTTTACTTTGCTACATGAACTATCTTTCTACATGAATTGATGAACTGATACTCAGCTACCTAAGAGTTGTAAAGACTCCTGAAAACTACTTGCATGTGAAAAAGTTTGTAACAGGAAGTGAGATTCATACTGATACACGTCTACTAAGCATCACTGAGTAATGGCTGATGCCAGTGTGTGATGAAAGCTACAAAACCAAACCCCGACTCTCTACTCTAAATACCTAACCATAAACGTGAACTGTATGGGGATGAAAAATCCTTTTGCGACTTTCTAAAAGTCAGGAAATATAGATAATTTACATTTTTATGACTTCATCGATGTATCGTTTTCCAAATTGGCCAAAACAGAGTGTTCTTTGAAAGATGTTATTACACTTGCTATATGTATGATCATTTCACACCTCATAATATTATATTTTTCTTTTCCACAAACTATTAATTTAGAGGGACTGTCTTCTAATTGCTGAGGACTGGGCCAAACGTTGTCGTGATCATTTTAAATTCGACTTATGCTGCATCGTCACCTACTTTGCACTAGGAATGATGTTATTTTGTGATGATAACTCTATCCCTAATTCCCTATTATGACCATAACTCTAAAACTCAAGTCATAAAATTATTTCCTAACCCAATTTGTTACCGAGTAGGCAGTTGAAATCCCGTGACCTTATTTTATGATTGCGTCAAGTCGTACTTGTATAACCTTTTTACTTTGTGATGGATTATATTTCTTATCAATATTCCTCCACAACTCTAGATTTCAAGAACCTAATACCGGTGGAAAAATCACAATTTATGATTGTGAAAATGTGAGACGATCATTGAAACAATTCCAATGGCATATCTAAGTAGTGTTGATCACTGAAAACCTCAAAGGGACTGTGTAATTGGTGAAAGTTTTATGACCTAAATCGTTCGTCAATATACGCCAGAAACCAAGTGTGAAAGAAGCAGAATAGATACCAAAATCCAAAATAATATCAACAAATTTTATGATGTCATAAATTTATTATGCTTTCGGTTTTACAAAAATAACTTACATTTCCACATAAATTAAAACAGAATTTGAAATAACGCTTCAAGTGGCCTTAAATATCATGAGACGGACACTGTGCAATAAAACTTAATGACTCACTATATATACTGATCTGTAAAATAAACGGATATTTTATTAAACAGAATTTAAAGCGCATTAATAGTGTATAACTTGTTTCAATATAGTTTTTAGAGCGCGTTTTGCTACGAAATATTCAGAAACTATATCACTACTCATCTTCTTCGGATCAGAGTACTAAATTAAAAGCTAGAGAAGAAAAAGTTACTTAAAAGTAAACCTAGCAAGCATTTAGATTATATCAAACATGACTTGTGTTGTGTGTGTGTGTTTTATGTTTTACAAAATAAGAATGTAAGTAAAATGCGTGGAAACACTAAAGAACATGCGGTAAAGATGGCACAGTCTGAAAAATAATGTATAACGTTTGGCGAAGAGTATTGGTAGAAGATTATTACAAATATTGTGAACTGTTATTGCATATTAATCATTTATTTAAATCGATAATTTGAGACTGCATCCTTCGGCGTGTGGTAACTGACAAAGTTACACCGAATTCGGGATTCGGTCAGCCGACTTTACATTCGCTCAATGTTATCTGAAGTCGCCCAAAGTCTCTGATACCTATCGTTTAGTAAGGAGACCAACAAGAGTTGGGGTATCACTAATGCTAGTGAGACAAGATAACATTAAAAGCATATATATGTCGCATTTATAAATTACATCTAAATACTATGTGAGTTGTCTTCGTTACCTAATGTATACCAACTGATGTCAGAAGCTGATTGTGTTACAGTGATTACCCCTGGACTTCATCATCGGTAACGGAAAGTAAGTTAATTTTTTTGATTGACAAATTTTTCCAACCAACGTTCTCACGGAAGTCAATTCTGGGAGGATAAGGAGTGATATGATCATCATATGTTGTTCTGTTCATGACTGTTTCCACTCGAATAAATCACTGATACGTTCCTGGGATAATTTACACTGAAGAGGAAGTCTACACAAGACAGGACACGATAAAGCTCATACGAGAATACGAGAAAAATGTTTTGCCGTCCAAATTTCTAAGTCATGAAACTCCGTGTTTATGGTGCCGCTACTTACTGAATCTTTCAAAAACGTTCGATGAGTTCTTTGGCTCAACATCCATCAATGGAGATCACGGTCCGTATTACAACCCAAACACTGCCAGATTGAAATAGTTAATAACTGAAAGGACAAAAATCTCATCTCACAGTAACTAATCTGATAACCATGATCATCTGACTATGTTGTGAGACTGTTTTCTTCCTAGCTGCTCAAACTGTAACTTGTATTTACCAACAAACACGGGACTAGTTAAAGAAATGCAGCTAAAGGTAGAGCTGCAATTTCAAGTGAATTTCACGGTCTATTTTTTAGGGTCTATAAGATGGTGTATTTCGATATATGGTGCGAAATTCGCAGCTGATTTAGAAAAGCTTGTGTCTTGTTAACCATTGAATCTGTAGAATTTGTGGGTTGAAGCTGTCTATAAGACCATGATGGTTGGCGAAGAACCCTTATTTGAATAATTGGTTGCTTTCGCCAAAGAAAGAGCGGGAGTTGCTCAAACACATTACCGGAGGCTGAAATAAAGTAATCAGAAGATTATCTGAAACGTCTATGGTAGTGAATTTATAGGAGAGCACTCCTTAATGTGGATAGGCGTGAGGTAATCAAATGAGCTACATATGTAAGCTGCAAGTATCTTCAAGGTGGTCACAAAGTGATATTGTAGTAAGTTATCAAAAATCAGTGTTATGTAATGGAAGTGGAAAGCAAAAAGATGAAGTTTGTGTTTCAGAAAGAGTTGCATAGGCAAATTATGTAGCTCGGATTGAAAATGTAACTTTGAGAACTGCGAGGATCACTATCATCCACTGCCACCTATTGATGATAATAATATCCACATAGTAAATTTGGCTGTGGATTTGAACTCGGATGTTCCTTTAAGCATTATTCCCGTCAAGCTACATAATCTCAAACGAAATTTGAAAGCTCACATTCTTTTAGATAGCGGTTTTGATTCTTGTTTCGCTATTTGTTTCGATATTTTCTTTGGAGGACAGTCGATCTATCCACAACGGTAGGGTTATCATGATTAAGAGAACCGCTGAGTGAACGACATTTGCGACGACGCAACCAATGAATGTAACTTTTCCCAGGTTGCAAAGCAGTTGAGTAGGAGTTTCAGCCGGATGATATGTTTCGGAGGAACATTTACTTAATAAATTACGTCTGGGAGATAGAAGTCTATTTGGTGTGCATATACAGATCGCCTGTGAAATAGATGAAATCACTCGTAATAAAGTGCAACGCATTTTGATTATATCCCAAAGAGTTAATGATCAGGTTTATGTGACCTTAGGAGGCAGAACCCTAAGTGGCTTGCTTGCAGCGTCTTTTCTACGTCCAATAAGACACAGACAGATACGTGCCCGAACTAGAACATGATCTGAATCTGAGCATTTGCTCCAGAACGAGCAACCGTCTCCTGTTGAGCCCCTCCATCGGTAGATGATAGTGATATAATCTAGTTGGGTCCAATGTTGGCAGGAATTCGGGGTCGCCATGTCAAAAGATGTTTTTGCTTGTGCCTAAATTTAGTATTTGCAAGAAACAGACGGTTGTCTGAGCATAACTGCAACAGACGGTCACCATTATCCGTTCTCTGGGCCATGACATCATAAGATCCAACCAGGTGTCATTTCCTTTCGCCTAGTTTGCCTACTTGAGCATCGAAATCATCAGCCACTGTTACTATATCAGAGCGCCTAACGTTTTGTAGGAAGTCAGTAAGCTTTTTGTAAAATTCATCTTTTACCCCATTTGAGCTGCAGTCAGTGAGAAAGTAGGCAGAGACGACGAATAGACATCGACGAGTGTTCCTATCTTTCCGAGTTAGCTCTGCCCTAAGACTCAATGCTATACCTATGCCAGCGAGGCCACGAGAAGCAGCATCAGGGCTTCCATATACACGAAGCGTGAATCGAGTTGGTTTTTTATATGGTTAGGTCAAATGAATGACGCTACTGAAATTGCGTATGAGCGTCTTGAAGACGCAGCACACATCCATGGTGTGAGACTCTAAAGTCATAGCTTAAGAAGCCTGTTGTCCTATTTGGCCCGGTGTTCGGGTGTTAAAAGCTCACACATGTAGTTTAGAGATTGGATTCAGGAGACCGCGAATAACATTCCACGTAATCGAATCGTTTGCATTATCGGTGCGAGGTGATAAAGGGACGTGAGAAGGGTTAGTCGTTGGGATAAGAGAGTTATTAGGAGGTGTAGGAAGGATCTGTATGTGACCAACTTGGTCTTGTGTGCCGTTACATGTGTGAGGAATTATATCACTTCCCGGCTGCCCACACCGTTGAAGGGTATTTCTTGAGAGACCTAAAAAAGAAAGTTGTATTAATGTTGATCTTAACGACTTGGTAGCGTGACCGCAGAGCTCAAGGGACAACTGCTTGAGGCCGGTCGCGCACAGCCTTTTTGTGATGAGTTTTGACGTGTTAACTATGTCCTTCAAATTGTCTTACCGTCGGAGACAGAAATCCATGAGGTAAAGTGTGGCGTGACATTTTTAGGTTCTACCTTATCTAACTCATTCCTTCCTTGTGAAAAGGCAGCATTGCTGCTGATGCTGGTTGTCCGAAGGAAACACCTTACTGTTGCCACAACCCTCTACAGTCAGCAGTACGACATTGCCCTCAGACATTGAGTCACTGCTTTTAGTCTTACCGTTCTCCAATCGACCTGCCTGACGTGGTAGAGCCTACAGGAACATATGTACCAGCCAATATAGCTCGGTCAGGTCATCACGATAGGCAAGCTCGATCACCACACCAAGTTAGCAACTACGGTCAAGATGACAGATATCTATCGGTTAAATATTTTTATTTGTCCCTCAAATACTGATTTATCACTTAGTGCCTAACTGTAAAAATGCTTTGTATTCTTTGACTGTCCGATAAAGATAGGTGATTCATTACTTCTAGTCTTAAAGTAGATTTTGGTTTTAACGTACTAGAAGTCAAAAGTAAGTCGCAGACGTCTCTGTGCACTATGGGAGGGCGTAAATAGCATGAATCTCGGTAGTGGATTCCCCCTGATTTCATGTATATTCCTTCTGGGTTTCCAATTCTTTTTGAGTTTTATGTTTTATGTCACCTAACTTAACGGGGTTAAACGTGCCCAACACAGTTAACAGTTAATATGACGAAACATTTTGGACCTCAGTCAGATAAAATTTAGCTAATCTAATTAGTCAGAAAGTTAAACTGTTAATAATTAGATGTTTTAATCAAGTATTTGTGAATTAGGGGAGTGACTAAATACTATACTTGTGATGTTTCAATCTTGACTGGAGGTTCTCAGCTAACTCTACTTATTCACTGTTATCATTATATGTATGTAATTGTGTTATACATATGTTGCTTTTAATCAGCTCCGTTTTCCGTTTTATTTGTACGCATCAGTTTCCATATAGTCCGTATTAATTGATTTAATTCATTGTTCATTCCCCGAGGCTGTTACCTTTTCTAAGTGGATAGAATGATGCCCATTGGACATTACCAAAGACCTAGATCTCTACTGAAAAAAGTAGGAGCAAGGAAGAATAAATTAATTCCCTATACGAACAGTTACAAAGACATCAAAACTACTGTGAAGCAAACTTTTTCGCTCTTCAGTTTGCGAAAATCGCAATTCTTCGTAGGTTAAAATTCACTCTGGCTAACTGGAAGCAGATCTCAATGAACAAACTGTCTACTGATTTTGTCGACTGATACTGAAATTGAAAGTTGAAGTTGAACTTTTAAGTATATGCTCTACTTTGGGTTTTTGAAGGTCGGTTTTTGCACATGTCCGTGTAGTGCTTCTACTTCTAAGAAAATGTTAATTTTTTATATAAAAATGTTATTATCATTCACTTTGCAACATTAGACAACTTTAGAACTAAGTGATTCCTGTTACAGTCGTGACCTTATGCATTACTCTGCACATCCGAGTACACCGAAGCAGCTATCCGGTACCTCCTGGCTTTTAGTGGTTTTATGACTAAAGTGCCTTTTTGTGTAACTGTAAAGCTCAACAATCTCTGGAACTTAAAGATGGTTTAATATCTATGAGCACAGTGATCTTAAGGTTTTTTGTCGTTTAAATACCGTTAAGATGCACGTTTATTCGACATTGCGGCGTTTCAAAGAGCTAGCGATAAGTTTGAACTCTTATCTAGATTGAGGTGAGAGGTATAAGTTAACTGAGGACACTAAAGAAAATCTTCACGAGTTTCATAGTATCTGCATACTGACTCTTAAACGTCATTCGTTCCCAAAGCCATTTTATTTTATATATTTAAACACATAAATATTGGTACAAGAAAGCACCAGATAAATATGCGCCACACAAATCTCATTTGATTTGTGTGAGGGCTGTGATGCTGCTCAAACTGAAGCAGGTGGTTTTCTTAGGGGGCCACACTCCGAGCCTTTGACGTAAAGGTCTAGTCCACAAGGCAGTGGAGCATCGTGAGGAGATGCGGTCTCATGGTAGCCGGTTATCAATGATTGATTCGTACGCTGTTTGTTCCCGCGGGATACTGGAACCCATGTGCACCATTGGTTTGGAATCAGGGTTTTCTTACCATTTTTTAAGCTGAACACTATATTATGATGCAGAACAGCAACGGCATCTAAGGTGCTTCTTTTGTATTTGTAAGCAAACTGATACAGATCAATGTGCTTTTGTAGTGCAGGCTGCAGTGAGAGTATCAATAATTCTTCCGACTCCCCTAGGTGGATCTTCCATATCTACCGACCCGGTTATCAATGATTGATTCGTACGCTGTTTGTTCCCTCAGGATTCTGGAACCCATGTGCACCATTGGTTTGGAATCAGGGTTTTCCTACTCCCCTAGGTGGACTCGCCGTTTCCACCAACCCGGTTAAAGCTCCGGACTTACGCTTTTTGTCCTCTCAATTTTGTAAACAACATCTCTGGTACGAGAAGCAGTGAGTAGGACTTCCCTGTCAGAGGCTATTTATTCACATTTGGAGAGGGAGAGCGGACTCTCCCCACTCTCGGCCGTACCAGGGCGTGCTGTACATACCAAAAATGTATGAATTATAGTAGTGTTGTGTGAAGGGAAACCAAATTAGTTCGAAGCACGAGAGACATTACATGAAACTATGCTAAAATCAAGACTTAGGAAGAAGTAAGAATTGGTTACTGCTATCCACATTTGACCATAATATTTTAAACTATTGGTCACGATTGTCTCTGACCGCTACTTAAATACATAAAAATTGGTATAATTGGGTACCAAAACATATATGCACCACGCAAGTTACTGAATTTGTGTATGGACTGGTATACTGTCCATGCGCCCAAATTAAGACGAGCTTTCTTGGACGGTCACTCATGCGAATAATGCTCGAAAAGCATCTGTGATGGAATAACAAAAGTTTGTGTGTACATTGCACTTTCATAGACGATATACCATACTTACAGGAATCCAGAGATCTTTTGCATCAAGCCTAATATTTGATAAGTCAGACTTGTGTACTGCGATACAGGTGATGCAATTTAATGGAAACCGGTCGAAACCGGTAGGATTAAACTATACTGCCGACCTTTGAACGAATCTTAAATGACCTTGAGAAATATTAGCCAATCAGAAGACAGTTAGTATACAGTAAAATATATTATACAAAACCAAAGAATTAAAGTGGAAACACTTTTACATAAGTCAATAACTTCTCAAGGTCAGATATAGGTTCAGAAATTCTAAAATCATAGTGCATACGGTACAGGAACACATCCATATGGCTCCATAGTAGTCGACCTCTGAAACCAGGATAAGGTCTCAAAAATTCTTTTAGCCTCGACCACATAGCTTCAATGATGTTAGTATATTGGTATGATTTACGGGTTAGAGTTAGAGTTAAGGTTTAGGTGTAGGGTTTAGGGTTATGGGTGAGACTATAAGTTATGGACAACCTTTGAGCGACGCTAGAGTGACTCTGAGAGTGGCAACATAATAACTAAGACCAAATGAGGGCTATAAACCTGTGTGGAGAATTCAAATTATGATTTACAGTTCATGATTAAGGCTAGGGTTTTCATCACGAACTGACATCAGCTATAATGCCACAACTCTATTTATCCAAATGGATAATTGAATTTCGCACCAAAATCTTATGATCACTTCTATTGTAGACGCTATTATCACGTCTACCCTAAAATCCGCTGTAAACCGACCGTACGTAAGCATCAGGTACCGAACTTAGCGCTGTGACCTTGAAAACCCGCGAAAGCTTCTGATTAGCTCGGCAGTATAGTTTAATCCTACCTCGAATCCTTTATATCTTTCCTATGGTCTTACCAAACTTTCATGCGTGCTCTCATATATTTAAGTCAAAATTTAGTTGATATTTAAATGTATTTAGAAAATTACAGTTTCTTAATCTTCAACGTTGACTGGCATTCAAACTACTTTTGTTCTCAGTTTATTTGATGCCAGTGTCAGAAGACAATTTTTATCACTGTGAGTGTTAGTACGAGCTATATACAAGTTTTATTGATAAGATGGTTACTATAAACAATCAATATTATCTTTTTACCGCTCTCGAATTCAAGTTTTGCATATTTCATTTGGTTTATAAATATGACCACTGAAGTTATTGCTTCTGAAGACTTCCATTTACTTTTTTATTTTGCATTAGATTCCTAAAACAGTTAGAGATGCCATATGCCAATCAGCCTATCGTCACATTAACGAGCTTTAACAATGAAAACATAAAGTTTGTCCTGGAAGAGACTGATTTAAGCGTAGCCAATGCTATTCGGCGTGTTTGTATCGCTGAAGTCCCTACTCTTGCAATAGATTGGGTACAGATTGAAGACAATAATACAATGTTAAATGATGAATTCATTGCTCAACGCGTTGGGTTAATTCCACTGACATGTGATAATGTAGTTGATAAAATGACTTATTTCCGAGAATGTCCTTGCCGCGAATTCTGTGAGCAATGTTCCGTTGAACTTACATTGGATGTATGTTGTACTACGGATGCACCAAGGCATGTTACTGGAGCAGATCTGATCAGCAGTAACCGTGATGTACAACCTGTACCATCAAGAGATGCTGATGAATCGTCATATGTCGGTCAGGTTAGCGCATATTTTCATTATATATGTCGTGTGTAATTTGATAAAGCGTATACTATCTTTTAAAATTGTGGTTTATCAGAACTAAACTAGGGTTTGTTTGTCCACTTTGTTTACTTTCATCAAAAGTTTGTAAACTGTATGTAATTCTTTTGAAACGTGGATCTGTAGTCAATTCGCTCTGTTAACTTACTCTCTCTGGATATAAATATATTTGTGGTTTTCAGGAATCCATACTAATTGTTAAAATGCGCAAGGGGCAACGCCTGAAATTAAGAGCAATCGCAAAAAAAGGTTTTGGTAAAGAACATGCAAAATGGAATCCAACTGCTGGTGTAGGGTTTGAATATGACCCAGATAATGCCTTAAGACATACATTTTTGCATAAACCGGAAGAATGGCCACGTTCGGAATATTCAACTTTACCGGAAAATGAACATCAAGCACCCTATGATCCTACTGGGAAGGTAAGATACCTTTTCAAGATTTAATGCCTTAATTATTTCCATGTATAACAATCACACAGTGTACTAAATAGTTTAAGGCTTTCGATAACAACTATTGGAATACTTGTTCAAACCTACTTCAACCTGTATAGTTTATGTAAGGAGCATAAATTAAGCTTAATAGTCAAGTTTTGGTTTCATTAACGAATGAGTAACCTGCAAAGTCGATACTACTTGTCGCTTACTGGTGAAATAAAAGTTAGTCTTGTTTAATTTTTCATACGATACATAGTATATAATATTACTGATTTTGAGTAGTCTGTTTGCAGAACACTATTTACTAAGAACATCCTTCTTGCAGTTTGCGTTTTTATGTGATCGCTGTCTTCAACCGGACTTAGCTGTCGGAACAGTAAATCATTTGCTGAAGATGGGACATCAGTCAGTCAGCTACAACGTAGGACCAGGCACATATATGCATCGGTCCAAGTTGCCATACCTCGTTAGCACAACAAGATGAATACCGGATTCATAGAAGTAGTTAATTTAGTGGTGGTAGTATATAAAGAAAGTTTGTATATAAGCATATAGTATAGGAAGGAAAAAAGTTATGAAGCAATTTTAGTCTCAAGGTTTAAGGGAAGATTGTATACACCTACGCCATTGTGACCGATTCTGAGCCATGTCACCCAGAGTCTCCAACCATTAGTTACGATAGTCACGCAGACCCCAACCAGGTAGTCTGCATCTGCCAACATGGCTCAGACTAGAAGTTAGTGACTTCAAGCACTGATGCCATGTTTTGGTTTGGCCACCCCTAACTCTCTTCCAACCATCCCCAATACTAGTCATCATAGAGCGTCGTGGTAATCGGTGTTCAGGCATACGTAATAACACGTGGCCCAACCATCTCAGTCGATGAAGATTCACGACCCCATCAACTGATTTACCATCATTCCCTAATACCCTGCGTCTAACCTCACTATTACTTACCCGATAATCCCAGCAGATGCGAGCAATATTTCTAAGGCATCTGTGGTCAAATACTAGTAACCTACGAGTATCTTCTACTCTTAATGGCCATGTTTCGCAGCCGTAAAGTAGAACAGAGTGAACTGCTGCGCAGTATACTCGTCCCTTAATTGATAGACGGATATCTCGTCTACGCCATAGGTGACGTAAGTTGGCAAAAGCCAAACGAGCTTTTCGAATGCGTGCTGAGATTTCATCAGACACCAACCCAATAGGGCTGATCAGACTTCCAAGATAAGTGAAGTTGTCGACGCGTTCCACTACTTCACTCCCTATCCTTAGTTCAGGTGTTGACGCAGGCCAGTCCTGGAGCAATAATTTACATTTGGACATCAAGATATGTTTTGGCGACACCGGAACTCCAGATTAATCTAATCATTCCATGCTTTCGATTGTGTAACAGACTATCATCCTTGATTTGAATTAGTTAACAGAATCATATATTGAAAATGTTTCGTTATCACGAATTGCAGTTTAACAATTATCTTTACATACTCTTGTACAGGACCAAGGTTATCAAGTACGTCGTTCATTGAATATTGGTAGGTCTGTGTTACGTTCCCCAGACAGAAAGTTATGTATGAGTTAAAAACACGGTGTTTTAAGTTTTTCTTAGGAGATACAGTTGTGTTACTCAAGAAGGCCACTAAGTAGATGTAAAGTAAGGAGTAGCCAGCTGGATGGCAGTCGTATTTAGAGAGCATGTTTAACATGAATGTCCACAGGTTATTAAACGACCGGATGATCTTTAACTGAAATAGATGACCGGATTTTCTTCTATCCTTAACTTGATGGCATGCTTTCTAAAATGAAGTCTATTCAATGGCTGTGGTGTGATCCATTAAATTACTGGTTAAAAGTAGAAGTTTTTCTCGTTGAGTGTTTGAGTTCCGGGTACTTGTCAAACCGATTCGAAATAATTGGGACACATCTTATTTACCCCTAATCACCAGGCATCTCAATGTTCTATGATGATAGAATACCAGTGGGTTGGGAAAGATTATAAGTGACCGGATCACAATATGGTACTGGACTACAGTCGGACTGGCTGTTGACCTGAGTTATGTTGGGGGATGTAAATTTCTTCGTCAGAGTGCAGAAGCGTCAAAGGGTGTAACTTGAAATGACATGTGTCTATGCAATTCTTGACTTCTTGTCAGCCTACTACCATTGTTCCGATTTAAGGAACAATACCCTGTGTTGATGCACACTTTCTCAGATTAAGCGACTTTTCTATATCCCCAAAATTATTGTTTTAAAAGTCACTTAGTTACAAGTTATCGACCCCCAACAAAATGTAACATCCATCGTCGCTTAATCATTTAGAGACGTATCCGTAACCACTTCAACTGCATTGTTATAATATATTAAAAATTAAGAACAAAATGTGTTTTTGAATTAGCCTAAATCTCTAGGAATTATTTTCACCACTTTTTATATCGTTGTTGTACTTAGTAGCATTTCACGATGTCATTCATCACTGTGGCTAAGGACACCTGTCTCCTTTTTGGGTTGTTAGATCTTTTACCAGGAGGCTCACTTATTGACTTAGAATACGCCGACGACTTAGTTTTATTTGGTGAAGACGCTGACAAAATGCAGAGTCTTCTGACCACCATAAGCAACAATGCAGGCATGTTCGGGATGCGATTCTCTCCCTCGAAGTGCAAAATGTTACTTCAGGATTGGGTTGCATCGACACCTGAACTAATGATAGGGAGTGAAGTAGTTGAGCGTGTAGACCACTTCACTTATCTTGGTAGTCTCATTAGCCCTTGTGGTCTGGTGTATGACGAAATCTCAGCACGGATACAGAAGGCTCGTCTACCTTTCGCCAACTTGCGCCATTTATGGCGTAGGCGAGATATCCGTCTAGCAACAAAAGGACGGGTTTACTGTGCAGCAGTCTGTTCCGTCCTACTTTATGGCAGTGAAACATAACCGATATGAGTAGAGGATATTCGTAGGCTACTAGTTTTCGATCATAGATTTTTTCAAAGGATTGCTCGTATATCCTGAGACCACCGGGTAAGTAATGCAAATGTTAGGAAACGGGTACTAGGTAAGGATGGCAAATCGATTGATGAAGTAGTGAAACTTCATCAGTTGAGATGGCTGGGACATGTGTTACGTATGCCCAACCACTGACTGCCCCGACGTGCAATGCTTTATAGTGTAGGAGTAGGTTGGAAGAAAGCTAGGGCGGCCAGACCAAAACATGGCATAAATCCATGAAGTCACTGACAAGTGGACTGAGCCATGTTGGTAGGTGTAGACTAACTGGTTGGGATTCGCGAGATGATAGCAACCGATGGTTAGAGACCTTGAATGACATGGCTCAAAATCGTTTGCAATGGTGAAGGTGCATCCACTCTTTGTGTTCTCCCAAATTCTAATCTTCTGAATTATTTGTGTCTTTTTCCTTTTTCTCTTTCCAAATTTATTTCACTGTATTCTACTCCTTGAATAACATCTTCAAACCCTTATCTTTCAATTATACTTATACTCTTACTACTTCTACCAATATGAGATTTGAATCGACAACTTCATCTCTGTTCTAATGTGGTGTGGCAACTCGAACTGATGTACGTACGTACGAAGTTCCACGTTGTAACTGACTGACTGTTAGATCTTTACTGAGACACTTATTTATTTATTTAAACACATAAATATTGTTACAACGAAGCACCAGATAAATATGCGCCGCACAAATCTCATTTGATTTGTGTGAGGGCTGTGGTACTGCCCAGGTGCCCAAACTGAAGAAGGTGGTTTTCTTAGGGGGCCACACCCCGAGCCTTTGACCTAAAGATCTAGTCCACAAGGCAGTGGAGCATCTTAAGGAGATGCAGTCCCATAGTAGCCGGTGATCAACGATTGGTTCATATGCTATTTGTTCCCTCAGGATACTGGAGCCCATGTGCACCATTGGTTTGTAATCAGGGTTTTCCAACTCCCCTGGGTGGACTATCCGTTTCCACCAACCCGGTTAAAGCTCCGGACATTCGCTTTTCGTCCTCACACTTTCGCAAACAACACCTCTGGTACGAGAAGCAGTGAGTAGGACTTCCCTGAGACACTTGTTGCTGTGATTTCAAGGATATATTAAATACATCCGTATTCAATAACTGCTCACTTATCTCATTAGTATTTAATCTTTTAGGTATTTTGAATATGATTTGTTTTCAGGCTGTCTGAAGAACAATGAAGGATGATCTGTGTTTGTAGTTTAAGGTATTGGAGCTAAGAGTAATTCGTCGTCACCATACGGTTACTTCCTATCACAATGTCGTTCGAAATTTTAATAGCTTAGTTACAAAGTTTTTATCACAAATGTAGTGAATCCTCTTTTTTTTTGTCCGTATATTACCATTAAAGTAAATTCCTTTCTTTTTTCTTTAAAAGCCAAATCGTTTCTATTTCAATATTGAAACTTGTGGATCATTACAACCAAGAGCAATTATATTCTCTGGTTTAACTGTTTTAAAAAGAAAACTACAAAATCTTTTGGATAATTTAACACAGGAGGGTCTTTAAAAAAACCCATCTAATTAACAAATTTTGTAAATATTTAGAATTGAAATATATATGTACATAATGTTTAAGGTTCTTTGTCATTTGTCTATAAAAAGTATAACTATTGGTTACTGAGTTACAGGTCTAAACCTTGTTCTATTTACTTGGGCTTACATGGTTTATACTTTTCACTACTACTGCCCCCAAATGCTCTGGTACGGTCGAGAGTGGGGAGAGTCCGCTCTCCTTCTCGAAATGCTCTCACATGGCCACGTGTATATAGCCTCTGCCAGGGAAGTGCTGCTCAGTGCCTTCTCTCATCAGGAGTGGTGTTTAAGAAATTAAGAGGACGAAAAGCAAATGTCAGGCGCTTTAACCGGGTCGGTAGATATGGAAGATCCACCTAGAGGAGTCGGAAGAATTATTGATACTCTCACTGCAGCCTGCACTACAAGAGCACATTGATCTGTATCAGTTTGCTTACAAATACAAAAGAAGCACCTTAGATGCCGTTGCTGTTCTGCATCATAATATAGTGTTCAGCTTGAAAAATGGTAAGAAAACCCTGATTCCAAACCAATGGTGTACATGGGCTCCAGTATCCTCAGGGAACAAATGGAGTATTAATCAATCGTTGGTCACCGGCTACCATGGGACTGCATCTCCTTACGGTGCTCCTCTGCCTTGTGGATCAGACCTTCAGGTCAATGGCTCCGGGTGTGGCCCTGTGTGAAAACCACCTTCAGTTTGGGTACCTGGGCAGTATCACAGCCCTCACACAAATCAAATGAGATTTGTGAGGCGCATATTTATCTGGTGCTTCCTTGTACCAATATTTATGTGCTTAAATAAATCTAAATAAATAACTCACATAAGAATTATCTCTTAATTGCTGAATCCCATAATAGTAGCTTAGCTTCGTTAATCAATCAATCAATCACCTTGATAACAGTTATTATATAAATCCTAACGGTGTTCAAATTCAGTTTATTGAAGGATAGTACGATAAACAAAGCTACAAGCACATCGAGCGCATTTGGAGCAGAGATTCTAATGTGTATGAGCGAGCAAATATAGAGGCGAATTTGTAGCTGGATAGCATCAAGGCACGGCAAAGGCTATTAATAGGATTCGAGCATATATATACATCGGAAAGAGAATGCTCTCGAGCGGTATTTAAGCTAGATAGAAATATGTGCGTAGGCTTTCACCTGTGAACTAGTATGCACGTTTATACATACATGATGGTCATAATGTTACAGAGAAATAAACAGATTGCTACTGTTTGACTAACATTGTTAAATAAGTTGATAAAGGGGCTTGACAGAAACCAACCCTAATCGAAATAAATCGTCGGAATGTTGCTATAATAACTCCCCATGCAAGCAGACACATATACAAAAATTGATTGTGTTTGCCAAAGGAATGGTAAACTGAATAGAATAATTACGATTGTTAGAAGATATCGGCTTATACAAAATTAAGGTAAAGCTAGGGTGTATGCTTACATTAGTGATGTGTGTCTGAGTTTGCGCATGTCTGTGAGGCCAGATAAAATAATGGCAAGGGATAGAGAAGGATATGGTATCGTTTCCAAAAGATTAAATACGGGCATAAACATATGTCGAGTTTTATGATACATAGGCTTAGTGATGCGTGCGTACACAACGAAGAGGAAGAAGAATACTTTATATCCAAAGAAGTTGGAAATTTCAACTATGTACCAGTGAGGCCATTTAATTCTTCGTCCATATCTCGTCGCTACTGGTGTCTCTTCTCTTTGCTTTATTTGCGTCGTTCATATCTGAGACTGGTTTCGCTGATGTAACTGTCTTTGGAGGATCTGCACTTTTCGGCTGATGACCGTTTTCGATGAAAACTGGTTTAACTCGATCGATGCTGATTATATCTATATTTCCAGCTTTTTATACGGTAACCGTTTCATCTATTCTTGTAATCACTTTGGACGGACCGTCATAATTCGGCTGCAAAGATGGTCGTATATTATCTCTTCTAATGAATATATGAGTGCTATTATGTAGTTCCTGCAGTACGAACATTCGTTGCTGTTGTAGTCTGAGAAGTGATATTTTTAAATCGTTCATATGCTTCTTTAGGCTCTGCACGTAGTTGTTTACATCAGTTGGAACACTTTTACCTGATGCGAAAAATTCGGGTAAACGTAGAGTAGCTTCATATACCAAATCTAACGTCCTGTTTAAATGTTGTTCTTAAACCCAGCATGACTAGAACAGGCTTATTGGCCTAATCGTTGTTGACAATGACAGCTGTAAGAGACGCTTTTAACTGCTCATTCAGGCGTTCAGCCATTCCGTTTGCGATTGGATGGTAGGATGTCGTGAGAAAACGTAGAATTCGTAGGCTGTTGGAAGAGGCAACTTTAGAATTGAGTTCCTCTATCAGTTGTGTTAATCGCTGGCACTTTATAACAAATAATCTAATTCTCGATTAGGTCCTTGGCTACAGACTAGTCTGAGGTGTCCCTTATCGGTACCGCCACATGCTGTCGTTTGAATCTGTCAATCCATGTAAAACGATGGCTGTAGCCATTTGAAATCGGCTGTGGTCCCATGACATTGATGTGTATATATTCGAATCTAGAATCTGGGTGAGAGAAAAAAAACACTGCAGAATTAGTATGACGATGTACTTTGACTTTTTGACGCTTCATGCATGTCTGTTTTCAGTTACACATCTCCATTCTTGTTTGTCCATACGAAGTGTTCGCTGATTAGCTTCACCAAGGCTTTTATTCCCGGAAGTGATATATTGTTCATACTTTCAAATACTTTTTGTTGCAATGGTTTCAAGGTGAACGTTCGCAGTCGGTCTGTCGATTTCATAACATGTTACTTTTACGCTACCGAGTTGAACATCTTCAGATATTAATGATGTCGTATCATCGGATCTTAACTTGCTTAATTTAACATCCGTCTTTTGCAACTTCACCAGACCGTGATAATTGAACCCCTATTATTGTGTGGTAAATATGAAATCACCTCAAAACGTCTCGCGGCATTACTGTTGTTTACGAAATTAAGAGGACGAAAAGCAAATGCTTGGCGCTTTGACCGGGTTGGTGGATATAGAGGATCCACCAAGGGGAGTTGGGAAACCCTCATTCTAAACCAATGGTTCCCATGGGCTAGTACCAGGAACCTGAAGGAACACTTGGCGTTTGAACCTATTATTGGTCACTGGTTACCATGGAATTATATCTAACGTTGTTCTACTGCCATGTGGATTAGACCTTCAGGTCAAAAGCTCGGGGATCAGCCTCCGAACAAAAACAACTGTTACCGTCTGGGTGTCCGGGCAGTATTCCAAACTTCACACAAATCGAATGACGAAGTGTCGTGCATATATATTCGGTGCCTCCTTGTACCAATTTTAATCTGTTTAAACAAATAAATTTTTTCCGCTCCATTGAACGTATGAAACAGATGTAATGTGACTTTGGATGCCCAAGTTTCACCAGTCCATAAACCCTGACTGCTGAAAATGAGGCTTCCTGATTATGATTCACAGGCAAACTATGAACTACAATTGAGAAATTTTCAAAATATAGATAACGAATCCATTCTCTATCCATCTACATTAAGATTCTCAATTGATTGATCACTGGGTGGTGATCAATGTCATGGGTGTCAAGTCCTTCTTAGTTCTGATCGAATGCTATCAATTAAGTTGCAATGTGGCCACTAGTCTAGGTGGCTCGACACTGCTTGCACTATGTTGAGATAAGGTAGTGGATGAAGGTGATCAACAGGAAACCCTGGGCCTCAGAAGGACTTGACACGCATGACATTGATCACCACCCAGTGATCAATCAATTGTGATTACATCTCAGTCCTACAGGAGGCTGTTGGCGGCCCGAATAGCTCAGTGGTAACGTCTCAGACTGTGAAGTTGAGTGACACAGGATCGGATCCATTCTGGAGCACCAGTTCCCTCAAGATTACAAGTACACCTTGCTGACGAGTACCAAGTAGCGCGAAACCCAGGTCCATAGTTTCCTGTTGACCACCTCCAACCACCATCTTACATTAAGATTCTCAATAGATCAATAGCAAAATTTATTTAAGTTATTTATATAGACAAAAATGTTACACCTTCAAATCAGCTAATAAAACAAGTGATGAATCACCACCAAGTAGCGAAAGATGAGGAATATGTCAGTGAATAGTAAAAAGTATCCATTAAAATCTCCACTTCGATCATTAACTGTAAGCAATAAGAAATATTAAAAGTTTACAGTGAATATGCATTGTATAAGTTATTTTTCTAATTCCGCCTGTAGCTCCTCCGGGAGCTACTGTCGATCCCAAGCCCAGGTAAAAGAGGAGAGTTGGGCATGGGGTTAGCGACCCCATCCTGCAGAAAACCAACTCGCTAAAAAAACGCAAAGTTATTTGTCTAAAATAACGATATAAAAAAGAAGGTATCTTGTGTATGCGCATAATAGTCGATACTTGACTAGACACCTTAGATCACATGGCACATAGATATACATTTCTTAACTAACAATAAAGAACCAGACTATAAGATTGACTATTTTAATTCAAGCAAAATTATTTAGTGAATCAATCTTTTATATAACCTGCTTCGATTTGGGTCGCCGGACAATATACTAACGCTAACACAAATCGATTGATCTATGTGGTGCATATATATTTGGTGCCTTTTTGTACCAATATTTATATCTTTAAATAAATAAATCTTTTAAATATGACAATGATCTACTGTACTCCAGAATGGTTATACCTGTCTTTGTTCAGTAAACACACATGACCGATATCAGTACCCCTTTAATTAAGTAGGTTTGCGAACTCAGAAAAGTTGAGATTCGAACTTATAATCCATTGAATTAATAAGTTCACCCAGTTTTACTGCGAATGTATAATGCTTTGTACCTCATCGAAAATTAATTCGGTAAGAAGGTTGCGTCCTAGACATTTGCTTACGGGGAAAGCTCATTCTAGATATGACATTGTGATAAGAGTAAATACTAAAGTTGAATTCAGCACACTAACTAGTAAAATTTAGAACTATCTAATGAGTACTCTAGTAGTCAAGAATGGAACAGCACTTAATGACGGACGTAACATAGAGTGCAAGAGTCATCCTTGAAAATCGAACTAGACATACAATAATGTGCAAGTTAACCATGATTACATTCAACTATCATAAGCAATCACTTACTAAATGCTAATGTTACAATGTACGCAACCACTGTTATAGTTAAAATATGTATGGGCTATAAATATTATTCAACAACTTTAAACGAAGAACTTCAACTTCATGATTCATAGTTAAGTGTTTGAGCCCCCCTAAACATGTGATTTGCAACTCCACTATCAAGAGAAACAAATTAGTGTAATCCTTTCTTTTGTAAGCTCTGAGCTACGACTAAATCGAATAATAAAGCATCGATAAAAGTAACTGTTTCGAGGCAATATGTACAGTATACACATATGCCAATAACAGACTGATCAATTGCAGTCCTAACACATCGATGGGAAAATTCAAACAAACAATAGTAAATAAATTTAAACAAGCAAGTGGCTATCAGGACTCAGTAGCTAAGTGGATAACGTGATGGCGTTTGAAGCGAACGGTATTGGGTTCGAGTTCCAGAGTGAACATCAACTCTGAGATGCAGATACACCCGGCTGACGAGTCCCAAATAGGACGAAACGCGCGTCAAACTGAATTCCACTGCTAGCCACCATCCATCTTTGTTTATAACTTTCATAGCTATTTTAAACTCCTAAGAAAATTCATTTTCAACCTAGAGTATCAATGACAATGATTTCATAGTAAAGCTTTAACTACAACTCCGCTATAAATCTAGAAAACATATTCATGTAGTATAGTTGGATTCATGAGTCGATTGAAGCTGAACCACCATGGAAAACCTGAACGGCCGTTTCGTCCTATTGTGGGACTCCTCAACGGTACGCATCCACGACCCCGCTCCGCAAGATTCGAACCCAAAACCCATTAGTCTCTTGCGCGAATGCTTAACCTCTAGTACCCCTTAGTCGGCATCCAACGATGTTAATTTCTAACTTCAACTGATCCACGAAATCGAGTGACACATTCATCAGGACCCTGAAGGAACAAATGGCGTATTAACCTATTGTTGGTCGCCGGCTACCATAAAACTACATTTCCTGACGTTGTTCCACTGCCATTCGGATTAGACATTCAAATCAAAGGCTCGGGTAGTAGTGACTTCTCAAGCAAACCAAATGCACACGGTTCGGGTAGCTGAATAATATTCCAAACCTCACACATATCGAATGAAGAAGTATGGCGCATTCATCATTGTCTTCAATAAGTTGATAACTCTCACCAGACCTGATTGAATTACACTGGTCACTGTTTATCACTAGAACTCCAGGAAATACCTCATGGATCCAGTCACTAGTCAGCATATAATCAATACATAGATTAATGTACTACTTTGTTTGTTTGTTTACATACTCAAATAAACAAAAAATCAAACATCAGTAAATATTTGTATATCAATTATTTCAATACAAATGATTACACAAATATCAATGTATATCTATATATATATATATATGCAATGAATATTGTCTATTGCCAGAAAAAAGAGAGAAAGAAAGAAAAACCAAAAAAAACAACAAACAAATGAGAATATATAAGAGAAGTTGAATACAATATCTAAT
The DNA here is from genome assembly GCA_944470415.2 of Schistosoma rodhaini. Taxonomy (NCBI): domain Eukaryota; kingdom Metazoa; phylum Platyhelminthes; class Trematoda; order Strigeidida; family Schistosomatidae; genus Schistosoma; species Schistosoma rodhaini. The sequence goes on from OX104036.1 coordinate 89,153,581, forward strand.
CCACAATCATATGTATTTCTGTAGATGATTATTATCCTTTTTTTTTAAATACTTTCCACCTATCACTACTACTAACTATTTATACTACTAATAAACACTAGAGTATTAAGAAGACAGAAATTGATCAAATAATATAAGAATTGATGGTTAATTAGATCAATGAAACGAAACATGGACAAGATCACATTTTTGAAAAAAAGATAATTAACACATATATATATCTTTATTCAATGAAGCAATGAATGGTGAAAAAAGAAGGAGATTAAAGAAGAGAAAAGGGGAGAACAGGAAAAAGACCTGAGAGATAAAATTCATATTCAAGGTAGTAGTAGTAGTAGTAGTAGTAGTAGTAGTAGTAGTAGTAGTAGTAGTAGTAGTAGTAGTAGTAGTAGTAGTAGTATGAATAAGATAATAATAATAATAAGGAAGAATATAAAAAGTTACTACTTATGATGACTAGGTTTAATCTTCAATGTCCATTTTCTTTTTGCACCAGTGTATACATGAGGGAAAGAAAATGGTAATGAACAAAGAAACAAACACTAACTTATATCAAATATTGTTGGAAGATACTACTTAATATACTAATAAAAGGTAGTATATCATATAACACAAAGCAAACGAACACACACATCTGTGTGTGTGTGTGAGTGAGTGAGTATACGAGATAAGTTAAAAAGGTGTAAAACAATAAACTGAAATATTGAGTCCAAGTGAAATCTTGTTTGTAAAGAGAAAAAAAAAAGGTGGATGGATGCCAAGGAGAGGGGGCGGGCGGAGGAGAAAGGCGGTGACAGATAATACAAACATATTGAATGATTCAAGTAAAGAGATTGAAAGGCAGTAAGTAAGTAAGTAAGTAAACAGACAAAAAAAGAATATTCATTATAAAACAACAAAAAGATAAACTGATTGAACTTAATTAGTTAACATTGAATAGTTTTAGAGAGAAATTAACATCTCAACAGTAAGCTACATCTATGGGGAAAAAGAATGAAGCATTATACTATACCATAGGTTTGTATTTTTTTTTTTACATTCACACACACACACATATATATATATATATATAGGTGTGTGTGTGTGTGTCAGAAACCTGCTGAGACCGGGATACTTAGCTAATAATTAATATTTTGAAAAAAAAATCCTTTAAACCTTAGCTGTCAGGTTGAGTTTTTAAATATTCATCTGGACGACGATGTTGTTCAAGTGCACGAATAGTAGTTTGACTATGAGGAAGCTCTGATTTTCTTTGAATCATAGGAAGTTTATCACGACGTCGTTCATTAATTATACCACGAAGTTCCGTCTGAAATATAAATTAGATAAGTGATAAAAAAGCCATAAATCTATGCGTACTTATACCTTTTTTATATAATTGCTTAGGTTAGTTGTTTGGTGTGAACTAAACAAGGGATACTACCTTATAAATAAATTAAGTAATAAAACATTTAGTGTTTAAGGAAAGAAATTTCGGGTTGAAATCCCAATACAGCATGGGATGCCGAACAACACACTCTGTCGTAGGCCTTCCTGTTGGGGATGTCAAATTCCCAGAACTTACTTGATAAATGGCTTAATTTTGTAATTTTATTTTTAAAATTTGAATTTATTTGTTTTCGCGTCAAAGGCGCTCATTTCACCTTCAAGTTGTATTTTCCACTTGTAAAATATCTCAAATACTATTGATCCATCGTATCTTTGAGTGTGCTATTTTGTAATGCTGCCCAAGGACAATTTATCGCTGTATATATACGTTTGACTTTTCCCCCTTATGATTTGCTTGTACTCGGCTGCTTACGGAATATATATCCCCCATACTTCGCCTTGGACTTCTTCCTCTAGTTAGCGGGGCCTGGGACGACGGATTAGATTAGCTTATTGTGTCACTATGTCAATGTCCTTTGTTCGAATTAGCTCAAGCATATCACTTCCTTTCTAGTGCTATCCAATTGTTGCTCATTTTTCTCATGTTTGTCTCCATTTATCGACGTCATGTGTCCCTCGTCTTCCTCTTTTCTCTTTAGCCTTCAGGATTCCATGTGAGGGCTCGCCTTGTGATGCAGTTGACTGCTTTTCCTAGTATGTGTCCTATCCACTTCCAGCACTTCTTCCTCCGCTGGAATCTGGTTTGTTTTCTCCCACAGTAGGTTGTTCCTGATAGTGTCTGGTCAACAAATCCGAAGTATTTTGCATAGACAACTGTTAATAAACACATGTATCTTCTGGATGATGGCTTCCGTAGTTCTCCAGGTTTCTGCCCCGTACAGTAGAATTGTCTTGATGTTTGTATTGAAAATTCTGACTTTGGTGTTAGTTGACAGCTGTTTTGAGTTCCAGATGTTTTTCAGTTGTAGATATGCTGCTCTTGCTTTGCCGATCAGCGCCTTCCGTATACCTACTACCTTCAACCGGCATCACTATCAAGTTAAAAGCTGTATGGAAAATTCAAACAGTTTGAGGTGCTGAAGATTTGTAGCTCGGATGTAAACTTCCAATAGCGTTGGATTTTGTTGTCGTTGAGACCAATACAATCAGAGCCTTTATGATGATTTGCTACCTGAATCTAAGAAACTAAATACAAAATTCATTCTTAGTTTCATTACATTTTCTAGGAACGTATATAAACGAATTCCAAGATCATTTTACAAACTACAGATAACCATTATTGTCTGTATATGAAGTAGTCTTAAAAGTAAAACGTCTTTCATGTTTTCACTTCCTGAAGTCAAAGTACTAGATATTATAAGAGTCTGGAAATGAGTAGCTCAAGCGATTAGTGCATCAGACCTAATAAATATGATTTACAAATAATTTTAAAACTGACTAAATGTCAATGTTATAGTCTTCTGTAGTATCTAATATAATACATTAAATTCTACATACATTATCCTCCGCTTCACGTTGAAGATTCATCAACGAACCGCTAACATCTTCATCAGGACCAAGAGAACCGTCATCATTTTCAACAGTGTTATTTGAAGATGGAGTCCCATTATTTACACAATGGTCACCCATGGGAGATGGTGATGATGAAATGGAATTAGGCGCAACTGAAATTGGTAATTCACGATTAGAAATTGATGCTTCTTTCATAACGACAGCGTATAATGGATTGCCTTTGGCAGTTTCACTTAATGTTGCCCATACACGTTCCCGACGTTTAGCTTCTTCTCTACTTCTAAAATAAGAAAACAAAATGTGTAACAACATTGAACCATATCAAAGTAAAATAAACAAACTTATAGACAGACACAAACATCGAATAACCATCATAAATCAACTTGCTTATGCTATCAAAATGTTTTAGTTAGAATTGGTAGATTATCTACGGAACAGCTCGCAGTGTACAGAGACGTCTGCGACTTACTTTTGACTTCTAGTACGTTAAAACCAAAATCTACTTTAAGACTAGAAGTAATGAATCACCTATCTTTATCGGACAGTCAAAGAATACAAAGCATTTTTTACAGTTAGGCACTAAGTGATAAATCAGTATTTGAGGGGCAAATAAAAATATTTAACCGATAGATATCTGTCATCTTGACCGTAGTTGCTAACTTGATGTGGTGATCGAGCTTGCCTATCGTGATGACCTGACCGAGCTATATTGGCTGGTACATATGTTCCTGTAGGCTTTACCACGTCAGGCAGGTCGATTGGAGAACGGTAGGACTAAAAGCAGCGACCCAATGTCTGGGGGCAATGTCGTGCTGCTGACTGTAGAGGGTTGTGACAACAGTAAGGTGTTTCCTTCGGACAACCAGCATCTGCAGCGATGCTGCCTTTTCACAAGGAAGGAATGGGTTAGAAAAGGTAGAGCCTAAAAATGTCACGCCTCACTTTACCTCATGGATTTCTGTCTCCGACGGTAAGACAATTTGAAGGACATAGTTAACACGTCAAAACTCATCACAAAAAGGCTGTGCGCGACCGGCCTCAAGCAGTTGTCCCTTGAGCTCTGCGGTCACGCTACCAAGTCGTTAAGATCAACATTAATACAACTTTCTTTTTTAGGTCTCTCAAGAAATACCCTTCAACGGTGTGGGCAGCCGGGAAGTGATATAATTCCTCACACATGTAACGGCACACAAGACCAAGTTGGTCACATACAAATCCTTCCTACACCTCCTAATAACTCTCTTATCTCAACGACTAACCCTTCTCACGTCCCTTTATCACCTCGCACCGATAATGCAAACGATTCGATTACGTGGAACGTTATTCGCGGTCTCCTGAATCCAATCTCTAAACTACATGTGTGAGCTTTTAACACCCGAACACCGGGCCAAATAGGACAACAGGCTTCTTTAGCTATGACTTTAGAGTCTCACACCATGGATGTGTGCTGCGTCTTCAAGACGCTCATACGCAATTTCAGTAGCGTCATTCATTTGACCTAACCATATAAAAAACCAACTCGATTCACGCTTCGTGTATCTGGAAGCCCTGATGCTGCTTCTCGTGGCCTCGCTGGCATAGGTATAGCATTGAGTCTTAGGGCAGAGCTAACTCGGAAAGATAGGGACACTCGTCGATGTCTATTCGTCGTCTCTGCCTACTTTCTCACTGACTGCAGCTCAAATGGGGTAAAACATGAATTTTACAAAAAGCTTACTGACTTCCTACAAAACGTTAGGCGCTCTGATATAGTAACAGTGGCTGATGATTTCGATGCTCAAGTAGGCAAACTAGGCGAAAGGAAATGACACCTGGTTTAATCCTATGATGTCATGGCCCAGAGAACGGATAATGGTGACCGTCTGTTGCAGTTATGCTCAGACAACCGTCTGTTTCTTGCAAATACTAACTTTAGGCACAAGTAAAAACATCTTTTGACATGGCGACACCCGAATTCCTGCCAACATTGGATCCAACTAGATTACATCACTATCATCTACCGATGGAGGGGCTCAACAGGAGACGGTTGCTCATTCTGGAGCAAATGCTTAGATTCAGATCATGTTCTAGTGCGGGCACGTATCTGTCTGTGTCTTATTGGACGTAGAAAAGACGCTGCAAGCAAGCCACTTAGGGTTCTACTTAATGATAGCCAAGTGCTGAATATATTTCAGGAACATCTAGAAAAACAGTTAGGCAGTCATGCACGTGATGCCCACCCCGAGGCGGCAATGAATGCTATCCGAAAAGCTGTGAAAACAGCAGTGATGTCTGCCAGTGAGGTTAGCTATAAGGTTAAGGAGAAATACTGGATCTCATCAGCATCTACCGCACTGATAGATGCTCAAAAACCCATCCCATTTGGTTCCGAACACAACAGAGAGCGGAGTCAGCTTAGGCGCAGGCTAACAAGAAGCCTGCGAAGTGATCGCAATCAGTAGTGGGCAGCAAAAACAAGAATAGATAGAAAAGGCAGCGGCTGACGACCATTCAGATTTGTTAGGGAAACCAGTATTAGGAACCCAACTGTTAGCGAAACTATCTTAGAAAAAGATGGATATGTTATCTATTCTGAATCCAGAATATTGAATCGATGTGCAGAACACTTGAAGATTTAATGTTCAACAGGCCTCCATCTACACTGCCGTTTCCCACTATCCCCAGTCGTCCTGAATGGCTATCAAAATGTTTTAGTTAGAATTGGCAGATTATCTACGGAACAGCTCGCATCTTCTGGGATAACCGGGTAAGTAATAGTGAGGTTAGACACAGGGTATTAGGAAATGATGGTAAATCAGTTGATGAGGTGATGAATCTTCATCGAGTGAGATGGTTAGGCCACGTGTTACGTATGTCTGAACACCGATTACCACGACGCGCTATGCTGACTAGTGTAGGGGATGGTTGGAAATGAGTTAAGGGCAGTCAAACCAAAATGTGGCATCAGTGCTTGAAATTACTAACTTCTATTCTGAGCCATGTTGGCGGATGCGGACTACTTGGTTGAGGTCCGCGTGACTATCGTAACCAATGGTTGGAGACTCTGGGTGACATGGCTCAGAATCGGTCACAATGGCGTAGTTGTATACACTCTTTATCTTCCCTTAAACCTTGAGACTAAAATTGCTTCATAACTTTCTTCCTTCCTATACTATATGCTTATATACAAACTTTCTTTATATACTACCACCACTAAATTAACTACTTCCATGAATTCAGTGTTCATCTTGTTGTGCTAATGAGGTATGGCAACTTGGACCGATGCATAAATATGCCCGGTCCTACGTTGTAGTTGACTGTATCACTGATGAATAAATGAGTAATTATTCACCATGAAATACACATGGCTACTGAAAATACAATGATAAGTTAGTTTATCATCTTGATGTATTCTATTAGCAATTTAAATGCCTATAGGAGAAGAGGAAGACCAAAGAACACATTACGCCGAGAAATAGAGACAGACATGAAAAGAATGAACAAGAATTGGATAGAACTAGAAAAGAAGGCCCAGGACAGAGTGGGTTGGAAAATGCTGGTCGGCGACCTATGCTGCATTAGGAGTAACAGGCGTAAGTAAGTAAGTTAGGTTCCTAATGCCATTTTGATTAGCATAGTGTAGATATTTGTCTAAAAATTGAGAAGAATGATTTTATTAATCTCCCATAGTGTGGCCAACATTGTGGAAGTAACTTTAAAAATTACCTTACGTAAAATTATCATATTTTTTATTGTATAACTACTAAATGCTTGGGTTATTGTATCTTTGTATTCCTCTAATTGTAAGCTTTCATTTGATGCATAAACTATTGATGTGTATTATGGCTTTCTTAAGCTACAGTTAATTAATTACATATTGATCATTTTGTTGTCGTCCACTTTATGGAACACTTCTGTCAATGCTGTAACTGTTTTGTATACTATTATAGCTACTGATAAGCGAGTTCGTGAAAACTGTCTACTGAACAAATAGGCATCTAGTATTGATCTCTGCTATCATATCACTGTTTTTTGAGTCAGGGTTCTCATATAAAACTATTATTAATGATGATAATGATAATAAACAATCTAGATGGATAAGTCAACACTTCAACTATGATAACATTAGCTTATAGTAAACGGTTCGAACACACACACTCATATACAATCTAAGAAAACTGTTCTCTTTCACATCATATAAGAATTCGAAAAGAAAACGGTAAATTTATGGCCTGGATTTAAATTATTTATGGTGTGATTTGAGTAAAATTCGCATCGTTTCACGTTACCACAGTAGATGAGAACTACATAAATTACTCTTTGCTCCTGAAACTTTGACTTTGAGTGTAATCCAATAAGGAGATAGGATCCTATGGCAGTCGCTAACTGAATCAGGTTTGTACATCAGGTGTTGCGTTGCAATTTCGAAGATTATGTGGATTATTATTTATTTAGAGTCAATACTATCCAACTATCCCAAATGGAGCTTTGTATAAGGGTGTTTAATAAAGTCACAATATCAAGATAAAGAGTCTTGCACAAGCAAGTAGCTAACAGGACTCAGTGGCCAAGTGGATATATGCGATGATGTTTGAAGTGAAAGGTACTGGGTTTGAGTCCCAGAGTGAATATCAACTCTGAGATGCAGGTTACATCCAGCTGACGATTCCCAAATAAAACGAAACCCGCGTTAAACTGGATTCCACTGCTAGCCACTATCCATCTTTGCTTACCAGTCTTATAGTTTTTTTTGACTGAATCAACCATGTTAAGTGATTATTCATTGTATACAGTAAATAAGGTAATTTAATAACACCTATTAACCTCCCAATCAATAAACACAATTGACTAACTTTTGTCTTTCTTCTTTATATCGTTGTGTACAACTATCAAAAAGTTTTTGATTCATTTCCATGAATAGTTTCAAAGCATTGTATACAAGACCATGAATTGTTCTGGCGAAAAAAGCAAACAAACAAATCAAATTACATTTAACAAAGGTGACACAACATAGATGATAAAAGCATGTAATTTAGAATTGATTGATTACTGGATGGTGATCAATCTCATGTATTTCTTAGTACAGACTGAATCTTATCGATGAAGTTACCATGTGGTTACTAGTCTGGATTATTCAACATTGTATGCACTACTATGTTGAGATACTAGATTCAGGGTTTCTTGTTGACTACCTCCAGCCGTCATCTTATCTCATTCAAGATAAAAGAATATATAATGGTTGATATGAGGACGGTCCACAGGTGAAGTTGAGGAAGCTCGAAGAAGCCCAAAAGGAGCCGAACACATTTCATCCAATCAGTTTTTGGAAGAATATTCTAGAATCACTACGTGTAGCTTCCCTATTTGATAATGCTGATAACTCCCTGTGCACGCATTGGATAACTAATAATGATGATTTCGTCTCTACTAAAAACTATAAATATCTGACACGTATGTACAATAATTGACACTGTCGGGAATAACATTCCTTCTACTTGTCTTCTGTTTTTTGATTTGTGACTTGGGAGGGTTCTAGCGATTGAGTGATCAAGTATTACGCGACAGACTAAGAATCTAAGTTCGAGATATAACAGTTGATCTAATACTTATAATACGATTAAACATAAATTATGGTTGAGGCTTTTAAGTAAATACACCTAATATAATATGCTTCTCATAATATAGTCTGAACTTTGTTTAAAGATCTTGATATAAACAATACAATATAAACAATTCACCAAATACATTGAAATCATGAGTCAATTGAAGCTAGACCACTGTGAAGAACCTGGAAGCACTGGACGGCCGTTTCGTCCTATTATGGGACTCCTCAGTGGAAGTGCGCATCCACGATCCTACACTCGCGAGATTCGAACACAGGTGAACGGTTGCTCAAACTTCGTGGATCGGTTGAAGTTAGACATTAACACCATTGGATGTCAGCTCAGTGGTCTATCGGTTAAGTGCTCTGGCGCGAGACTGGTAGGTCTTGGGTTCGAATCTCGCGAGTGCGGGATCGTGGATGCACACTTCCACTGAGGAGTTCCATAATAGGACGAAACGGCCGTCCAGTGCTTTCAGGTTTTCCATGGTGGTCTAGCTTCAATTGACTCATGATTTCAACTTTGAAAAATACTGAAATCTCCACAAAACCCCTTCTGATTACCAACTAACTAATTAAGCTTAAAAGACTGTCTATTACATAATGAATATAATATGGCGAAATCAGTATATTATAACCTGTTAACAAGTTGGCAAGTTTTATATATATATATATATATATATATATATATATAGCTCAAATTGATCGGGTTCATAATAAGATGAACTTGATCTATTTCTTTTACTTTACTAGTTGACAAGTAGAAAATGATTAAAAGAAGTAAGGAAAAAAGTCAACTCATCCTCTTCTAATACACACACACACATGCATTCTAAAAGGATTTGCTGCTGAAGAATCCTTGGAAAAAAATTGTTATATATATTTATAATACCTTGAAATTAAGCAGAAAAAACTGTAGCTATGCACAGCTGTAAAGCGATTTCCGGTCTATAATTGTAATTTAAGTAATATCATTTTCATTTGATTATTTGAACACATAAACATTGGTACAAAGAGGCACCAGATATATATGCACTACACAGAAAATTGTCATTTCATTGAATTGTGTGAGGGCTATGATACTGTCCGGGTGCCCAAACTGGAGCAGGTGTTTTTCACACAGGGCCACACCCGGAACCTTCGACCTAAAGTCCTGATCCACAAAACAGTGGAGCATCGTAAGGAGATGCAGTCCCATGGTAGTCAGTGACCAACGATTGATTCATACGCCATTTGTTCCCTTAGGATATCGGAGCCCATATGAACCATTGGTTTAGAATCAGGGTTTTCCAACTCCCCTAGATGGACTCTCTGTGTCCACTAACTCGGTTAAAGCGCCGGATATTCGCTTTTCGTCCTCTCAGTTTCGCAAACAACACCCTCGCCACGAGAGTAGGACTTCTCTAACAGAGACTGTATACGCGTGGTCGTGTAAGAGTATTTCGAAGAGAGAGGGTGGGACCTCCTCACTCTTGGATGTATCAGGGCATTTAGGGGCTAAGTAATATCAGATTCATAGTGAATAGAATAATAATTCACTTACTTATTCCAATGTTCTTTTGTTCGATATAATGCAGGAAACATAATAGGTAAAATTTCTTCAACATGATCATGCATTAATTGTAGTATATAATCATTACTCCAAAAATATAATGCACGTTCTGCAACCTAATAAAAAAAGAAATTAAAATGAATGATAATATAATACAGGAAGACAGAAAAATCATTTACGGAAATGATAAATCAGTGAAAACAACATGGAGAGGAAAAATTTTTCTTTTTTTTTAGTGAAGGAAATACCAAAGATTCAATCAATAATCATTCATTCAGTCAGTTATAACGTAGAACTTCCTACGTACATACATCAGTTTGAATTGCCATACCACATTAGCACAGAGATGCAGTTGTCGATTCAAATCCCATAGTGGTAGAAGTAGTAAGAGTATAAGCAGTAATCTGAAAGATTAGGGTTTGAATATGTTATTCAAGGAGTATAATCCAGTGAAATAAATTTGGAAAGAGAAAAAAGAAAGGGACATGAAGGATCCAGATCAGAACTTGTGTAGAACACAAATAGTGGATGCACCTTCGCCGTTGCAAACGATTTTGAGCCATGTCACTCAAAGTCTCTAACTATCGATTGCTATCATCTCGCCAATCCCAACCAGGTAATCTACACCAACCAATATGACTCAGGTCTTGGGTCCGGATCCCGCGAAGCGAGGTTGTGGATGCGCACTGCCACTGAGGAGTTCCACAATAGGACGAAACGGCCGTCCAGTGCTTCCAGGGTTTTCCTTGGTGGTCTAACTTCGATTGACTCATGATTTCAACTATGCAAATCAATAATCATTGCAATAGCTTTACTAGAGCTTCAATATATCCACTCGTAAGTATTAAATTATTATTTGAAGGCATAAATATTGGTACAAGGGGGCACTAGATATTCATATATGCTCAACACATAAAATTTTCATAGTTGAAATCATGAGTCAATCAAAGCTAGACCACTATAGAAAACCTGGAAGCACTGAATGGTCGTTTCGTCCTATCATTCGACTCCTCAGCAGTGCGCATCCATGATCCCGCACTCGCGAATTCGACCCAGGACCTACCAATCTCGCGCCGGAACATTTAGCCGATAGACCACTGAGCTGGCATCCAACGGTGTTAATGCCTAACTTCAACCGATCCAAGATATTTGAGCAACTGTTCACCAATTGTCTCCAGGTTTTCCATGGTGGTCTAACTTCAATTGACCCATGATTTCGACTATGAAAATACTGAACTCTCCACAAAACCCCTTCTGAACACATAAAAATTGTCATTTCATTTAATTGTGTGAGGGCTATGATACTGTCCGGGTGTCCAGACCGAAGCATGTAACTCGGAAGTAACAACAATGAACAAAGTTTGTAGTTAAATTGAAATATTGATTATATTACAATTTACTTAGTTCATTGCAGTTGTTTCGTTTACTAGACTAATAAATAGTATCTGAAGAAATAAACAGTAGCTAACTAGCTACTTATTAGATGATCACGAAAGGGTTTCTGAACAGACAAGATTGTAATCAAATGACTCTACAGTAACAAATGGACTGGTGATGATACATGTTTTACGAAACTAGACCTATAAACCCGAAAATGAAACAACAAAAAGACATTATAAATAGTAATTTCCAATCACAAGAGTAAAAACGTGGCGACAATCCAATTAGTGTCACCATTTTGAAACATCGACTTCGGTGGCTTGGATATGTTTTACGAATATCGTGCATTATTTGACGACTCTGGGACTGGTTGGAAAAAGTGGAGAGGAGGTCAGTGTATGACATGGTGTCGTGGCATGAAAGAAAGCTGCAAAGGGCTAACTTCTGTTGGTCCTTCACTATTCCTTGACTGGGGTCCGATAGATGGTGCAACACAGTGGCTAGAGACGTTATCAGATATGGCCCAGAATAGAAGCTAGTGGCGATCCTGTTGTAACCACCTTCTTTTACTTTTTTCATTAAGTGGTCATAACTTCCTTAACTGAAAGAGTTCGTCTTGGTTGTACATTTCAGTTTCCCCCCATCATTACTCTTATTTCTTTTATATATGCATCTTAAGCCTTTTCTCTTCCCATTCTCATTGTTTTGTGTGTCGCATATATATCTGGTGCCCCCCTTGTACCAATATTTATATATTTAAATAAATAATTTCCAATCTAACCCCTCCTCTATGAAGTGCCAAGACATAAAATGACTCCAAGAGTGATTATCGTAGGAAATAATGTGTAGGATTATATAGAAAACTGTGAGGGGCTAGCTACTGGGAATAAGAGCTTCAAGTGGCCATTTTAGTGGTTTTGCATGCAGTTTTAAAAAGACTAAAATGCACAAATATTATTTTATAGAAAATCTCAGTAAAAAGAGAAGTAAACCATAGACAACTACATATCACTTAACTTACAAAATATAGCAATTTATTATTGAAATAAATCAACAAGACGAAATCTAACATGTATTACTTAAACTATAAACTAGGTTTTAGAGTGATTATTCTAACACTGAAAGGAAGAAAATAAAATCCAAACACAAGGATCGCTACAGAATAATAAATTCGAGGTATAATTAAAGACAAGGAAGCACTGGAGAGTTATATCTCCTAGTATAACTGCTAAGTAGTATGCATACACGACCTCAGTACAGTTAGGACTTAAAAACCACTGGTTCTGATGGTTAACTGATCACTGAGACCAGAAGCTACTAGATTAGGATCGTGATACCTAAAAGCCCTGGTACAGTCGAGAGTGAGGAGAGTCAGCTCTTCCTCTCAAAATGCTCTCACATGGCCACGCGTTTACAGCCACTGCCACAAAAGTCTTACTCACTGCCTTCTCGCGTAATTGCTGTTGTTTGCGAAATTGAGAGGACGAGAAGCGAATGTGCGGCGCTGCAATCAGGTTGGTGGACACGGAAGATCCACCTAGAGAAGTTGGAAAAATCTGATCCTAAATCAATAGTGAACATGGGCTCCAGGATCACGGAGAAACTAATGGTGTGTGACCTAATCGTTGGTCACCGGCTACCATAGGACTGCATCTTCTGATGTTGCTCCACTGCCTTGTTGATCAGATCTTAGGGTCAAAGGCTCTGAACGTCGGCCCCTAAAAAAAACTACCTGTCCTGCGAACGTCCGGCGCTTTAACCGGGTTGGTGGACATGGAAAATTCACCTAGGGGAGTTGGAAAACCCTCATTCCAAACCAATGGTGCACATGGACTCCAGTATCCTGAAGGAACAAATGGCGTATGAACCAATTATTTGGTCACCGGCTACCATGGGACTGCATCTCCTCACGGTGCTCCACTGCCTTGTGGATCAGACCTTCAGGTCAAAGGCTTCGGTTGTGTCCCCCTAAGAAAACCACTTGCTTCAGTCTGGGCACCCAAGCAGTATTATAGCTCACATAGAAACTAAGTGATTCATGTGGAGCATATGCATTCGGTGCCCCGTTGCACCAACATTTATGTGCACAAATAAATAAATACAATAAAAGGTTCATGATAAGGTTGTAAGTGTACACTAACGAGAAGTTGCATACTATACCAGAATAATTGTTTAACTCTCTTTGGTTTCTGATGGCATTCAAAATAAAATCATTCTATGACGAATATTATTCAAAGAAATAATAATTTGTATAAACAACAATAGATTGTTTCAAAAGACAGAATTATTAGATGAATATATATATATATATATATAAACTGGTAGGTGCTGGGTTCGAATCCCGCGAGAGTGGGTTCGTGGATGCGCACTTCCACTGAGGCGTCCCATAATAGGACGAAACGGCCGTCCAGTGCTTCCAGGTTTTCCATGGTGGTCTAGCTTCAATTGACTCATGATCTCAACTCTATCAAATTGCTAAAATCTTCACAAAACCCCTTCTGATATATATATAAAGTTTATTAGGGCAATATAATGTTAACATAATTTTACACTTCAACATTACATGTTAAATTGAGTTATTACTCAAATATATAATCGAAATAGGCCATATGATTGATCTTAACTCAACTTGTATAAAAGTGTAAATGAGCAAATACTAAAGTTTATTGAAACCCTCTTTATGTATTCAAAAACACTTTGTACTGACCTTAAATCTACCCCGGGTAATATTAGCTTATTATCCAGAGTGATTAGGGTAGCCACTATCCATCTCTGCTAACCATGCTTGTGAATTAAGGTATATCGAGGCAATACGCACAGTATGCACATATGCCAATTAGAGACTGACCAGTTGCAGTCCTAACAAATCGATGGGAAGATTCAAACAAACAATACTAAGTTGCATTTACCAGAGTGATTAGGTTTTAAATTGTTTTCACATTATTATTAGTATTAGGATTATCACTGTCTACTCTTACCCTCCCCCCCACCAATTTCCAGTCCAGTTGACCTTTTATTTTTATATATAAATGTTCTTAACAAGTATACTATGTGCGATCAGATTGTTCGAAATGTATTGCACTAACATCTCATCACATAGTTCTGATAAACTTCACCTTCTTATTACACTAACAAAAAAAACTAATCCATTCTTTCCATAGTTGAAAGCGTGAATCAATTGAAGCTAGACCACCAGAGAAAACCTGTAAGCACTAGAGGGCCGTTTCGTCCTATTGTAGGACTCCTCAGAAGTGAACGGTTGTTCAACTTCGTGGATTGGTTGAGATTAGACATAAACACAATCGAATGCCGGCTTAGTGGTCTATCGGTTGAGTGCTATGGCATGAGACTGGTAGGTTTTGAGTTCGTATCTCACGAGGCGAGGTCTTGGATGAGCACTACTGAGGAGTCTCACAATAGGATGAAACGACTGTCCAGTGCTTCCAGGTATTCGATGGTGGTCTAGCTTTAATTGAATCAAGCTTACAACTATGAAATTACTAAATATCCATTATTTATCAACTAACATGGATATTTTAATTTACAAGAGAAAATGACATTAACCGTCAAACCAGGTCATTTTCCGACATTTCTGACTGATACTTATATCGTTGATCTACAACATCTCAGTGCAAAGAATATTACACTCTCCTATCACCTATAAAACACATCAGGTGATAGAAAAAGTGAGGACTAGATATACAGACTCAAACTGTTATATTTCATGGGACCACAATCGGAGGAAAAATTACTGATAGAAAAGTCGAATAAAACTAATACGAAATAAAAAAGAAGAGGGTTGTGAATTTAAAACGCTCTGTTTATCATGTGATTTATTTCCTAATCGAAATACGACTTATCTAATCTGAGCACTATGCCAAATCAATAACATTCGAGTGGTATGAATATGAGTAGTCTAGCTTAGAATGTTTATTGGTCCTTTCGCGATCGTCTAGCTATTCCAGTCGATTTCAGAACACCAACAACAGCTTCAGCTATGCAAATTCCTTTATTTCAATCATAGTAAATCGTATAATAATAATTCATAGATCAAAATGAATCTTATAATAAGCGGGATATAGATATCAGATAATTTAATTATTGAATAGTTAAACCATAAGAATATTAGTTTATTCATAGATCTTTGAAGTTACCTATACATTAATCTTCATTACAGGGATGATTTAAAGAAGATATAATGAATAGTATAACAAAATATAAGAGATAATTATAAAAGGTCAATAAAAAGGATCTCATATGACATTTTATCAAATACTGAAAATTAAATCAACCATTATGAATAATAATAATTAACACTTTTTTTTTGTAATGTTTATTAAAATTTTATCTCATTTCATAAGCTTCGATTTCATATTCATGAAAGATAATTATAGTTGGGAAAAGTTATATATACAAAATACGAAAATATCAACATGACTTTGAACTTTCATATGTAAAATGTCTTGGTACGGCCGAAAGTGAGGAGAGTTCGATCTCCCTTTCGAAATGCTCTCAAACAGGGTCATGCGTATACAACCTTTACCAGGGAGGTTCTACTCACTACCTTCTCGTGACATTACTGTTGTTTACCAAATTGAGAGGATGAAAAGCGAATATCTAGCGCTTTAACCGGGTTAGTGGACAAGGCGCATCCACCTACGGGAGTATCCTGAAGGAAAAAAATGGCATATGAGCAAATCGTTGGTCACCAGCTGTCATGGGACTGTATCTCCTCACGATACTCCATTGTTTTGTGGATCAGACCATTAGGTCAAAGGTTCCGGGTGTGGCCTCTTAAAACAAAACCACGTGCTTCAGTCTGACAACCCGGGCAGTATCATAGCTCTCACACAAATAAAAAGATGTGAATCAGAGTCTTAAAAACTATAATCTAAATAAATGATTTCGGATGTGAACCGCAAAACAAGAAGCCTTAAAAAATTCATCAAACTCAAAATGATGCAAACCAAATGAAACTTTTAGATGCATTGATGCAGAAGCTCTCAGTTCATTCATCATCAAATTCTCAGTCAGATAAATATGACAGCATCGCAAATTCTATTTGTGAATTCAATTATGATCCCGATTCTGGTATTATTTTCGATTCCTGGTTTCGTCGTTTTGAAGACACATTTCGTGTTGAATGCTCAAATCTTGATGATGCAGCCCAAGTTCGCCTTTGCAACTTTTAGAGTTGGATTTCAAAGTAAACGGAAGTATGTGAACTTATTAGTGAATGAAAAACCTATACGTCTTCAGTTAGACACTGCTTCCAACATTACACTGATGTCCAAGAACACATGGAGTAAGCTAGGGTGTCCACCCATCCGACCAACAAAACATGATGCTCGGAATGCATCAGGCGATATAGTGAAGCTAACAGGAAAAGTCACCTGCAACGTGCAATTCAAGGAACATAAATTCACTGATGTTTGTTATCTAACAAATCGGCATGATTTAGATCTATTGGGATTGGACTGGATTGAGAAGATCGATGTCTTAAATGGTTTATTAAATGAGGTATGTTCTCACAATCCGTGCTCTGATTCTATCCAAAGTCCTCATGATATTTCTAAGTCAAATGCCTCTGGTGTGTTATGTTCCCCTGATGTCTATGAAGTAAATGCTTCTGATGTAACATGTTCTCGTATTATTTCTGAATCGAATTCCTCCTATTTAATGTGTTCTCATCATGATATCAAATCAAATACCTCCGATTTAATGTGTTCTCATAGTGATACTAAATCGAATAACTCCGATTTAATGTGTTTTCATAATGATGTTAAATCAAATGACTCCGATGGAACATATTGACAAAATGATTCCCCATCAAATTCGTCAAACAAAGTCTGCTGTCGTAAGGTCTCAAAATCTCATGCATTTGATTCCTCTATAGTGCCGACCGCATCTCACGCAAATAATCTTCGAAAACAAAATGCAAAGCCCATTCTCAGACCAAAACGACCAGTACATTATGCTGCTCTGTCAGCCGTTGATCAAGAACTTGACAGTTTTGAAGCACTAGGTGTCATTCAGGCAGTAAATCACTCAAACTGGGCTGCTCCCATAATAGTTGTGAGAAAGATCAGAACTCAATGTAATCGCCATCATGGGGCGAAGCGGAAAATCTATCGTCGTTCCCGATTCTCACATTCACAAAAAGCCGAGAAACCGTGCTCAATGGGGGAAATTTTCTTGGACAGTTTCATCACAGGAAATTCAGCAACTAAGAAGACTGTGAAACTTCAACAACATCCTAATAGGAGATCACGACGGAAACGCAAAGGACCTGATGCCATGCAGGTGGACCCCAAGAAAGGAGCATATTTTTCCGGGGGGAGATATCAATGATGATATCTTAGCTACTGCTTGCAAATAATGACTAACCACTTTTCTTCTTTTTTTTGTTTATTCCACTTAACCCAATTGGTCACGACGACAACGCAATCCAGTTTCTTTTATGCACTCAGTCAATGGCAGTGACAACATAACTTTATTTTGTCAAGGGGGAAGATGATGTGAATCGCCAAACAAGAAGCCTTAACAAATTACGGAAGCGATTTTTGGGGACGTTAATTCATTTAATTCAAAGCTTGTAAAACTGTAACATTTACTTTTGTACCTAGCCTATTCTACAGATCATAAGCTTTCGTTTGATGTATGATTCATTGCCATAGCATTTTCTGTTCTAAAGCTATTGTCATTTAGACGTAATCTTTTGTACCCTATTTTCTACTATAATCCCCCGCTTTTGGACATATTGTATTTTTCCAATTATTGTACGTCGTGGTCAGGTTATTCATCTATCTATTAATGTAACTTTTCATGCTAATCTGAATTGGGAATTCGAGTGCTAGATCGGGGTTGGAATAAAGTGATTAGTATTCCAGCTGTCTTTCTCTTCTCTCTCTCTCGCGTGCTTGCCAGCCAATCAGGGATAGAATAGTTTTCGTCTCTCTACCCCCACTTCGAACTCACGCATATTAAATTCACTCAGTATTGTTTGTTTGAATCTTCCCATCGATTTGTTAGGACTGCAACTGGTCACCCCATCGCACAAGCAAGTGGCTATCAGGACTCAGTGGCCGACTGGATAACGCAGTGGCGTTTGAAGCGAGGATATTGGGTTCGAATCCCAGAGTGAACATCAACTCTGAAATGCAGGTACATCCAGCTGACGAGTCTCAAATAGAACGAAACGCGCGTCCTGGATTCCACTGCTAGCCACTATCCATCTCTGCTTCTCATGCATATTAGCCTGAAGGTTAAGCCAGTCAGCCTATCGGGTCAAGGACTTAGTCCACATTAGACTAGTCATTCTCGGCACTAAAGCGGGTAGACAGATTCAAGGACGTAACAATTTCAATGTTTTATTCATCTTCTATAACATTAGTACTTCAAGGAAATAAAAAACGAATTCTTTAGAAAGACAAGTACTTTTTTTTCAAAAATATAACTTATTTAACCTCTATCCCTAACCGAATATACATTCAGTGGCTAATAGTACATTTGGTTACCATGGTAATATGTAGATGAAAGGATTATATGGAAAGAGAGAAAAAAACCACATACAACATAAGAAGGTTAACATTGTACTTTAACAATAATGACACAGAAAGTCATTTAGGAAAAAAATGAACAAACTCCACAGAACACATACTGAAAAAACACAATTAACGAGTAATTTGACATATATATATCGAAATGATATCTAGTTAGATGCTATAGGGTTATATATATATATATAACTATCTGGGTTATTTAAAACAGTTCACACATTTAGAACGAAAATAATCCTTAGTGGATGACTTTTAGGTAGCGAATACACTAGTCAACTAATAATGCATTTTCTTGTTTGTCCACGATCCCGCCTCGCGATATTCGAACCCAGGACCATTGGATGCCAGGTCAGTGGTCTACTGGTTAAGCGATCGCACATGAGACTGAAAGGTCTTGGGTTTGAATCTCGTGAGGAGGGATCGTGGATGCGTACTGCTGAGGGGTCCCATAATTGGACGAAACGGCCGTCCAGTACTTCCAGGTTTTTTATGGTGGTTTAGCTTCAATTGACTCATGATCTCAAATATTTAAAGAAAAAGTATAAGTGTTAGATAGTCACTTTCATCATCATTATATAAATAAGCTTGATTTGTGTACTTAGTGTGCTCGTATTTTCTGAGTAGTTGTAGAATTTATTCTGTACGCCTCGTCAAGATTTCTTGATCTAGTTAGCAGAGTAGGGGACAACAGATTAGAATAGCCTATCGTGTCACTGTGTGATTCACCTTTATTCCGTTTACCGAGTAAGGTGAACTCGAAATTAGCATTAAGCATATCAGACAGTTAATTTGAAGAAAACAGAATTAGAAATCGAAAAGCAATTGTGAATCAGAAGAATCATACACAACTTGAAGAACAACTGATGGAATTTTGCAAATGAAGTATTCAGTGCATGAATTCACTTTGTATTGTTTGTTTAAATCTTCCCATTAATGTTTAGGACTGCAATTGATCAGTCTCTTATTGGCCATGTATGTGCATACTGTGTGTATTGCTTCAGTATAGACTTAATTCACAAGCATTATAAGCTAAGATGGATAGTGGCTATATCAAGGCAATACGCACAGTATGCACATATGTCAATAAGAGACCGATCAAATGCAGTTCTAAACATTAATAGGAAGATTCAAACAAATAATACAAATGAATTCAAACTTCACCCCATTGCACAAGCAAGTAGCTATCAGGAATCAGTAACCAAGTGGATAACGTGATAGCGTTTGAGGCGAAGGGTAACGGGTTCGAGTCCTAGGGTGAACATCAACTCTGAGATACAGGTGCATCCAGCTGACGAGTCCCACATAGGACGAAATGCGCGTCAATCTGGATTCCACTTCTATCCACTATCTATCTTTGCTTATATTCCGTATATGGTTTTCATATTTTACCAAGAGATTTTATAATTGATTGTGTTCACCTGTGTTCTCATTGATTACAATAACACTTAATAACCAACCAAACAAAAACGTTTATTTTTTCAAGGAATATTGAAAAATGAACAAGTTTTTTTTAAGATTCTACCATCCAATTATTAACAGACACCAATTACTGAACAATCTAATGAGCATTTTATATCACAGAAATACTACTACTGTAGTGAACAATCGCACGAGTAGGGACAGTCGAATGTATTTAAGCACAGATTACAGAGTATCTCACTAAATTCAGATAACCAAATCGTAAACAGTTAATTTGCAATTCGTCTCAATCTTAACTGTTCCTTCTGTAAATATCAGTCCATCTTCTCTAATTTTATTGTTCATGCATTTTCGTACCGATTGCGCTTTATTTCTGTTTTTTCCTTATCGATCTTCTACCAAAATACATTCCATGTCTGACCATCACAATATACTACTTATGTGGATATAAGTAGACCACACCACACTACTACGACTACTCAGTCAGTTAGTCAGCTACAATGTAGGACTATGTACACATGCATCGGTCCAAGTTGCAATATCTCGTTACCACGACAAGATGAACACCGGATTCATAAAAGTAGTTAATTTAGTAGTGTTAATATACAAAAGAAAGATTGTATATAAGGATATAGTATAGGAAGGAAGAAAGTTATGAAGCAATTTTAATCTTAAGGTTTAAGGGAAGATAAAGAGTATACTACACCTACGCCATTGTGATCGATTCTGAGTCATATCACCTAGAGTCTCCAACCATTGGTTACAATGATCACGTGGACCCCAACCAAGTAGTCTGCATCAACATGTAGTAGTCTGCAACCAACATGGCTCAGAATAGAAGTTAGTAATTTCAAGCACTGATGCCACATTTTGGTTTGACTGCCCTTAACTCTTTTCCAACCATCCACTACACTAGTCAGCATAGCGCGTCGTGGTAATCGGTGTTCAGACATATGTAACACGACAACAACAACTACTACTACTACAACTAATAATAATAATAATAATAATAATAATGATTAACTTACTTGAAAATGAGGAGATGATACACATTTAGCTAATTGTGTAAATAATGGTCGAATAATTTTACGAAATTCTGATGGATCAACAACATCAAGAATTTCTTCTAATTCATTTAAAAACATCACTTCTTTAGGACTATGAGTTTTTGGCCAAAATTTTAACAAACTAAGAACAACCTAAATGTGATTTTTAAAACAAAGAAAAGAAATTTGTAGAAAAAATAATAATGAAATGGTAAATTTGAGATGATGGAGAAGATTTGTAGCTCCGGTAGATGATTTTGATGTAGGTTAGTTCTCTTGAGCTGGATGATTTGGTCGTAGAGCTTTCATTGTCCATCTGCACGACATCATCAGCACAAACTTCGGGTAGAAGCTGTGAATCGCATGTGGAGAAATTCAAACACTTCAATTCCAGCTCAGAGAACAAACCTACATAGAAATGGTAAATACATGATATCATTCATAATTACTAAGGGTGATTTTGAATTTAGTGCATTTTAATGTTAGTTATATAATATAATATACCCTTATGGACCAGGGTAATCTTGCACTGGTTTTCAAGAGAACCAGACACCATCCAGGCTTTCACGCGGCAACCCAAACAGTATAGCTCAATCCCGTTTAACAGGAGAGTCAGACACTGCCCAGGCTTAACCCAAGCAGTACAGCTCAATCCCACTCTATAGGAGAACCAGGTACTATAAGGCTTCAACACTTCAATCCGAACAGTACAGCTCAATCCTGTGGCGCAACCACTCAGGTACCAAACACCCTGGTGGACCATCATTTCAATGTAAACATAGAAAATATAGTATCTAAAATGACTTTGAGAGAGATGTAGATTTGTTTGTTAAACCAATTACTATATTAGTAATGTTGGATGCCAGTTTAGTCGTCTAGAGGTTAAACGTTTGCATGCGAGACTGAAGGTCCTAGGTTCAAATCTCGCAAGGTGCAATCGTGGATGCGCACTGCTGAGAAGTCCCATAGTAGGACGAAACGACCGTCCCGGGTTCTCCATGGTGGTCTAACAATAATTGATTCATGATCTCAATCAAAATTATAATAAACTCCACAACCCCATAATTCAAATGTTCCTTATCAACAATTAGTGACTGTTAATATTTATATACTGTATAAATATTATAAGCGATTGGTTATTAAACGAATCGAAATATCAACACAACAACAGGGAATTCACTGTAAAATAAACTTGTATTATACACCTGAAGAAATGTTAACACTGTGGCCAAACAAGTGACAAGACAAACGAAGCCCAAGAGGTTGATCCTAGCTCCAAAAGACGACGACAGATGGTGACAAAGAAAACATGGGTCTTGATAGAATATTTTATTTGTCCTTGAGAGTTAGGTATACAATTTACGAGTTTCACGTCATTCGATTTAGAGTTACTATCAATAAAAAAGATCCATTCTTTTTATATCAAAAGCTTGGAAAAGAAAGCATTTCTTAACCGATGGATTTTATCATCATCAGAACTGTATGGAATATCAATAAAATAAATATCCAATAAATATCATCACCCGTTATTGTCTTGATGAATATCTAACTATAAACAATTTATACGAATTGTACAGGACTACTGAAATTTCATAACAAATATAAAGTTCTAAATTTGATGACTATGTATGTTTAGGTAAATAACAACCCCCAAATGCTCTGGTACGGTCGCGGGAGAGGAGAGTTCGGTTTCCCTCTCGAAATGCTCTCGCATGGACATGCGTATACAGCCACTGACAAGGAAGTCCCATTCATGGCATTCTCACAGAGGGTGTGTGGTTTATGAAATTCAGAAGACGAAAAGCGAATGTCTGGCGCTTTAACCGGGTTGGTGGACGCAAAGGGTCCACCTAAGGGAGCTGAGGAACAGTGATTCCAAACCAATCGTGCACATGGGCACCAAGATCCTAAAGAAGCAAATGGTGTATGAATTTATTGTTGGTAAGCGGCTACCATGGGGCTGCATCTCCTTATATTGCTCCAATGTCATGTGGATTAAACCTCTAGGACAAAGGCTCCGGGTGAGCCCCCCCTAGGAGAACCACCACCATCGCAGCACTCAAACAAGTTGAATGTTTTATGTGGCGCATATCTATTTGGTGCCACCTTGTATCAATGTTTATGTCTTTAAATAAATAACTAATATTTTGATTTATGATAACTTTGTCAAATATATAATGCGTGTGAATAATCTTTAAAACATCATAGCAACAAATATTGACACCACGTTAGAAAGAAAATAATAAAATAGCATAAGGCTATAATTAAAGTCAATTATAAATTCTTATATCCAAAAACCTAAACAACAAAATCTCCATTTTATCTAAGGCTACAAAAAATTTTTGTCATTCATTCTCCTTCTGATCATGATAACTATTTGAATTGATAAGAACAACAGACTATAGATTATTTCTAACTAATAATTTAATGAGTACAATATTGTATGTTACAAACTATTCTAAGAAGGGCTTTTGTGGAGATTTTAGTAATTTTATAGTTGAAGCTAGACCACCATGGAAAACCTGAAAGCAGTGAAAGGCCGTTTCGTCCTAGTATAGGACTCTTCAGTAGTGCGCATCCATGATCCCGCCTAATGAGATTTGAACCCATGACCTACCAGTCTCGCGCCAGAGCACTTAACCGATAGACCATTGAGCCGGCCGGCATCCAATGGTGTTAATGTCTAACTTCAACCAATCCACGAAATTTAAGCAACCGTTCACCAATTGTCTTCAGTGAGTTGTTATCTCACAACAGACGTGGTTGAACTCCACTGGTCACTGCTTCCCACTAGAACTCCAGGACATATATCTTGAAGTCAGTCACTAGTGAGTATATGATTATAATCATAAGGCGATTTTTGTGGAGATTTCAGTATTTTCAAAGATGAAACCATGAGTCAATCGAAGCTGGATCATCATGGAAAACCTGGAACGACTGGACGGTCGTTTCGTGACAGTATGGGACTCCTCAGCAGTGTGCATCAATGATCACGCCTCGCGAGATTCAAATCCATAACTTATCAAGTCTCGAGCGCGAGCGCTGAACAATTCTGTCAATATGAATCCCTCCTTCATATTATCATACTAATTTGTTAGATAATATCATTATTATAATCATTAAAAGTTATACACAATACAAACTATACAAAATCAACTAACCTGTTGTGTAAGTGTTGGATCTTTTTCTAAAAATTGTATAACACAATAAGCCAATTGTGCATGATATATACTAACTGATTTAACTTTATGTAAAGGTAGTAAAACACGCATTAAAAATATTTTATGTTCTTCTTTCAATGGTAATGCAAATCCATTAATGATACTAGATTACACACAAAAAAATAAGAAGAATATATAGATAAATGTTATGGGGGAAAAATGCTACGGAATATGATTTAATAAAGTAGGTGATATGTGTCCCCAAACGCCTTGGTACGGCCGAGAGTGGGGAGAGTCCTCTAGAAATGCTATCACATGGCCACGCGTATATAACCTCTGCCAGGGAAATACTACTCACTAAATTCTCATGACATTACTGTTGTTTACGAAATTGAGAAAACGAGATGTGAATGTCGGCACTTTAAACGGGTTTGTAGATATGTAGGATCAACCAAGGTGAGTTGGAAAACCCTGATTCCAAACCAATGGTGCACATGACCTGGCTGCAGTATCTTGAGGGAACAAATGGCATATGAACCAATCGTTAATCACCGGCTACCATGGGACCGCATCTCCTTAAGATGCTCCACTGACTTGTGGACTAGACCTTCAGGTCAAAGGCTCGGGGTGTTGCCCCCTAAGAAAACCACCTGCTTCAGTTTGGGCACCTGGGCAAGGCGTATGAACCAATCATTGGTAACCGTTTATTTACTTATTGAAATACATAAATATTGGTACAAGGAAGCACCAGATAAATATGCACCAAACAAATCTCATTCGATTTGCTTGAGGGCTGTGATACTGCCCAGGTGCCCAAACTGAAGCAGGTGGTTTTTTCAGGGGCCCACACCCGGAGCCTTTGACCGAAAGATCTGATCCACAAGACAGTGGAGCATCGTGAGGAGATGCAGTCCCATGGTAGCCGGTGACCAACAATTGGTTCACTCGCCATTCGTTCCATCAGGATGCTGGAGCCCATGTGCACCTTAGGTTTGGAATCAGGGTTTTCCAACTCCCCTAGGTGGACCCTACATGTCCACCAACCCGGTTAAAGCACCGAGCATTCGCTTTTCGTCCTCCCACTTTCGTAAACAACACCCCCGCCACGAGAAGTCAGTGAGTAGGACTTCCCTGGCAGAGGCTATATATTCGCTGGCCATGTGAGAGCATTTCGAGAGGGGGAGTGGAACCTCCCCACTCTCGGCCGTACCAGGGCATTTAAGATCACCGACTAACATGTGACTGCATTTCCTCACGATGCTCCACTGCCTTGTGGATCAGATCATTAGGTCAAAGGCTCCGGGTGTGGCCCTCTAAGAAAACCACCTGCTTCAGTTTGGGCACCCAGGGCAGTATCAAAACTCTCACACAAATCAAATGAGATTTGTGTGACGCATATATATCTGGTACCTCCTTGTATCAATATTTATGTGTTCAAATAAAATAAAATAAATAAAGTAGTTTATAGAAAGTCTTTGAGGCATTTTTTGTGTATCGCGAAACAATCAAGTGAGTAATATTATAGTTATCTATAAGAGTACTAGGCTAGGACAAGATATTTCCCTGAGATCTACTTCATACTTAAACATTGGCACATTATCCAACATGCTATAATATTGATAAAGATTAAGGTTAAGCATTTAAGTAAAATATGTTAGATAATTTTAATGACCTGAGTGACCAGAGAGATCACCATAAGGTCAAACAAACAACAACAAAAAAACCCAAGTCATAACTATCAAAAAGTTGAACAGTTTAAAGCTAAGCCATCAGATTTGAATCATCATAAGAACTTTTTGCAATCATACACAGTCAATCAGTTACAACGTAGAACTTCGTACGTACGTACATCAGTTTGAGTTGCCATACTATATTAACGCAGAGATGCACCTGTCGATTCAAATCCCATAGTGGTAGTGGTAGTAAGAGTATAAGTAGTAATCCAAAAGATTACGATTCGAAGATGTTATTCAAGGAGTATAACCCAGTAAAATAAATTTGGAGAGAGGAAAAAGAAAGGGACACAAAGAATTCAGAAGATTAGAATTTGGTAGAACACAAAGAGTGGATGCACCTTCACCATTGCAAACGATTTTTAGCCATGCTATTCAAGGTCTCTAACCATCGATTGCTATCATCTCGCGAATCCCATCCAGGTAGTCTACACCTATCAACATGGCTCAGTCCACGTGTCAGTGACTTCATGAATTTGTGCCACTTTTTGGTTTGGTCGCCCCTAGCTTTCTAAATCATACACAGTAATATGAAATAACTAAACCTGTGTATAGTAACCAAAGATGGATAGTGGCTAACAGTGGAATCCAGTAAGACGCGCGTTTCGTCTTATTTAAGGTTTATCAGCTGGATATACCTGCATCTTAGACTTGTTGATGTTCACTCTAGGACTCGGACCCAATATTTTTCGCTTCAAACGCCATCGCGTTATCCACTTGGTCAGTGTATATTAAATAATACATTTGTACATTACATAAATGTACACAATCTTACAATCATGAATAAGAATATTACAATATAGAAATAACAAGAAAATTACACCATTTAATCATAATCAAAATAATAAATAATATAAAAAAAGAAAATAATTTCTTTAACAATTTAGACAAAGGGGGAGGGGGCGGGTATCATGTGATATGATCATTCTAACAACAACAACAACAATAACAAAATTGTAAATAACAATTAGTTGTTATGATAAGAAAATTTTTATCACCATGATAATAATAATTATGATAAGTTGATCGATTATAAAAAATCTGATACATATGAAAAATAAAAAAAAACAGTATAGAAGAAAAAAAAATGATTCATGAATAATACACTAGTCAGTATCCAGTAACTCCAATCGTAGTTGCTACCTTGACGTGGTGGTTGAGTTTGCCTATCGTGATGACCCGATTGAGCTATATTAGCTAGAACATATGTTCTTCTAGATTCTACCATGCGGAGCAGGTCGATTGAAGAACGGTAAGACTATAAGTAGCGACTCAATGTTTGAGGGCGATGTTGTACTGCTGACTGTAGAGGGGTGAGACAACAGTAAGGTGTTTCCCTCGGACAACCAGCATCTGCAGCGATGCTGCCTTCTCACGAGGAAGGAAGGGGTTAGGAAAAGTTGACCCTAAAAATGTCACGCCTCGCCTTATCTCACAGATTTCCGACTCGGACGGTAAGGACTTTTGAAGAACGGAACTAACACGTCAAAAATCCCCCACAAAAGTATCCGTGCGTGACCGGCCTCCAGGTCGTTAAAACCAACACTAATCCAACTTTCTTTTCAGACCCCTCAAGAAGTACTTTTCTACGGTATGGACATCCGGTAAGTGAATTAGCCCTCATATCCTCAACAGTACCAAGTATTAGAATTTGAAAATGACTGGTCTTAATGATGAGTATTGTTCGGGTTGATTATCATAGTGTGGTGTATGCTACTTATGTCGATATACATAACTAGTAATTTAACACCAATCGGAAATGGAAAACTCTGGCAGCAGAAGGCTAATGAAGGTTGACTTGATGAAAATAGGAAAGGAATTAGAATGGAAATGTAAATCGGAAGAATCACACAGAATATGAAAGACAAATGAAGAAAATTTGGAAATAAAATATTTGATGTGTGGTTCTTATATATTGCTTGTCCTCACCAGTATTTTCATTCATTACAATAGGACATTTGTATTATCAACAAGATATTAGGACTTGGTATAAGTAATGCTTCGGAGGGAAACGTTGATCGAGCATAAACAGTAACTTAACACTCACTGATGTGCAATGTACATGACTTTTACTGTCAGGCAAATTACAATAGTGTCAATCCTGGTCAAAAAAGGCATAAGCTATTGTGGTTTTTATCATATATATATATATTGCTTGTATTTGCTAAGACATCATATGAACTCACAAAAACAATCAAATGAACGAATCCCTCAACTATTTTCAAAGTTTTAATACACAAAGCAGTTGCTATGATGATAGGCTCTTCCAACTCTTGGATAAGTACTTTAAATGTTAGTATCAATTCGATATGGAATGTGAAGATATCGAATAAAAGTATTTCAATACTATATTATGAGTAATAAATACAATCGTACACACATACAAATACCCCCTCCCGCCCCCCCAAAAAAAACTACAGATGTATACGCCATAGTATACAGATTATTCGTTAGTGATTTGGTCTATAAACCTTAGATACAAATTTCTTCTTGCCAAAATCTTTCAAATATGTAAATAGCATAAATTACCTACACAAAAACTAGATTGTCTCAAAAACCATGATCATGAGATCACTGCGTATGTAATAGTGAGGTTAGACACAGGGTATTAGGAAATGATGGTAAATCAGTTGATGAGGTCATGAATCTTCATCGAGTGAGATGGTTAGGCCACGTGTTACATATGTCTGAACACCGATTACCACGACGCGCTATGCTGACTAGTGTAGTGGATGGTTGGAAAAGAGTTAAGGGCAGTCAAACCAAAATGTGGCATCAGTGCTTGAAGTCACTAACTTCTATTCTGAGCCATGTTGGTTGCAGACTACTACATGTTGATGCAGACTACTTGGTTGGGGTCCACGTGATCATCGTAACCAATGGTTGGAGACTCTAGGTGATATGACTCAGAATCGATCACAATGGCTTAGGCGCAGTATACACTCTTTATCTTCCCTTAAACCTTGAGATTAAAATTGCTTCATAACTTTCTTCCTTCCTGTACTATATCCTTAAATACAACCTATCTTTTATATATTACCACCACTAAATTAACTACTTTTATGAATCCGGTGTTCATCTTGTTGTGATAATGGGTGAGATATGGCAACTTGGACCGATACATAAACGTGCCTGGTCCTACGTTGTAGCTGACTGACTGAAGTACATATGAATGATTTATAGTTAATGAATATAGTTTATGATAAGAAATAAGAAATAAAACATACCTGCCCAAAATTTCTAAAAGTTCAGCGATTCCATTATGAACTTCTGTTTCGTAAATGAACCTGATAAACCCAACAAATATGTATTTAAGTACGATAATGATAATAATAATAATAATAATAATCAGAAGGGGGTTTTGTGGAGATTTTAAGTAATTTTATATAGTTGAGATCATGTGTCCATTGAAACTAGACCACCATGGAAAACACTGGAAGCACTAGATGGCCGTTTCGTCCAATTGTGGATGCGCACTACCACTAAGGAGTCTCACAATAAGACGAAACGGCCATCTAATACTTCCAGTGTTTTCTATGGTGGTCTAGCTTCAATAGACTTATGATTTCAACTATATAAAATGATAATCATTATTATTATATGAAAGGATATGTTCATAACTATTGGAATGTAAATTAAACAACAATTCAAGTTATTTAACATTTACATCCTACCGATAGCCACTGTAACCATTTACATGTTATACAATTTTTAAAAACAGTAATCTGTACAGTAAGTTGAAATTTATTCAGAATTCAATTACTGGTATGTATTAATGTTGACTACTTAATAATTACCACTTGAGATTCTTATATTGCACTAGTATTATCGAAAACTCCGCCTGTAGCTCTTCTAGAGTTACTGCCGGTCCCAAGCCCGGGTAAAGGAGGAGGGTTGGGCATGGGGTTAGCGACCCCATCCCGTAGAAAAGCTAACTCGCTAAAAAAACGCTAACCAGAAAAAATAATCCAAACCATTTAAACTCTGCCCTGGGAGTTGAAGGAATAATTATTACGTCTCATGATGAAAGCCGAAATTCTTCGGAAGTCACGAGACCGATGCACCTTCTAACAACCAGAGCAACACTCTTTATAGGTACATGGAACGTCCGGACAATGTGGGAAACAGGAAAGACCAGCCAAATAGCAATGGAAATGAGGAGATACAACTTGGCAGTACTCGGAATCAGCGAAACCCATTGGACACAAACTGGACAACAAAGGCTAGGTACAGGAGAGATGCTGCTGTACTCCGGTCACGAAGGGGAAAATGCGCCACACACTCAGGGAGTTGCTCTAATGCTGTTCAGAGAAGCACGAAATGCACTTGTGGGATGGGAATCTCATGGACCCAGGATAATCAAAGCATCATTCAGAACAAAGAAGCAAGGGATCACAATGAATGTTATCCAATGTTATGCACCCACCAATGATAGCAACGACGATGATAAAGATCAGTTCTATGAAAGGCTGCAATCAATTATAGCAAAGTGCTCACGAAAGGACCTCACCATCCTTATGGGAGATCTAAATGCTAAAGTTGGAGTGGACAACACAGGATATGAAGATGTAATTGGACGACATGGACTAGGAGAGAGAAATGAAAATGGGGAGAGACTTGCAAACCTATGTGCTTTCAACAAATTGGTTATAGGCGGCACAATATTCCCACACAAACGCATACACACAGCTACATGGATCTCACCGGACCACACCACAGAGAACCAGATTGATCACATCTGTATCAACAAAAAATTCCGAAGATCAATGGAAGATGTGAGAACCCGGAGAGGAGCTGACATAGCTTCAGATCACCACCTGGTTGTGGCCAAGATGAGACTGAAGCTAAAGAAAGACTGGACAACTGGACAAACAGCACTACAAAGGTTTAATACAGCCTTCCTTCGAGATACTGACAAACTCCATGAATTCAAGATAACTCTCAACAACAGGTTCCAAGCTCTACAGGATCTACTGAAAGAACAAGAAACTACTTTGGAGGACAACTGGAAAGGGATAAAAGAAGCACTAACTTCAACGTGTCAGGAGGTTCTTGGTCCTAAGAAGCACCATCACAAGGAATGGATCTCTATGAGGACCCTGGACAAACTTCAAGAAAGGAAGAACAAGAAACTAGCAATTAACAACAGCCGAACACGAGCAGAGAAAGTCAAAGCACAAGCAGACTACGCAGAAGCAAACAGAGAAGTGAAGAAAAGCATTAAAGCCGACAAGCAGAAATACATGGGAGAACTAGCAACGGCGGCGGAAAAAGCTGCAAGAGAAGGGAATATGAAACAACTATATGATACAACGAAGAAATTGGCAGGGAGATATAGCAAACCAGAGAGACCAGTCAAAGACAAAGAAGGAAAGACAATCACTGAGATTCAGGAACAGAGGAAAAGATGGACAGAATACTTTGAGGAACTGCTGAATAGACCAGCCCCATCGAATCCACCGAACATCGAAGCAGCCCACACTGACCTTCCAATAGATGTCACTCCACCAACGATCGAAGAAGTCAAGATGGCCATCAGACAAATCAAAAGTGGGAAGGCGGCAGGACCTGACAATATACCAGCTGAAGCACTGAAGTCAGACATTGAAATAACTGCAAACATGCTTCACCTTCTATTCAAAAAGATTTGGGAAGAGGAACAAGTGCCAACGGACTGGAAAGAAGGATATCTCATCAAGATACCAAAGAAATGAGATCTGAGCCAATGTGAGAACTACAGAGGCATCAGTTTGTTATCAGTACCAGGAAAAGTTTTCAACAGAGTGCTGCTGAATCGGATGAAAGACGCAGTAGACGCCGAACTTAGGGATCATCAGGCTGGATTCCGTAAGGATCGGTCGTGCACAGACCAGATTGCGACACTACGGATCATCGTTGAACAATCAGTTGAGTGGAACTCATCACTATACGTCAACTTCATCGACTATGAGAAGGCGTTTGACAGCGTGGATAGGAGAACATTGTGGAAACTTCTTCGACACTATGGAGTTCCTCAGAAGATCGTCAACATTATCCAAAACTCATACGATGGATTACAGTGCAAAGTGGTGCATGGAGGACAGCTGACAGATGCATTTCCAGTAAGGACCGGAGTCAGACAAGGCTGTCTACTCTCCCCATTTCTCTTCCTTCTAGTGATTGACTGGATTATGACGAATTCGACATCCGAAGGGAAATACGGAATACAATGGACTTCTCAGAATCAATTAGATGATTTGGACTTCGCAGATGACCTAGCCCTCCTCTCTCATACACACGACCAAATGCAGATGAAGACAGCAAATGTAGCAGCAGCCTCCGCATCGATAGGCCTCCACATTCACAAAGGAAAAAGCAAGATTCTCAAATGCAACACGGAGAACACCGACCCAATCACACTTGATGGCGAAACTCTGGAAGAGGTGGAAACATTCAAGTACCTGGGGAGCATCGTTGATAAACAAGGAGGATCGGATGCAGATGTAAAGGCAAGGATTGGCAAAGCAAGGGCAGCATTTCTACAATTGCAGAACATATGGAACTCAAAACAACTCTCAACCAATTTCAAGGTCAGAATCTTTAATACGAACGTCAAGACAGTCCTACTGTATGGAGCTGAAACGTGGAGAACTACTACGGCCATCATCAGGAAGGTACAAGTATTTATAAACAGTTGTCTACGCAAAATACTCAACATCCATTGGCCGGATACTATCAGCAACAGCGTTTTATGGGAGAGGACAAACCAGCTTCCAGCTGAAGAGGAAATAAGGAAAAGACGTTGGAAGTGGATCGGACATACATTAAGGAAATCACCAATGTGCATCACGACTCAATCCCTAACTTGGAATCCGGAAGGGAAGCGGAAAAGAGGAAGGCCAAAGAACACACTACGCCGGGAAATAGAAGCCGATATGAAAAGGCTGAATATTAACTGGAAAGAACTGGAAAGGAAGGCTCAGGACAGAGTTGGATGGAGAATGCTGGTGAGCGGCCTATGCTCCTCGACGAGGGGTAACAGGCGTAAGTAAGTAAGTAAGTAAGTATTATCGAACCAGGTGTCATAGAACACTTGTACTCTGAAAGGTTGATTAGCCATGAAATCCTAGCAAATGTATAGATATCTTTGTATTCTTCTATTTATTAAGGTAAGGGATGGTGATTTTTCTTTTTTCCTTCCATAGTTTGACAAACTAAGTGAAGTTATAGGGGTACATGTTTAGCATTAGGTTGAAAGAATGTTAGATTGTCTTTGCACATTGAGTTAAGATTCAACTGGATAAAAATTCCTTCTGATGTGAACCGCAAAACAAGAAGCCTTAACAAATTACGGAAGCGATTTTTGGGGACGTTAATTCATTTAATTCAAAGCTTGTAAAACTGTAACATTTACTTTTGCTCCTAGTCTATTCAACAGATCATAAGCTTTCGTTTGATGTATGATTCACTGCCATAGCATTTTCAGTTCCAAAGCTATTGTCATTTAGACGTAATTTTTTGTACTCTATTTTCTACTATAATCCCCCAGTTTTGGACATAATTGTATTTTCCTAATTATTGTACGTTGTGGTCAGGTTATTCATCTATTGATTCATGTATCTTTTTGCACTAATTTGGAATTTGGAATGCGAATGCTAGATTGCGATTGGAATAAAGTGATTAGTATTCCAGTTGTCCTTATCTTCTCATTCTCTTGCGTGCTTGTCAGCCAATCAGGGATAGAATAGTTTTCGTCTTTCTATCCCCACTTCGAACTCACGCATACTAGTTTCAAGGTTAAGCCAGTCAGCTTATCGCGTTAAGGTCTTAATCAACATTAGACAAGTTACACTCGGCACGAAAGTGGGTAGACAGATTCAAGGACGTAACACCTTCATTTATATCAACGACTGTCCGGTAGCAAAATTTGACTTGACAAGGTTTACTAATTTTAGTATTTATGAAAGCCAACAAATCAAGAGACTAATCTCATGTATCCATAAAGTCTATTAATGAGATCAGACGTAATTGCGCCTTAATGATACAATAAATAGAAAATATTACTTATTATCACAGAGTTACACACATTTTTGATTGATAAGTTAGCATATTATAAATCTGATATTATCAGCATGATTGAACTATTGTTGGAAGTGGTATTTTAATTAATCTTAGCACCAAGTTGATAATTCCTAACTCGAATTTCAATGAACAGACCATTTCCTAGATTTTCCCTCCCACTCCGCTAGAGACAAAATATATGCCTCAACTAGAAGATTTATATCACCAAATTTCAAGGGGGATTACTTAGTGAAAAAACTACGTACATCAATATATGAACAATGTCTTCAGCGATATAGCAACAAGATTACCGATGCAACTAAATGACAATGTTCTTTTAAGCGGTGAAAGTGAAAAAAAACTAATAAAGTGGAGAACATTAGAGTACAAAACGCTAAACTCAAATCTATATAAAATAGATTACAAAGACTGTGTGAGCTTCTCAAGTTATTTGAGAGTCCATCATCCACGATACGAGTGTCTATAAGCACCCAACGCGAGTAGTAAGTGGTCACATAAAATATCGACTATTTAATTTGAGATATTATTCAGTAAATAAAGCGATGTCACATTATATTTTATGTGCAGTTTAATATAACTTATCTAGAGAGTTCTTTATTCTGAACATTGAAATTTGTGTGTGATTTAGTGTGAAACTACCCAAATTGCGGAAACTGAAGTCGGTGTCACAGAATACCTAGGTCATATAATTTTAATCACTAAACCACTGGATAACTTCGCTTAGAGCTCTCTAGGGTTACTGTTGATCTTATGGGTGCCAAGACGAGGAAGGTTGGGTGTACAGTTAGTAAAACTACAAGAACCTTTCTAAAAAATGCTAACTAGAAAAATAATTTAAATAATTTAACATCAGGTAAAGAGTCCTCATTACAAAGAGTTTTGACGGCTAATGGTGAAAGCCAAGATTCTTCGGAAATCACGAAGCAGATGCTCCACTTTGACAATGAAGGCAACAATTTATATAGTTACAAGGAATTTCCGCGTAACAAAAGAAACTGACAGAGCCCTCCAAATATCAGTAGAGATGAGAAGATACAACCTGACTAGCCTTCGAATAAGTGGAACTCATTGGACACAAACTGGAGAGAAAAGACCAACTTCGGGAGAGGTTGTTTTGCTTTGTGATCATGAAGAAGAAAATGCCCCCACACACACGAGGAGCTAAATTGATTCTTTCTGAAGAAGCACAAAAGGTGCTGATGGGACAGGAAAATCATGCGGCAAAGGTCATTAAAGCATCCTTTGAAACAAAGATGAATGGGATCACAATGATCATCACTGTGCCAAACACCCATCAACAATACCAAAAAGGACGATGAAGATCAAATTTCTAAAAATTTGCAATCGAACCAAGAAGAATGGATAGGAAAAGATATGACCATTCTGTCGAGGACCTAAAAGGCAAAGCCAAAATGGACAACCCTGGGTTTGAAGATATGATTAGACGATATGAACGAGAATGGTGAGAGATTTGAAAATGTATGTGTCTTCGACAACACAATTAGTTATAGGTGGGACTATATTTCATGACAAATGCACATACAAAGCATTGGACATTTGAATAGATATCATTCCAAAATTTAAATACAACCTTCTTTCAAGATGCTAACAAATCCAAAGAACTTAAAGTTGCACTCAGCATATATTTCCGAACTCTACTAGATGTACTCAAAGATGAAACCACTAATAGAGAACAACTGAAAAGAAATTATTAACGCTTCCTTGGTCAGTAGTCTATAGTCTACAAGAGAAGTAAGTAACAAGCCTATATGAGGAAGCAAAACAGTAAACAGTATCATTATTTTCCACAACAACAATCAGTCCAATCGTTACACCGTTAGGAATGATTTAAGTAGGAAAACATGCAACTATACCCCTCACACACACACATAGAGAGAGAGAGAATAGAACCAAACAAAACAGGATATGTGTAATGTACATTACATTGTTATTATTATTCATTAGATATTAATATTAATAATAATAATAATAATCAATCTTACTTATAAAATATGTTACCGAATTGTTTACGAATAAATGCACGTAATCCAAGAAATTTACCATATACACGATGTAATATAGTTTTAACAAGATCACGTTCACGAGGATCTTCACTGTCGAATAATTCTAATAACTGCGAAATAATAAATAGAATGGATAAATCATAATGATAAAACAGTTGTAGTCCTAACACATCGATGGGAAAATTTAAACAAACAATACTAAATGAATTTAAACTTCATCCCATTGCACAAGTAAGTGGTTATGAGAGACTCAGTGACCGAGTGGATAACGTGATGGCGTTTGAAGCGAAAGGTACTGGGTCCGAGTCCCAGAGTGAACATCAACAAGTCTGAGATGCAGGTATATCCAGCTGACGAACCCTAAATAAGACGAAACGCGCGTCTTACTGGATTTCACGCTAGCCACTATCCATCTTTGCTTACAATGATAAATCATGTTTTAAAAAGGGTTTATGAAGACAGTTATTAGTAGATAGATGAAAGTCAAGAATGAAAGCTTTAAACTGTATAGGTGCTGACACTCATTCTTTGTCTTCCCTTAAACTGTGAGATTGAAATTACTTTATACCTTACTTTCTATGAACTAATTCTTTCTCCCGGTTGTTGTTCAACTTGTTGTATTGATGAGGTGTGGCAACTTAGACCGACGCATACATATGTGCCTGATCCTATGTTGTAGGTCATTATCAATCAGTCAGTCAGCTACAATGTAGGACCAGGCACATTTATGCATCGGTCCAAGTTGCAATACCTCATCAGCACAACAAGATCAACACCGGATTCATAAAAGTAGTTAATTTAGTGGTGGTAATATATAAAAGATAGGTTGTATTTAAGGATATAGTACAGGAAGGAAGAAAGTTATGAAGCAATTTTAATCTCAAGGTTTAAGGGAAGATAAAGAGTGTATACTACACCTAAGCCATTGTGATCGATTCTTAGTCATATCACCTAGAGTCTCCAACCATTGGTTACGATGATCACGCGGACCCAACCAAGTAGTCTGCATCTACCAACATGGCTCAGAATAGAAGTTAGTGACTTCAAGCACTGATGCCACATTTTGGTTTGGCTGCTCCTAACTCTCTTCCAACCAACTCCAACACTAGTCAGGATAGTGCGTCGTGGTAATCGGTGTTCAGATATACGTAACACGTGGCCTAACCATCTCACTCGATGAAGATTCATGACCTCATCAACTGATTTACTGACTGACTACACAAAAGAAACTATTCAACGTAGTATGATTCATATTTGATAAAAGTATTTTCGTTATGACAACTAATTCACTTCACCTTGAAGTTATTCGGTTAGTAAGTTAGGTTTTAACATATTTTAAATAGCTTAACTACAGTTTTTTTCTGAAAACACACACAAGAGACCGAAACTAAGTCTTTTAGCATTTATATCATTTTATAGTGTTTCTCATTGTACTCAGGCTTCTGCAAACCAAATGCTCTGTTATGGGAGAAGATGGAGAGAAGTATGTTCTTTAAATCGAAATGGTTTAGTGAGACCACGCATTTATAGCGTCTAATATTACTATTACTTACCCAGTGATCCTAGCTGATGCTGGCAATATTTCCAAGACACCTATGATCAAATACTAGTACCTGGCGAGTATCCTCTACCTTTAATGGCCACGTTTTGCAGTCGTAAATTAAAACAGTACGAACTGCTGCGCAGTATACCTGTCCTTTAATCGATGAACGGATAACTCTCCCTCGTCATAGATGACATAAGAGGGAAAAGGCCAAATGAGCTTTTCGAGTTCGTGTAGAGATTTTGTCAGACACCAATACATTAGAGCTGGTCAGACAACCGAGATCAGTGTTGTCGATGCATTCGACTACATCACTCTTTCTCCTTAAATAAGGTGTTGACGCAGGCCAGCTCTGAAACAACGGTTTACATTTAGAAGAGAAACGCATCCCAAACATCTTGACATAGTTGATGAGTATATTACTATCACTTATTAGTAATAAATGTTACGATGCTTAGTCGTTGGCGCTCATCCGGTTTCATTAGTCAAGGTGCAGTATGAGCACTTAATCAAAGGATTGGGCATCATAAATTATTTAGTTTTGAGTCAAATGAATGGAGTTAATCAACAACAAAATTCTATACTTAAATGTTACATTGACTGGTACTCATAATTATTTAAAGTCTTAAAAAGACCAATGAAGCCTTGGGCATACAAATATTCATTACCCAATGTCTTATTTACTGGATGTCAGCAGTAAGCTATATTGTTTTCAATCATTAAAGTCTAGTGTTCATAGAAACAGCACACTTCCGTAGTACAAATGTATCATGAATAAGAAAATGCTTTCAAAGAATATCCCAAAAAACGTATTCCTTCAGGATAAGTCATCAGTAGAATAATAAGTTACTAACTTAACTACAACTTAGATAAAAAGTGCCACATACTCAAAAATATAATTTTGCAACAAAAAGAAGCCCAATTCTAACTAGGATTTAACAGATTAGTAGGATATCTATCACGTTGCTATGTGTTATATCATGTGAGTTTGTGCGTTACCTGCTTATATATAACGTTATAAGACCGCCAATTAGGGAGGAGTGAATTATCGATCAGAGCAATGACACACAAGGCCGTATGAGCAGTCTTGTTATTAATATTATTTATACACATAAATATTGGTACAAGGAGGCACCAGATAAATATGCGCCGCACAAATCTCATTTGATTTGTGTGAGGGTTGTGATACTGACCAGGTGCCCAAACTGAAGCAGGTGGTTTTCTTAGGGGCCACACCCCGAGCCTGCGACTTAAAGGTCTGATCCACAAGGCAGTGGAGCATCGTGAGGAGATGCAGTCCCATGGTAGCCGGTGACCAACAATTGGTTCATACGCCATTCGTTCCTTCAGGATACTGGAGTCCATGTGCACCATTGGTTTGGAATCAGGGTTTGCCAACTCCCCTAGGTGGACTATCCGTGTCCACTAACCCGGTTAAAGTGCCGGACATTCGCTTTTCGTCCTCCCAATTTTGTAAACAACACTCCCACCACGAGAAGGCAGTGAGTAGAACTTCCCTGGCAGAGGCTATATATTCGCTGGCCATGTGAGAGCATTTTGAGAGGGAGGGTGGACTCTCCACCCTCGGCCATACCAGGACATTTGGGGGCATGAGCAGTCTTGAGTACTTATCAGTCCTGCTTTCTGCCTAGCCCAACCAGTTAAACCCAGAACACCAATAACAGCCTCTGTAATATGAATCATTATTCTTAAACATACTGGGTTTATATACCAAACAGACTGACCATATCGTACCATTGTATGGATAATAACATTTGATCTAATGTGGCTGTGAATAGGGGGAACAATAATTAATAGACTGGGGGATAACTCCGGAATGGTAAGTCGTATAGTCATAGTCTATGGAGCGAAATAAAGCTTATAATAAGAGAAACATGAATATGAATAGTTAAGTTACTTAACAATTATACAATAGGAAATATACATATCATATTAGTCCATAAATAGTTCTCAAAAGGTACCATTCATAAATCGCTCCGGGATATAGTACTATGTTTTATCTCTAAGACTAAGACCACCAGCTCTATAAAACAAAAAAAAACATGTTTAGTGCATACTTGAAAGAACTATAACCTTTAAAGTATATTAACTACGTTTTTTTTATCACTTCCTGTCATACCGAACTCACGAATGAACACCCAAGGAATTGTAAGAACGAATAAGGTAAGATTTAAAATTATCCGTTGAAATATATATGACAATAACATAATATAGTACGTACGCTAAGTTAGTTTAACAACAGTTGAATGTCGCATATCAAAGGAGAAAAAGATTTGAAATATTCATTATAACTCAGAGAAAAAATGTCCTCCGTTAAATACTTACAGTTCATATCTCACATGAAGACAGTAAATGAAATTTATGAAAAGATAAAACTTGTATAATTCGTGAGTATGTAACGCTTCCAAATGTCCGGATACGGTTGAGAGTGGAGAAGGCCCATCCACTCTCTCAAAATGCTCTGACATGACCACGCATATACAGCCTCTGCCAGGAAGTTCTACTCAATGCTTACCCACACCAGGAGTTTTGTTTACGAAATTGAGAGGACGAAAAGCGAATGTCCGGCACTTTAACCGGGTTGGTGGATACGAAAATTCCCCCAAGGGGAGTATCTCGATGGAACAAATGGCGTATGAATCAATCGTTGGTCACCGGCTGCCATGGAACTGCATCTCATCACCATG
This sequence comes from Schistosoma rodhaini, assembly GCA_944470415.2. Lineage (NCBI taxonomy): Eukaryota > Metazoa > Platyhelminthes > Trematoda > Strigeidida > Schistosomatidae > Schistosoma > Schistosoma rodhaini. The sequence continues at coordinate 89,194,249 of OX104036.1, forward strand.
CTCCACTGTCTTGTGGATTAGACCTTTAGGTCAAAGGCTCTAGGTGTGGCCCCTTAAAAGAAAACCACGTGCTTCGGTTTGAGCTCCGGATTAGTATCATGGTCCTCACACAAATCATATGAGATTTGTGTGGCGCATATATATCTGGTGCCTCTTTGTACCAATATTTGTGTTTAAATAATAAATAAACAAATTTGTGTACTTGTTCACTACACTTTACGCTTGAATAATAAAATTAAGAAATAATGATACTTTATCAAAGAGATATACTTCTGTATTTAGTAGATGAAAAATCTTAAAAAATCATAATAGATAGATATTCAAGATAAACGCCCCAAATGCCCTGGTACGGCCGAGAGTGGGGAGAGCCCACTCTCCCTCTCGAAATGCTCTCATATGGCCAGCGAATATATAGCCTCTGCCAGGGAAGTCCTACTCACTGACTTCTCGTGGCGGGGGTGTTGTTTACGAAAGTGAGAGGACGAAAAGCGAATGCTCGGTGCTTTAACCGGGTTGGTGGACATGTAGGGTCCACCTAGGGGAGTTGGAAAACCCTGATTCCAAACCTAAGGTGCACATGGGCTCCAGCATCCTGATGGAACGAATGGCGAACGAACCTGCTGTTGGTCACCGGCTACCATGGGACTGCATCTCCTCACGATGCTCCACTGCCTTGTGCATCAGATCTTTCGGTCAAAGGCTCCGGGTGTGGCCCCCTAAGAAAACCACCTGCTTCAGTTTGGGCACCTGGGCAGTATCACAGCCCTCAAGCAAATCGAAAGAGATTTGTATGGCGCATATGTATTTGGTGTTTCCTTGTACCAATATTTATGTGTTTAAATAAAATAAATAAATAAAAATTCAAGATAAACAACTAATCAACAAGTCAAAAATTTTATAGTTGAAATCATGAGGCAATCGAAGCTAGACCACCATGGAATACCTGGCAACACTGGACAGCCGTTTCGTCCTATTGTGGGACTCCTCAGCAGTGCGCGTCCACGTCCTCGCCTCGCGAGATTCGAACACAGGACCTGACAGTCTTGCGCCAGAGCCCTTTAACCGATAGACCACTGAGTAGTAGTAGAATTCAATGAAAACTAATACCTTCAAGATTGTATGAATAAAAGATTCTTCAATAAGTCATTGTTATTCTAGTTTTATTTATTTTGTGATACATGTAAACTAAAAAGAGAATTAGTTAAATAACAGAAAAAGTTCCCAGGTTTAAATACTTGACTTCGATTATTATGTTGTAGATTCAAACTGTACGTTGAGATAATGTAGTTGTCATTCATATATTGGATGTGATCAATAACATACCTCATTGATGCCAACATGATTGTTTGTAAGATTAATTATTTTATGAAGTGTTATTTTCAGGTAAATCATACCCATTTAACATTCACGTCGATTCAGAACTATACACACTATATATGAGGACTGATAATGTTACGAAAAGACAGCTCGAATCAAACCAAAGAAAGGAGGTTTGAAACACTAATGATAACTTAAGGTTTTAATTATATGTGATGAAATATAATTACTTAGTATGTAACTTTTTAAAAAGTTTGTATCCAAAACTTAAACTGGAAGGAAATTTAATTTAATTTTCCTCAAGGTCTTACTATGCCAGGCAGGTCGGTTGGAGAGCGGTAAGACTAAAAGCAACAAACCCAAGGTCCGAAGGCGAAGTCGTACTGCTGACTGCACAGATGTGTAAGGTGTTTCCTTCAGACAACCAGCATAACAGCTATGCTGCCTTTCCGCAAGGAGGGATTGGGTTAGAAAAGGTCAACCCTAAAAATGCACATCTCGCCTTATCCCACAGATATCCGTCTATGGCGGTAAGGTCCCAACAAGTACGGAGCTAGCGCAAAAACTACCCATAAAAAGGTCGTGTGTGGCCGACCTTAAGTAGTTGTCCCTTGGGCACTGAGGTCACGCTCTCACGTCATTAAGACCACTTCAAACCCAATTTCCTTTTTAGGTACCTCTAGAAGAACCCTTCCAAGGTGTGGGCAACCAGGAAGTGATAACTGCTCTCATACCTTATGCCCTCATTACTTATTACTTTATTACAAATCATCCACCCAATGATCAATTCATTTGAAATTATCAGTTCAAACCATGATAATGATACTTAGAAATGGATTGAACCAGAAGGTTATGAAATAATAGAGAATTTTGAATGCCGTTTACAGCATTAGGAAAGAGAAGGTATACTATTCAGTAAATCCGTTGAAAATATTTGCTAGTTAAAAAAAAAATCATAAATCAATTGAAGCTAAACCACTATGGAAAACCTGAAAGCACTGGACGGCCGTTTCATCCTATTATGGGACTCCACAACAAAGCGCATCCACGATCCTGCACTGGTGAGATTCGAACCCATGAATCATAAAGTACTTTAATATACAACGAAAAAATCCTTTCTTATCTAAATTTGTTTAAAGAAACAACTTATTCATTGTTATGATAGTAATATGTATGACTTTGAGCAACTTTAATATCATCAAATAAGACCTATTACTAGGTAAAAAAAAATAAATGATTTTAATATCTATACATACATATATATTAAACTAATTCTTTGACCTGAAATGAACTTTAATACATAACTTATAAATATTACAAGGCATAAATCGATTGGACAAAGGAATTAACCGAATAGTACATATTAGTAAATTTATGCTGTGAATATTTAATAGATCAGAAGGGGTTTTGTGGAGATTTTAGTATTTTTATAGAGTTGAGATCATGAGTCAATTGAAGCTAGACTACCATGGAAAACCTGGATCAACAACTTATGAAATTAAATAATAATAAACTTTGAAAATGTTCAAAACATTGAATTTCTTAATCTAAATTCACATTTATTAATATCCAAGTGATGTAATACCTTGATCTATATACGAGAGTTTAGAAGCATCGAAATCGAAATCTGAAATTAATAGCTTATCTAAAAAACTGTAGCTGGTATCCAAAGTGGTCGTGCCTTGTATACTATGACGATCTAATTGGGGTGTATTGGTTGAAACACTTGTTACTGAAGTTTTATTGTGCGAGGTAGGTCAGTTAAAAAGAGGTAAGATTAAACGGGATATACTAGGGGCCTGAAGTCTGAATCATGTTGCCAACAGTACAACTATGTGATGGCAAAATACGTTCTTTAACAGTAACCAAAATCACTACCGATTCTGTCATCCCACAATGGAAGGGAAGCATTAGAAAGGCTTGAGTCTAAAAATAATACACCTCACTTTTTGTCATGAATTCTTGATAATCAAATTTGAAAATTGCGGACAAAAAAACAAAGACTACCCACAAGAAGATTGTGCGACCAGCCACAAACGCCTATGGTTGTAGTATGTGGTCACAGTTTAATGCCATTACTTTCTAATCCGATATTTTTAGGGTCTTTTAATAAACACCTCTTCCAGTGTAGACAGTCTGAAAGCGAAAACTGTCCACATAACCCAACTGGATGCCTATCTTCAAAGCTGCTCTTATTCACTGCCTAATATTTTTTATATTTCTAAAACTAACCCTCATCATCGGTCTCGAATACCTTCAACAAATGCTGCTAATCCCAACAATCTGGCTTCAATGAGAGGAAGAAAAGCAAATGTTCGACGCTTTAACCCGATTGGCGAGTACAGATGAGAGTTGGAATACTCTAATTCCAAACAAATGGCGCAAATGAGCTCCAGGATCCTAAGACAACAAATGGCATATGAACCTATTGTTGGTCATTGGCTAACATGGAACTTCATCTCCCAACGTTGCTCAACAATCTTGTGGATTGAACCTTCAAGTCAAAGGTCTGGTATGCAGCCCTGTGAGTAAACCACCTGCTTTGGTCTGAACACCCGGGCAGTATTTCAGCCCACACACAAATCAGATGAGAATTACTACTGAAAAACTTACTCTTGCATCAACGTCCGCTCAGATAAATCTTATTCATAATCAAATGATAATATTCGTTTTTATTTCTTTAATGCTATGTCACTTATATATCCCCCTTCATTCTCATTTTCAGTATTTCATCTTTAAACTCATACAGCACCTCGCCTATGGTGGAAACGCTATCCTATTTAAACCAGCTCAAGTAATTGACTAGTCTAGAGTTGAGCGTTACTACCGACAACGAATACTTAACCCGTCTTTCTGAAAACATGAATACCATTCACACTGACCTCCATTGGCGTGGTTGTGTACAAGACTTTCACATCTTAACGAGTACTAAGAAAGATCCACCAAAGTGCGTAGAGATCAGTGAGAGAAAAGATGCCTTTCTGGCATCTCCCTGCTAATCTCACCTTACGTTTCAGTGGCCAACAATTTCATCGTCATAAACGAATCAATGTCAGCAAACTGGTTGCAGCTTCTGTTGCAACTAAATATCAAACCGAGGTACATTCAAGGCACGCTATCAGTCCACCAAAAAGTATAGATGAGAATCGGCTTCAATAGCATGATGCCATAAAAATAGTAAGTCGTTTACGGCATAGTGAAACATCCTGTAGTCTCGGTTGATATATCAGGCTAATATACTTTATTCTAGCTTCTGGATAAGCCAATTTACCTAATCATCTTGAGTCACGTCTTGACCTTGTTAATTAATCACTTATCAACCGTGACTGTTTTTTATACGAGCGTATGTATGTACACTTCTTATCCTATTCATCACATGTCTATAACTTTTTCTTATCTTACTATAAATATTGATTAACGCTTGATAAATAGCGAGTTGGCTTACCCGCCATCTCCGCTGAGCGCCATTTTCGCTTCGCTCTTTTCTATTCGCTTCATATCTCTGATTACCTGTCCAGATCAATGAGTGTACAAAATATACGTATTCTAAATCCATTCTCGTATTTGACTTATTTAACTTTGTTATTCATCAGCGCGGATTAGGTCATGCATTGCATACGAGGATAGACAGAATGTATATTTTGACAACAATCATTCATACGATCTCAATTGGAGTAAGACCTTGACCTCTACAGTACCGCCTACAAACAATGAGTTTCTACAGGCTCTTTACAAATCTTTGAAGCATGTCAGCCTACTCCGGATAACCGCGAGTTTGATCATAATCCAAGATTGTTACTTAATTAAATGTGCAAAGCTTGTGTCAGAGCCGAGAAGCTTGATGGTCGGAGCGTGCCATCAAGTTGGAAGCGGCTGCAGCATCCGGTAACTGCCTGAAACTCTTTCAAATAATCCGAATTACTGGCAGCAACGAGTCTCATGTGAACAAAACAATCCGCGAAGATGATGGGATGACAATCATTAATATCTAACCGACGTCTTGGAGGATGGGTTAAGTTTTTTGAGGAGAAGTTCAAATGTCTTGTTGCTATGCAACATTGATCAGACTGTCTTGCCCTCCACGGCCCGTGACGGCTGAACTGGTGTCGTGGTATGAAAGAAGTATGTACAGGACTGGATTCTTTTGGCCCTTCCCGACTTCTTGGTTGGGGTCCTGGAGGATGATGCAACAGTGTCTAGAGATGTTATCAGACATGGATCAGAATTGAAAAACCAGTGTCGATCCTGTTCAAAACTTAGGGCAGCTCATAGTGTCGCAGATCCATTCACTCTTTATCTCTCTATCAGTCTTCAGCCGCAACATTTTTATCTCAAACCTATCATTTCTTTTCAAGCCGTATTCTCTGATGTTTAATAGCTCTCACTAGCATTACTGTTGTTTGGAAACAATTGCCATGTATTTGTCAGGTTTGATGTCATGATGCCGAGCTTTCGCTTTAGCTTGTTTACGACTGCCTGACTACCAGACGCATTCTTCCCTGCCTAATCTATTTCATTGATTTTATTCATGATACTTCTTCACTGTTATAATAAATTACAATGATCAACTTAATTTACTTTAGTAAATGAAACTGAACATTTTGTTGTCGAAAACACTTGCAATATTCTGATCTATTAACATCATTCATTCAACTAAATAGTGAAATAACTATTTAAGAGAAGTTTTCTTAACTAACTAGTCATACCCAGCTACAATGTAGCACCAGGCATATATATGCATCAGTCTAAGGTGCCACACCTCATTAGCACAACAAGATGAACCTCGGATTCATAGAAGTAGTTACTTCAATGGTAGTAATATATAAAAGTAAGGTTGCATATAAGGATATAATACAGAAATAAAGAATAAGTTCGTACAAAGAAAGATATACAACAATCTTAATCTCACAGTTTAAGGGAAGACAGAGAGTGTATACACCGACGCCATTTTGATGATCAATTCTGAGTCATGTCACCCAGAGTCTTCAACCATTGGTTACAATAGACATAAGTTTAAATCATTTATTTATACAAACAACCATGTTTTGTAACTCTTACTATTTTTCATGATATAATAGTCGTTGTTAACAGTTTATTACAAGGAAGCCAGTCAGTCAGTCAGCTACAACGTAGAACAAGGCACATATATGCATCGGTCCAAGTTGCCATACCTCATATTAGCACAACAAGATAAAAACTGAAATCATAGAAGCAGTTAATTTAGTGGTTGTAGTATATAAGGATATAGTATAGGAAAGAAGACAGATATGAAGCCATTGTAATCTCACGGTTCAAGGGAAGATAAAGAGTGTATACATCTACGCCATTGTTTGATAAATTAAATAACAACAAAATGAGTATTTAACTGCTTATTATAAATAAATAAGTGAAATAAAAAAAATCATACCTGTAATACAAATTTTGTATCAAAATAACGCTTAGCAACATTTGGTTGAAAATTTGGAGATTCAATGAATCGAAGTAGGAATTCATATACCAACTGGTAACAGTGAACAAAAAATTAAAAAAAAACACATATTCATTACATAAAAGAGTACATAACATAAAAGTAGGGTAATAATAATAATGAGAGAAGTAGTTCAATAAAGGAGAATACAACCCACTCTTAGGAAGAAACTAATAAAATGTCACAGCAGGATCGACCCTGGTTTCTATTCTGATCCATGTCTGATAACATCTCTAGACACTGTGTTGCATCATCCTCTAGGACCCCAACCACGAAGTCGGGAAGGACAGACAGAATCCAGTACTCTACATACTTCTTTTATACCATAACATCATGTCATACACTGACCACCCCTCCGCTTTTTCAAACCACCCCCAGAGTCCATAAATAATGTTTGATGTGGAATTCACTGGAACGACATTCGTAGTGCACGTAAAAGCCACCGAAATCAATGTTTCAAGATGGTGTCAGTAATCGAACTACTGTCATTGTGTCCCAACACACGTTACTAACATTGTGTTATCACTGGATGTTGTCAATTCTTCGGAGACAATAATGACCAAACGCAGAGTTTCCTAACATCCTCAGCTCAGAGACGTCAGGTCTCACACTCAGAGAATAAAACTGCTCTCACCAATGCGTTGTAGATTCGACCTTTAGCAGGCGGACTAACATGAGCAAGACGCCAAAGATTGTCCAGATTGGCATAAGCCTCTCTGACTTTTACCATACATAGTCTGATCTCACCAGTCATGATGCCATCAACACTTACGTCGTTACCCAGATACACGAACTTCTCGACTAATTCTATCTGCTGACTACCCAGGGTGAGTTTAGGTTCAGTGTCCTGCTGTTAGAGGTGGGAGGTACCTGGGAAGGAATTTGGATTAGATATGTTCTTAGTGACTTGAGAGTGTAACCGCGCTGCCCAAATGATAACTGCTCGAAGTCGGTCACACACAACCTTTTTGTGAGTAATTTTCGTGTTAGCTCCGTACTTGTTGAGACCTTATCACTGGAGGCGGATATCCGTGGGATAAGGCGAGGTGTGCATTTTTAAGGTCGACCTCTTTTAACCCATCACAGCTCTCTGTAGCCAGCAGTACGGTTTCGCCTTCGGACCTTGGGTTTGCTGCTTTTAGTCTTACCGCTCTTCAACCGACCTACCTGGCATGGTAGGACTATGAGGAACGATTGTTCTAGCCAGTATAGCTCTATTGGTTCATCACAATAGGTAAGCCCAACCACCACGTTAAAGTAGTAGCAACGGTCGGGTCAGTGTCCTGATAGTGTTGTAAAAGTACTTAGCACATCGAAGGTGAAAAGCACATGCCATACCTACGGACACTGATTGCCGGCTAATTAAGTGCGGGTTGCATGATTTGGATATCATCCGCATAATCAACGTCTTTCCCCATGTAATAGATCCATACCACCATTACTTATACCCATCAAAGCCGTTTCCAGAATGTCATCGATGGAAAAGTTGAAGAGGAATGTAAAGATTAGGCGATCCTACCTAACACTACTGCTAGAGTTAAATAATGAAGAGAGATGGTTGTATGCCCTCAATACTCTGCCAGATGTGTTAGTAAAAAAGGATTTTTAATGTCAATAAACTTCTCAGGTATACTCTTTGACAATAGACAATCTCAAAGAACAGTCCTGTTCCACGAATCGAATGTGGTCCTGATGTCAAGAAACATTACAATTGTTGGCCCGCAATAAGCATGACGGTGTTTATACATTTGGCGGAGGGTGAAGTTATTATCAATACGCCCTCGACTAGGACGAAAAGCAACCTACTTTTCGTGAGTCAATCTTTTAAGGGCGATGAACAGTTTGCAAAGCATGACAGAGGCTAATAACTTGGACACAATCGGAAGCAGACTCGCCCTCCTATCGGTGTTGTATAAGTGAATTACAGGTGTCAGTAATAGGGCAATGATCAAAGTCTAGATAAGTACTCCAAAAGAAGTGGAAGTCATGTATTTAACCACGCTAGCGTTAGCTTATCGCAATGTAATTAATCTGCTGGAAGTGGAGTAGGGGGACGCCAGGTAGCACATTAGCGATGACTGCGCCGGTAGCTAGTGCTAACCAGAAAAAGGTTGTGGTCTGCGTAATTTTGCAGGAGATAGTCGTCGTTATCTAACCTGAAAACAACTAGTTTCCATTGGCTGCCCAAATAACTTGTCTGTGTGCTTAAATCCCTGACATGAACATTCAATTCTCAAGCTAGCTTTCTTGAGATAGTTTAACTGCTTGTAGAACTAGACCTTAATTGCATATGCGTTGCAATCTGTCAGCGAGCAAGAGGAGATAACTAGAAAAGATCGTTTATCATACAGATTTCCCACTTTGATGGGGGTTTTTAATCTAATAAAATGTAATCGACTGTTAACGGGGAGCTTTGTGAGACACAAACACCAGCACAATCGGACAAAGATGTCACAGGGTTTCACGGAGAGACGCACATGAAACAAGCTTTAGAATCAACAAATGAAGAGCTAATATGTAGTAAGTTTGAAGATCATCGCAAATTATCCACAAAAGGCATTGTTTTACTAAGAAATTTCATATTGTACAAATTAAGTTCAGGTCCAAATGCCCTGGTACGGCCGAGAGTGGGGAGAATCTACTCTCCCTCTCGAAATGCTCTCATATGGCCAGCGAATATATAGCCTCTGCCAGGGAAGTCCTACTCACTGACTTCTCGTGGCGGGGGTGTTGTTTACGAAAGTGAGAGGACGAAAAGCGAATGTCCGGCGCTATAACCGGATTGGTGGACACGGAGGGTCCACCTAGGGGAGTTGGAAAACCCTGATTCCAAACCAATGGTGCACATGGGCTCCAGTTTCCTGATGGAACGAATGGCGGAAGAACCTGTCATTGGTCAACGACTACCATGGGACTGCATCTCCTCACGATGCTCCACTGCCTTGTGGATCAGACCTTTAGGTCAAAGGCTCCGGGTGTGGCCCCCTAAGAAAACCACCTGCTTCGGTTTGGGCACCCGGGCAGTATCACAGCCCACACACAAATGAATGAAATGACGAACTCTATTGACGATTCTATTCCTGCTCATATTATAAGCAAGACAATTTACGTTATTATTATTATTATTATTATTATTACTTACCATATCGCTAATTCACCCCCTTTTACCCCCAATTTGTGTAACCTTACTCTTCAACTTATGCAGCAGCTCGCCCATGGTGGAAAATCTGTCCTATCTAAACGATCTCCAGTCACTGTCTGGTTGAAAGTGAATGCTTCCACCGATAATGAATACTGAGGCAGTCTTTCTGAAACCACGTACGCCGTTCAAGCTGGCTTCCTTCAACGTTCGCACACTAATGCAGATCAGACAACAGATAGGGCTGGCTATGTCTTTGGAAGGTCTTAATGTTGATGTTTGCTGTCTATCCGAGACCCGTATTCAAGACTCTAGTGAAGTACTACAAATCCGCTCTCCATCTGTCTCCTCGAAAAGCTTGTTCCACGTGCGCTTATCCGGGGACCCTGTGGCATCTTCGTCTGGTCTTGCTGGCGTTGGTGTCGCACTAAGCGCTAGGGCTGAGGCAGCACTAATCGATTGGTTCCCCATTAACAGTCGGTTATGTGCTGTTAGATTAGAAAGTTCCATCAAAGTGAGAAGAAATCGGTGTCTTCTCGTCATCTCCGCCTATGCCCCGACAGATTGCAGCCCGGATGCAATCAAGGATGAGTTTTACCATCAGTTAACAGTTCTTCTCCAGAAAGCGCGTTCGACAGATATTGTAGTACTAGCCGGAGACTTGAATGCACAGGTCGGGAGTCTAGGCACAGAAGAGAGTCGTTTAGGTGGCCGATGGGGACTTGTTGGTCGCCGGACAGATAACGGGGACCGTTTGCTGCAACTGTGCACAGACCACAACCTTTTTCTGGCCAGCACTAACTTCCGGCACAGTCATCGCCGGTGTGCCACCTGGCGTCCTCCCTCTGCATCCCAAGCCTGGACTCAGATTGATCACATCGCGATCAGCTACCGCTGGCGTGGTTGTGTACAAGACTGCCGCTCCTTTTGGAGTACCTATCTGGAGTCTGATCATGCCCTGGTCAGCGCCCATCTCACCTTACTTTTCAGTGGCCGAAGGATTGACCACCACCAACGGATTGATATTAGTAAACTGGCTGCAACTCCTGTTGCAAGTAAGTACCGAGCGGAGCTAGCCTCTAGGCTAGCTAACGCCCCACCGAAAAGTATAGACGAGCATTGGTTGCATATTCACGACGCCATGAAAATGGCGAGTAAAGCCGCTTGCGGCTTCGCGAAATGTCCCGCTTACAAGCACTGGGTTTCTTCTGGCTCCTTACAACTGATGGAAGCCCGTCGGTCTACTCCGGGTGACCGTGAGTTTGACCACAAACGAAGGCTGTTACGTAATGAAATCGGGCAAAGCTTGCGTAAGGACCGGGAAGCCTGGTGGTCGGAGCGTGCTAATGAGATGGAAGCAGCAGCTGCATCTGGTAACTGCCGGAAGCTCTTCCAACTCATCCGAGCCACTGGCAGCAAGAAGTCTGGTGTGAGTGAAACAATCTACGAGGATGATGGGATGCCAATCACTAACATCTCTCGACGTCTTGGACGATGGGCGGAATTTTTCGAAGGGCAGTTCAACTGGCCTACTGCTCCGGCAACATCAACCAGCTTGTCCTGCCCCCCATGGCCGGTGACGACTGATCCACCAAACGAGGCGGAAGTCCGCAAGGAACTCCAACTCTTGAAGCGCTACAAATCACCTGGCCCAGATGACTTACCTCCGGCTCTTTTTAAAGATGGTGGCGACTTTCTGACTAAGGAATTGACTGTGTTGTTTGGAAAGGTTTGGGAGCAAGAAAGTGTTCGAACATCATGGAATGAGTCAATAGTCGTCCTTATCTTTAAAAAGGGTTCACGTTGTTCCTGCAATAACTATCGGGGGATAAGTCTACTTCCGATTGCGTCCAAACTATTGGCTTCTATCATTCTTCGTAGGTTGTTTAAAACCCGAGAACGATTGACTCGCGAGGAGCAGGCTGGTGTTCGTTCTGGTCGAGGATGCATTGATCACATCTTCACCCTCCGCCAAATGTTAGAACACCGTCATACTTATCGCAGGCCAACAATCGTAGTGTTTCTTGATATCAGGGCGGCCTTCGATTCGTTGGACAGGACTGTTCTCTGGGATTGTCTATTGAAGAAGGGTGTGCCTGAGAAGTTCATTAACATCTTAAAGGCCCTGTACACAAACACCTCAGGCAGAGTGAGGGCATACAACCACCTTTCTCCCTTGTTCCATTCGAGCAGTGGGGTTAGGCAGGGTTGCCCGATCTCACCATTCCTCTTCAACTTTGCCATCGACGACATCTTGGAAACAGCTCTGATGGATGTAAGTAATGGCGGTGTGGATATGTTGCCTGGAGAACGACATCTCGACCTTGAGTATGCGGATGATATTGTCTTACTGTGCGATAATGCCCAAGGCATGCAATCAGCACTTAATCAGTTGGCAATCAGTGTCCGCAGGTACGGCATGTGCTTTGCACCCTCCAAGTGCAAAGTACTTCTACAAGACTGGCAGGATTCTAATCCTGTACTCACCCTGGATGGTGAGGAGATCGAAGTAGTTGAGAAGTTCGTGTATCTAGGTAGCTATATAAGTGCTGGTGGTGGCGTGAGTGATGAGTTTGATGCACGTATAAGGAAAGCCAGATCGGCTTATGCCAATCTGGGCCACCTTTGGCGCCTTCGTGATGTTAGTCTGGCTGTAAAAAGTCGGATTTACAACGCGTCGGTGAGAGCAGTTTTGCTCTATGCTTGTGAAACCTGGCCTCTCCGAGTTGAGGATGTTAGACGTCTCTCTGTGTTCGATCATCGTTGTCTCCGAAGGATTGCTGACATACAGTGGCAACACCATGTTAGTAATGCAGAGGTTCGGCATCGTGTGTTCGGGCACAGAGACGATAATTCAATTGGTGTCACCATCTTGAAACACCGACTTCGGTGGCTTGGACATGTTTTACTAATGTCGTCCCAGAGAATTCCACGTCGTGAATTATTTGCCGTCCCTGGGACTGGTTGGAAAAAGCGGAGAGGAGGTCAGTGTATGACATGGTGTCGTGGCATGAAAGAGAGCTGCAAAGGGCTAGCTTCTGTTGGTCCTTCACGATTCCTTGGTTGGGGTCCGAGAGATGGTGCAACACAGTGGCTAGAGACGTTATCAGATATGGCTCAGAATAGAAACCAGTGGCGATCCTGCTGCAACCTTCTTTTACTTTCTACATAAAGTATGGTTCTTACTTTCCTATTTGAAAGAGTCTTCTGGTTGTACATTTTAGTCCGCCTTATCTTTTCATCCCTTCTCTTCCTACTTTCATTATTTTGTGTGGCGCATATGTACCTGGTGCCCTTTTGTACCAATATATATGTGTTTAAATAAATAATAACAATAATAAGTTCAGGTCATTTACAACCACAGAGAAGCATTAATAATGAGTTACACAGTTACTACTAAACTATGTGAAATGAGATTAATTACTAGAATTCATATGAATGTTTCATATAATTGTATGAATAACTGTATTGAATAAGATTTGGTTATTCGAATGTCTGCCCTTGCACAAACAGTTTGCCTCAAAGTTGAGTACATAAACTTGCAGTTAGCAAAATATAAATCAAACGGAGTTGAGTTACGTAAACGGTTATCAATTGCCGATTATCAGCATCGTAAGAAATATATATTCAGGATTTTGAAAAGGGAGCTGCATTAATAGTGGTCTTGGAGACCTGGAGGTGTGATCACAGATAACAAGGGAAAACTGATCGAGGCTGGTTAGATACGGTCTTTTCAGAGTAGACTTTTTAGATGTGTACATCAAAGAACTTACGACTGGAAATAGAACCTGTGAGATAAGGTGAGATGTGATTTTTAGGACAGATCATTTCTAAATTCCTTTGTTGAGAGAAAGTAGCATCGCCGCATCTGCTGGATGTTTGAGGGAAACTTTCCAATGCTGTCACTTCCCGCTCGGCAGTACAACTTAGCCCTCAGAACTTAATTTGCTGCTTTTAGACTTTCCATCATCCAAATGACATGTTCTATATGCTAGCATCTGAAGGAACGAGTTTTCTAGTCAATATAGCCCAACTGGGTCATCACGGTGACTAAGCCTGACCACAGTGCCAAGGTAACAGCTAGAGTTGAGTGACTGAGATGAGTATTTTGTGCAAACAGTGAACAAGATTTGATCGAATAAACCGCTAATTCGCTTTTCTAGTACACTTTTAAAATTAAAAATATGTGATACTTTTAAAACATGCCCAACTAAAACTGACTTTTTCAATAAGCTTACTTGTAAATGAGGCCAAGCAGCCTCCAACGTTGGCTCATCCTCTTCTGGATCAAATTCTGCACCAGATGGATTACTTGGTGGTGGTAATGTACGAAATAAGTTGGCTTCAACCATTCGAACCACTTCTGGATATATTGAATCTGTAATTATGCCGGAATTTTCAGTCAGATATTCAGTCAATTCGTGCAGAGCTGCTCGTTTCACCTCTTTATCTTTTAAATCGCTCAAAATGTCTGGTACAAATTCAAATACAACTGAGCATTGTTTTAGTTTTTGAATAAATAACTCCTCTCGCTTTTCTTGATTCTCAGAATCTGATAAAACAACGAAACAAAATTTACGATTTTAAAGTAAAACCAGCTGATACTACAAAATACATCATCACAAAAATACGAAACGGTGATTTAGTGTAGCAGCACGACTCACCCAGCCAGCGGTCCATAAAGTCTTTGACTTTTAAACTGAGTCGTCTTGATAGATACTTCCGCTTCAGTTTGGGCACCTGGGCAGCATTATAGCCCTCACACAAATCAAGTGAGATTTGTATGGCGCATATATATCTGGTGCCCTTTTGTACCAATATTTGTTTAAATAAATAAATGATAGGTACTTGATTACGGTACGAGCGATGCAGATATCAGTGGTTGAAGACGATGGGTTACACAGCTCATAATCAGGCGCAATGGCTCGAATACATTTGCTCTTTATCTCTACAACAGCTTCAATATTATTCCGCACTTTTATTTTTTAAACTGAAACCTTTCGAAACGTATTTTCCAGTATTTAATCTTCATCAACGATACTACAATTATCTCGACACCTTTGTTATTCACCTAATTAATTTCATCTCATTATACTCATATGTAGTGTTAACTTGAGTTGACTCACATATATCCAGAGCTTCATATTATGACTGATAATTGAATTCCAGAACTTCAGCAAATATACCCACTACCCAATTTCATATGTGATTCCAACAGTATAATCCACAAAATATAATATGCAGCGCTACTGCATAAACTCAAAACATATAAAGAAAAAGACTTGGCAATTTATAAAAGATTGATAACAGAAACAAAGTTGAAAATATGAGAAAGAGAATAGGTAAGAACCAGAAAGAGACTGAGTATCTATGGGAATGTCCACGCTACCCAACCATACGCATGCCTATAAACTCAGCTACTGACTTGCTGACATTTAATGACTGTAGTTCGAAAGTAAAATTACTAGATTATGATAAATCGTTAAATTATCAATGCCGAAATTCCTGTAGAAGAAGACATCAGCTCAGCTAAATACTGAAGCCCCATCTTATTTCTCCACAAAAACTGGTGATGGGACAAGATTTTAAGTAAAAACGTTCAAAATGAGACAAGTAGACTATGTAATTGCAGCGAACATGCCTGACCACCATAAAACAAGGGAGGTCATCGGTCGTACATAAGTTTGAATGTGGGAATGGAAATGATAGTGCTAAAATTAGGACTTGAACAAAAAGGGAAAGTAGGAAAAAAAGAGGAAAACATGTATTAAGTAATAAAATGTAGAAGGTTCACGGGTTGTAAACTGAATGAGTCCACGCTAATACCAACAATTTCGAGTTACTTTACACTGAGTTTCCGAAATTTGGTTTTGGATTTCTTTTAACTGCTTATTTTTATTTTATCTCGACACACCAAACATTAGTACAAGGCACCAAATGGAGATGCGTCACAAAAATGATTTCATTTATGTGATTTTTTTATTTCTTCAAACATAAATATTGATACAAGGAAGCACCAGATAAATATGCGCCACACAAATCTCATTTGATTTGTGTGAGGGCTGTGATACTGCCCAGGTGCCCAGACTGAAGCAGGTGGTTTTCTTTTAAGGGGCCACACCTAGAGCCTTTGACCTAAAGGTCTAGTCCACAAGGCAGTGGAGCATCGTCAGGAGATGCAGTCCCATGGCAGCCGGTGACCAATAACTGGTTCATACGCCGTTTGTTCCTTCAGGATACTGGATCTCGCCCCCAAATGCCCTGCTACGGCCGAGAGTAGGGAGAGTCCACTCTCCCTCTCGAAATGCTCTCACACGGCCACGCGTATACAGTCTCTTCCAGGGAAGTCCTACTCACTGCCTTCTCACATCACAGGTGTTTACGAAATCCAGAGGATGGAAAGCGAATGTTCGGCGCTTTAACCGGGTTGGTGGACGCGGAAAGTCCACCTAAGGGAGTTGGAAAACACTGATTACAAACCAATGGTGCACATGGGTTCCAGTATCCTGAGGGAACAAATGGCATATGAATCAATCGTTGGTTACCGGCTACCATTGGACTGCATCTTCTCACGGTACTCCACTGCCTTGTGGATCAGACACTTAAGTCAAAAGCTCCGGGTGTGGCCCCCTAAGAAAACCGCCTGCTTTGATCAGGGCACACAGGCAGTATCATAGCCCTCCCATAATTAAGTGAAATGACATTTTTGTATATATATATATATGTATATATATATATATGGTGCCCATTTGTACCAATATTTATGTGTTTAAACAAATAAATAAATAAACTGGAGCTCACGTGCACTGTTGGTTTGGAATCAGTGTTTACCAACTCCCCTAGGTGAACTCTGTGTTCACTAACCCGGTCAAAGCGAAATATTTTTACAAAAAATATGCCATATTAGATGCCCTAAGCAATTGAAGAATATCAATTTTGTAGGTGACTTACGTTAATGAGTTAAGGTACACGTGCTAAGTTTGTTGGTGCACACATGAATGAATGTTCAGCACTGATTCTCATAGAGTTTGGGGTCAACAAACGCAAATCTTAGATACGCCTTAAAACACATACAGTTACAAAATACGTTTACGCCAGGGCTTTTTAACTCGGAGCTGATGAACTCTATTCCGACAACGCGAACAATACAAAAAGCTTTGAATAAGTGGAGATACTTTCAAGGGCCTGGAGAAAGCAAACAAGTGTGAAAGATTGGTAGATTTATTTTCACATGGACAATATTTTACGTAGTGCTAAATTTCTAAGCTAAATAACTAACATTACCACACTTAACAACAAACACATTCTTTAGCTGAGAAACAATACGAGAGCTATGTCCAGAATAAGTGCTCACTAAGTGCCTCTAATTACAAATATAGTAAAAATACGGAATGACGATGTGACTACAGGCACGAACACGCTAGGAAGTGAATGAACTTAGATGTATACTTTAAAAACTTGAGACACACCTTTAATGAGAGGTAAAGGATTAAGCTCACGACTCTTTGGAGCACCAAATCGCGAAGATGTATGGAGTTTCTCTTTTCTTGAGACTGAAGGGCCAGCAAGAGAATTTAGCTTGATGAGTTGCGTAGGAGGGGGATGAGCTTCACCATGTGGGACTGTGTGGTGACGAGGAGAATCCGATAAAGCGATACTATTTTGACATGAACTCTCCGTCGCCAACACTGACGGAGACGATGCATTTATTTGACTTGAGACGATAACAGAATTCCCAGATGCCATATGACTCTATGTGGAGCGTCTTAATAAAATTGGGAAAACCAGTTATGCTCCTAGTAGCAATAACCAACATGCGAACCAGATCCGAAAAACGAAATTGCCGCAGTACCTGACGTTCGTTTTGGGCGCTTTGGCCTAGAATATGAAAACAGTTTAGTTACTAGCTAATATCGAATTGGAATTCAAAAATAAAAGTCTTAAAAGTAGTGAGACAAAAATTCGTTGTTTAACAGAGTACTTATGTCGAATCAGAACTCATCATTGATTCAAGGTCATATATCATATCCAAAGTAATCAATCTGAGTGTATTGTTTCTCAGGTAACAATTCCTCAAGTCATTCAAGCACATACGCCAGTAAACCCAAAGGTCTTGGTGGCTTCAAAATGCCAACAATGCAAGCTGATTTTGATAGACTTGGAATATTCAAGGAGATGTCTTATGTCACTATAAATGACCAGTACGATAAGCAATACAGTCATCAAATTCGGTCAGCATTCAAAGGAAAACAGATGTATTGTGATGGATCCAAACACAAGTCCGCGAATACGGATGGTTATTTTGGACCTTTTATACGAATTTTCACTGGTGATAACAAAATCGATCTAGAAAGACTTATTCGAATTCAAAGAAAGGATAGCTCAAAGAAAATAATAGGAAAAAATTGGGCTCCTCCGAACGGGACCCATCATCTTCTTGGCTTAGGCAGCTCAATAGACACGTTTAGTGGTCCCATACCCTACTTTAGGCCACTAACGAGGCTGAACAATCAAAGGATATCACACAAGAAAAATTTTTATACTTCCCCAGCTAAGAAAGGCTGCGGTTCTTACATTGATATCACAATAGGAAAATATCCAAACCACAAGAGTGATCCTTATGACAAAAATAAAAAACCAAGTGTTAAAGAAAGCTCATCAGCTGGAAAGAAGTTTTATCTTAACATGCATCCCCAGCAATACTTTGATAAAAATCCTTACCACGAAGTGCGTATTAAGCGACGACCTTTCACTGGAACTATCAGAAACCCTACACACCCTAAATCTGTATTCAAACCATCAAGTGCGTCAAAATTAATGGGTGGATGTAAAGATGGTTGTTTTAGCCCATTCCCTCATTACAGCTCAGATAAACCCAGGAGAACTGTCTTGGTAAAATATACTAAACCACCACTCAAAATACCATCCTGTCCGAAAACATACCCTATCACTTCTATCCTGGAATTAAACATCAAAAGACGCATCAACTCATCTAACTACAGAAATTTTAAACCATCTGTTATCGACAGTTAGACTCATCTATGTTTCAGCATACAGTTATGTAAGTTCGCAGAATTTTCTATATGTAGTGGTTACTTATTCAATTAAAGTAGGCATCACTGACTTGTGTTTCACCTTAGTCCTATAGGTTTTTCATGCCTTTACCAAATATTTATTCAAATTCTCAATCTTGTCGCAATAAAACAATGTTGTCACACAGTTTCCTGAATTCTGAAAACAATTTTCCGTCTTTGTTGGAGATAATTGTTTCCTTTAGATTAGGGATGCCATATTTCATATTTTTATAATAGACAATGCTTATAATTTTTAGTGATGTGCTTGCATCACGGTTTGGATTCCGTGAATGATAATAATGTTGTATAAACTATAAAAAGTGAATTCCCTTTGAATCTCATTCATTATGCTTAAGCTAGCCCCCCAATTTATAACGGCAGTAATGAAGCTTAGATAAAAAATAGTTAAGCAAGATTTACTGCATACATTCGTTTGCGCAGATGTTCAGTAAGCTCAGATGAAAACATCGTTGCTTACGTAGTGAATAGTGAGAGAACAACTCTTTACATAGGGTGGTTAATATGTCTCAAAACATAAGGACATGAAAGTAAGACGTTCATGAAAACAACAGAGTTACTCTAGATGTGAAAATTACTCAATTGTCACATGAAGTCTGAGTTATTAAGGCCTTCTCAAAAGCTTGGATGATTCATGTCAAGGTATAACTACTAGACATTAAAATTGACATCATGTAGCTGATTTTAGCTCATTCTTCACATATAGTGTCACATTACCTGTTTCACAGGCATTCGAGACCAAAATATAGTTTCATTGTTTAACTTTTCCTCATTTTTCTGTTAGAAGCTCAGAGAAAATTTATTCATATTTAAAATACTTGTAGTAGATTCTGGATAACCGTAAGGGACTAACTTCGTCTTTGGTAGAACTCTTAGAAGTTGCAATACACTACACACTGAAATATTCAACTGTCTTTTAATTCTTGTTACTATCACTTCAATACTGTGTTGGTTAGCAGCAAGAGCTTGAATTAGTAAACAGATCAGTCAGTCATTCGCAACACAGAAACTAGTAAGCATGTACACTGGTTCAAGTAGTCATACATTCTCACAAAGACATAAATTGTTAAATCGAATCCCAGGTTAGTGGAAGTTTTGATGGTATCAGTGAAAGCAAAAAAATATCTCAAGTTTTACCGAAAATTTCTGTCTGGTACACACAAAAATTGTGAAATACAGGTGCTTTTCTTTTAGTTAAGACACTTTTTTAAGTCATACAGCCCTGAACATCTTATATACACGGTGTATTGAACATAATTGCATATGACTGTCGATGACTTAAGTTTCATTTGAACAATCTTTCATCATATAATTACTTAAATAATGTTTCCTGAAATCTGACTAACATAATTCAAGGAACAATTGCAATTATACAAAATGAATATGTTAATTTACTTTGATATGAAAACATTAATTATGAATCATCATTGTAACCATAGTTACACTAGATGTAAAACAAACAAAATATCCCCATATTCATTGTCTGTGCTTTATGAAAGATAAAATCATTCGAAAAAGCTTTATTGATTTATTCTATCTAAGTATGACTTTTGTCATTCAATGACAATGTTTGAAGGACCATATGGAGTAGATGGTGTATTCATTATTGTCATACTTCAGAATCAAAGACAAATGAAATAAACAAGAACTAGAATATGAATATACCTGAATATATATATTCAAGGACGTGCATTGACTAGCATTTACCCTAGATATAAACAGTCAGATTATGATTGATGGTACTAAATTATTGACTAGTTCTTATTGTTACTGAAATGCATACGAGAATCCTTGGATTTAGGCTATATCGAGGCAATACGCACAGTATGTATATATGCCAATAAGAGACTGACCAGTTGTAGTCCTAACACATTGATGGGAAGATTCAAACAAACAATACTAAGTTGAATTTAATCCTTGGATAGTATGAAGTATTTGAATTAAAGTACAAACTAGGAACCCGAGAAATAACTCAATTTAACCAAGAGGAACTTTCTGAACACGAAAAAGCGTATTTTTCTTTGGAATTTAAAATCAAACAATCATCAGTTACAAAAAATCATTAGTTCATATAAACACCACATATTCTTCCTGGAGACTCGTATTTTAACTATAACTATAACAAAAGAGAATAACCGATCCAATTTCAATTAGTAACACAAACAAGCAGGTGGCTATCAGGAATCAATACCTTAGTGGATAACGTGATAGCGTTTGAAGCGAACTGTACTGGATGAACATCAACTCTGAGATGCAGATACATCCAGTTGACGAGTCCCAAATAAGATGAAACGTGCATCAAACTGGATGATATTGCTATCCACTATTTATCTTTGCTTATAAAATAGTAATAATTTCCTTTTTCCTCTTAATAAATCCATAATAATTTGAAACAGGATTGAATGTTAATGATTACCACCGATATGATTGCGTAATAATTAATACATAATTATTGAGATAAAATAAGACTCTTATAGTGACAGGAAGAGTAAAGTAAGACTGTAGAAAACTATTATAATTTTCGCTAACTATGGGTCAAGAAGACATCTTCAATAATAATAATAATGGTCAGAAGAAGAAGAAGAAGAAATTATAGACATTTATAAGTTTTTGATCAATCAGTAGTGTAGCCGTAAATAAATCCTTAAAATCAATAGCTTTGTAAGTATTCAATATTAGATGCTGACCACATTAGTTAAAGTGAACTTGTTTAGCTGAAGGCGTTCGGTCATGCATCCGCACCAGATCATAGTTTGAAACGGCGTACTCAACATCTCCTGCGATCACTAGACATATTAGATTAGTCACTCCTCGATATATTGATAACCCATCAAAATATATTTTCCAACCTCCTTGCTTCTGACTTTTGATTATACTGGGTAGATGCAATTCAATTGTAGAAGGTGTTACTGGAGAAGAGTTGTTAAACTACAATACCTATGGTATCTTCAATAGATTTGGATGAATTGAATTTGTAGTTAATCAAGAATGTAATAGGTTCATATCAATTGCAAAATCAACAGATCAACAGATTTTATTAAGATGTAGATTTCATTAATGGATTGTATATTCTTTTTCTTTATGGTATCTTCCTGCCGGAAAGACATTTTGAACCTGAAATTCACTCTGAAAATTTGTTATACCTTGGTATTCTTAGGGTGAATTACATTGATTCTACTAGACGTCTTTCCATATTAGTGCATCTGTGAGGTAAATATGATGATTCTTCAATATAAACTGTTGATGACCTATGAAGTTATTTGTTTTCATTTGTGATAAGCCAATCAATATACCTGACGGATGTTTCGTATACTGTGTGCTGATGGCAGAGGTGCACACATGTAGTTCTGATCCTTGTAGCTCTTGTAACTTGTACTTGATACATCACTGACACCCAATTCTTGACAATTATTTCATGACCCTATAAACATATTGTGAACAATTGTCCCTTATGTACCACTTTTTACTCGTGTAAATCTAGGAACAGAGGTGGTTGAACGTTGTTATATCCTTTGAAGTAGAGCAATAAACTCCATGATAAAGTTCAGTCCTCTTTAATATTCCTTTGTCGAAACTCTTGATTTTGTCTATGGGTTCCAGGTCCTTCTTTATATAAAGAGAAACTTTTGCGAAACCGCATCTATCGTTTCTTCTCCACGGACCTTGATAGGTGTCCGTTTACATGTATCGTTAAATTTATAAATTTATTTTCTTCTTAACAAGACGCATCTAATTCCATGTTAGACAACAAACTTCCTTCCAAAAATGTTGATTAGTTTTAAAAGATTTTAGATATCAGAATAAACTTTTTGGTAAAATCACATATGTTGATTGCCCCCATATCCCCTAGTACGGGGAGAGTCAGCTCCTTATCTCCAAATGCTACTAAAATGTCATGAGTATCCAGTCTTTGACAAAGAAGTTCTACTCACTACTTTCTCGCATTAGGGGTGCTATTTACCAAGTTAGGAAAACGAAAAGCGAATGTTCAACGCTTTAACATGGAAGGTCAACCTAGGGGAGTTGGAGAACCCTGATTCCAAACCAATGGTGCGCATGGCCTGGCTGCAGCATCCTGATGAAACGAATAGCGTATGAATCTATTGTTGATCACTGGCTACCATATAAATGCATCTCCTCACGATGCTCCACTGCCTCGTGGATCAGACCTTTAGGTCGAAGGCTCGGAGTGTGGCCCCCTAAGAAGACCACCTTTTTCGGTCTGAACACCCCAACAGTATCGCAGTCTATCCACAAATCATGTGGCTTGTGTGTCGGAAAAATGTCGAATAATTATATTACATAATTGTCAATGATATGATCTATATGTTAACGATATTATCTTGTTATGAATAGATTTGATAATTATTAGAAAAGTACAGATAAAAACTATTAAGGATATACCACTATTTCGATATTTGTGTAATATGCGGGTAAGCTAAAAAACAAACCACAATACCTTAATACACAAACTTTAGAAATAAGTTGATAAAATGGTCTTAAAAATACTAATTTATTGCAACACTCATGATAGTTCTCTCTATCTCTCTCGATGTATACATATCTATAAAATATTCTAAACAGTAGCTAGTTTGACGCGCGTTTCGTCCTTTTTGGGCCTCATCAGCCGCACGTACCTGCATCTCAGAGTTGATGTTCACTTTGAGATTCGAATCCAGTAGCTAAATGGATAACATGAAGGCGTTTAAAGGGTATGGTACTGGGTTCGAGTTCTGGATTGAACATCAACTGTGAGATGCAGGTACATCCAGATGACGAGTCCCAAATAGGACGAAACGTGCGTTAAACTAGAGTTCACTGCTAGCCACTATCCATCTTTGCATACAATGCTTGTGAATCAAGACAATATCGAGACAGTACGATTAGTATGTACATATGCCAACAAGAGACTAATCACTTGTAGTCCTAAACATCAATGGGAAGATTCAGGTAAACAACAATGAATTTATCTATAAATTAATTTCCCAGGATCAGTCACCTAACAAATACATATCGATCATGTTTGTATTTTTCCCATTTTAGTCAACAATCAGAATAAATTCACACAGTATTTTTTGTTTGGATCTTTCCATTGATGTTTTTAGGACTGCAACTAGTCAGTCTCTAATTGGCATATGTGCATACTACGCGTATTGCCTCGATATAGCCTTAATTCACAAGCATGGTAAGCAAAGATGGATAGTGGATATACGCGATGGCATTTGAAACGAAGGGTACTGGGTCCGAGTCCCAGAGTGAACATCAACTGTGAGATGCAGGTACATCCAGATGACGAGTCCCAAATAGGACGAAACGCGCGTTAAACTAGATTTCACTGCTAGCCACTATCCATCTTTGCTTAAAAATCAGAATAATTGCACATAACTACTATTATATGTACCAGCTGATGTGCTAATGTATTATTCACCATATCAAGGGTTCATGAAGAAGATTGTCAGTTACTTGTGATTTAGAACTGAGATATTCACAAGCATCTTGCTACGGTATATGTTGTAGAAGAAAACCAAAATGTGAATACTGTCCATTTCATTTCATAAACAAATAAACAGAAGTAGATTATATCATGAGTGGAAATGCAATTGAATCAGTGTATACCGACTGTTTTTTTCGATTTACAGGAAAGTTTTAACCTTAATTATTCATGAAGTTTACTATTTTGGTATCGAGGATTTGAGGAGATTGCAGTATTTTCACACGTTAAATCATGAACTGATCTTAGCTAGATCACCATTGGTGGCCATTTTGTAATAGTATGAGACCCCTCAGCGACCGGCATCCACGACCGTACGACGGAGAATCGAACATAAGACCTTATGTCTTACATATGATTGCTTGAAATCTTGATCACTAAGCCTGCATCCAACAACGTTAATGTCTAGTTTTAATTAATCCACAATATATTTCTACCGTTTATCCACTGATTGTGGTAGATAACTTTCTCAAACATCACACGTATTGTACCTCATTAAAGGTTAAGAGTTCGCGTATGAGACCGAAGGTTCTGGGTTGGAGTCCTCATTGTACGACCATTGACGCACACTATCAAGAGACCCTTAACTCGGATGAAATGTCCATCAAGCGATTTCAGGTTAACAATTGTGGTCTAATTAACATCAGTTAATACATTACTTAGTTTAAAAGGGAAACATTGCTTCCAAGCATATCTCCGAGTTTGTTATCATTGATTAAGGCTATCTCTGTCGAGTATAAAAAATGCTCCCAGTTTAATTCCATGTAATTGATTTAGATTGATTGAAATTGGCCAAGTTTAATTACAGGCAAAATCTAATTTATTTTTTTAAATAAAAGGTAACAATGGTGAGACTATAATTTATGAACAACTTTCGAGTAACTCTGGAGTGACCTTGACACTATCCACCTAGTAACTAGAGCTAAATGGGGGGGGGTTATAAACCAGTGTATGAAGAATTAGAATTATCTTTTACAGTTGATGGTTAAAGTTAGAGATTAGATTGAAAGTTTTCATCACGAACTAGTATCAGCTACAACGAAAAAAGAATGCTATTTAGCCAGATGGAAGAATATAGTTCCCGCCACAATTCCAGGATCTGTTATCTCAATTCTTATTGATTCGTTCAGAAATTATAGTCTTGCCAATATAATTTTGTATCTGTTGTTACAAGTTTAGAAAATCGATAAAAAATATTTTCATTATTAAAAAATATTCTGATTCTAGTAACCATGGCAACAAGATAGTTGAATTATGTAAGGTCATTAGAAATGCTAATTAATTAATAATTACAATGTTATTTTAGATTAGAAATTTAAAAAAAAACATCATTTCGGACCAGTCATTACAATCCTTTGACTTCATACACTTATAGATCACTAACAAAAATAATCTATGTTGAATGATTGATGGAGGGTCTACTCGAGTTAGACAGGAATGGTATGACTAATAGCTAACGTTGAAGTCACACTTTGAGGTCAGCACCTAATATGGATTACCCCTTCATCTTCACAAGTTACTATGTATGCTTTGAAGACTATACAATACAAAGGACGTTATTACAGAAATATAGTAGTTAAAGTAGGTACAATCGAAAGTGTGACCATCACCGCATGAACCAGTCCATGGCATACAATTAACTGGTGTGCGTTGTTTGTCCTTTGACCTTGAAGGGGGCCGGTGGTCTGTTTGACATTCAATGACCCAAGTGCCGTATGATTGGTCTAGGGCTCAATAATATTTCACTGGCCCTACATACTGAAATGCTGAGATAAAATAAGAAATTCCCAATTGAACAGAGTGATTTAGATCTACCAATAGTACAATAAAAGAAAGTTATAAAAGGGTATAGTATCAATTCACGAAGTTATCGACTGATTAATTTGATGAATCTGTAGTTGTCGTCAAGTCACGATTGACTACTATCATCACTACAGGGAAATTACATTCCTGGTATTAGATTGGGTCCCTCCGTAGGCCAAAAACCAGAAGTCAGTTGTAATAAGATAGATTTACTGTCGATCTCGGTTGTGGATAGTTAGTCGTTTATTAAAGTGGAATGTTAATTTGTAGTAGAACACAATAGTGCGAATGGGGTATTGATTTCATGGTACTTTGTATGAGAAAGTCATTTGAAGCAATTACATCCAATAGATTTCGCCCTGCTGAGGAGCCCATACTAGGATGAAACAGAAGTCCAGTGCTTTCAGGTTCTTCATGGTGGTCTAGCTACAATTGAATCATGAACTCAACTATTAAATCACTATAATATCCACAAAACCTATTTCTGATAATAAAAATATCTGTCTGGAATACTTTAGAACTATCAGTACTTTCGTTAACAAAACGTTTACCAGTTATTAGTTGAAATCATGAGTCAATTGAAGCTAGAACATCCTGGAAAACCTGGAAGCACTGGACGGCCCTTTCGTTTTATTGTGGGACTCCTAAGCAGTGCGCACCAACTCAGTGTTCTAGTGGTTAAACTCTCGCGCGCGTTAGGTCCTGGGTTCGAATCTTGTGAGACGGGATCCTGGATGAGCACTGCTGAGGAGTCTAACAATAGCACGAAACAGACGTCCAGTGTTTACGGGTTTTCCATGGTGGTCTAACTTCAATTGACTCATGATTTCAACTATGAAAAATACTGAAACCTCCATAAAAACTCTTTCTAGTTATTGGTTGTTAAATTAATAGATGTTATGAATATTCTAGAAACTCTCAAGATTTTGCAAGAGAGGACATTGTAAACCACAATTGTTATTCAAAGCGTTATACTACTTGTTGAACACTTTACCTAGTCATTTAAAAATCGACATCGTTTAATAGAAAAAGTATTTTTATCTGTTTTAAAACTTTGGAACCTTGATGAACATCTGCTGAAATTAAAATTCATTCGAGAAAATTCTCAGAATCACCTGACATTGAACATATGATGTATGGAGTAAGAATAAATTGTCTTGTGAAATTTCGATGAATGAAGTCAAGTAATAACCAACCATTGAATATGCTTTCTCATCTCCTTAGCATTATTTTACATTATGCGCTACACTACTCATAAATAGCTAGTAGTTTAAGTTATTATGTAATTATTTTGTCGGTTTGTCGAGTTGTGCTATACCTTAGAAAATCAATTGTCTCGTCTTTATTTATATTTATTTCATTAATTTGGTTCATTTTACTTGCTTATAACAGTATGTGTGGTACACACTTTGATATATCAGGCTTATTTTACTTTTGATAATCAAATGTACATTTGACACAAATGTGCATTGTTTGATGATTTATAGTAATTCCCTCCCCTTACAGGCATAGTAACATGGTGAAGGCTCGTAGGCCCTTCTGAAGAAGAAAGCTACATCAAAGCAAGGCACAACTACCGGGGCTCAACAGTTGTTTTTTGCACTTTATGGGAGGATCATTGCATTTTTCTTTCTTTTTATTGTTGTAATTTAAGGCTTTTTTACTAATTTGAAGGATAAGTATTTCTTGAACCGTGCCCTGTTAACATAATAAACACCTGGAATCTTCATAACTCAAAGTCCATAAATTTATAATGTCTACGTTATTTACCCTAAACAGCTTGAATAATGTTAGTTGAATAATTTATTCTACCGAAGGACTTATTAACATGCATCATTTGCTACATTTCTTCTATCTTAGCTCAATTGAAAATTGATAAATAATGATTCCTTAAAGTCATAGAAATTACAATCCTCGGGCTTTCTATGAGCTTACTCAATAAGCTATCCAAATGAGAGAAACTATGAAATGACTAGGAAGCTGCAATTTGTAAAACCGATTTATTAGATACATAAATATGATAATTAGAAGTATTTGAATTGTAGTATGAACTAGTAATCCCAGGAATAACGCAATTTAATCCAGAAGTATTAGATGAACTCGAACGAATGTATTGTATTTGGAATTCAAAATTACAACAGTCATCAATACGAAGAAGTCATTGATGTTCCTTGTATAGCTTACATTCAATGTACAATTTGTAAGTATTCTACTAGTTTTTACTAAGTTTACTACAATAAAACAATAAGTTACAGTTATTTAAAACAATCATGTAACTTTATAAGCAAAGATGGATAGTGACTAGCAGTGGAATCCAGTTTGATGTGAGTTTCGACCTATTTCGGACTAGTTAGCTGAATGTATTTGGATCCTAGAGTTGATGCTCATCTTAGAACTTGAACCCAACACCATTCACCAGTACCAAACTCCATCGCGTTATCGACTTAGTTACTGAGTCCTGATAGACACCTCTTTGTTCAATGGGGTGAAATTTAAATTTACTTATTGTTTACTTGTATCTACCCATTTATGTTTAGAACAGGAATTGATCAGTCCTAAGCATCAATGGAAAGATTCAAGCAAACAATACCATAAGAATGTAATCAAGTAGCTTGATACAGTACATAAGCAATGTCAAAATTGAAGACTTTCTGTAATTAGTACTGCTCAACACAATAATTTCATTAGTTGTTATAATAAAAAAATGGTATAATTCAAGAACAAATTGTAAAGTAATTAAATAGTTTAATTATTCTCTCTAAACATTTTGTTTACTATTGACAACAGAATATTATAATCTTCATCGATTGAGCCACGTGGTACGCATGCCTGGACACCGATTACTAAGACGCATAATGCTGGCTAGTGTTACAGATGGTTAGAAGGAAGTTAGGGGTGGCGAAACCAAAACGTGGCAGCAGTCCTTAAAGTTACTAATTTCTAATTTTAGCCATGTTGGTAGATGCAGACTACTTAGTTGGGGTCCGGCTGACTATCGTACCCAATAGTTAGAGACTCTTTGCGACATGACTAAGGATAGATCGATTACAATGGTATCGGTGCATACACTCTTTATCTTCCCTTAAACTATGAGATTAAAATTGCTTCATAACTTTCTTCCTTCCTATACTATATCCTTATATACAACCTTTCTTTTATATATTACCACCACTAAATTAACTACTTCTATGAATTCGGTGTTCATCTTGTTGTGCTAATGAGGTATGGCAACTTGGACCGATGCATTTATGTGCCTGATCCTACTTCCTAGCCGACTAAGTGATCCGATGTATAATCAAAGAATAACACACACACAATTAGTATGTATCTACACATATTTCAGAATTCTAATCAGTTGAAAATCGTTTGACCCAACACATTTTCCTATATTGTACCAAAACTATAATATTGAATAAAACTACTGGTTATAATATGTTTTTGTATGAACAAGGTAACAAGAAAACTAGGAAGGCTTTGAGGTGAGACTGTAATTTATAAACGAACCAATCAAAAGCGTTTGAGAAAGTTCAAGGTCACGTCGTCAATTTCACTGCCTGATGATCATGTACGATCATTTTACAGAGGACTCTAGAGAAGACGTGATAACTGAGTGGCTACAATAAATGAGAGTACTAAGAAGCTCATTTATTTGTAATTGTGGTTTTTAAATGACTTATAGATCCTGTGCAGGCTACCGTTATGATGTCTTTCAATGTAATATATGTTGGATCGGCAAGTATGCTAGAGTAGGAACTTTTGTATGCTCGATTCAAATTGAGTTTAAGGTAAATTATAATAATTGCTGCGAACTGTGTAATAAAAGCACCACTAGCATTGACTGCAATATTTGCAGATGTTACTGAAGCTTCTGCTGTTCAGCGGTATGAGTATTGTAGGAATATATGCGTAATAAAAATGGCAGATTTACATAAAGAGAGTAAACACAAACAAAAAAGCTATGTGATCGAAGTTGAAAAAGTACTGACGACCTTATCATGGTTCCAGTGACCGACTTTTATGTAGCCATATGGATTAGTTCTCTACCGTAGGCATTACAATTTTAGAACCTATGAACTTTTTTCTAACCTTGACGAGTTTTTGATCATGTAAGCGAGTGTATCCACTTTAATTCTTTGGTTTTATTTAATATATTTTTACACAATACTAACTGTTCCCTAATTGTTTATTATTTCTCAAGGTCATCTAAGATTCGTCCAAGGTCTTCCACAAATTATAGTCTCACCGGCTTTGCTTTTACTTGTTTTTAAATGTGACATCATTTTCATATTATTACTTACAATTATTTAAGAAGTCCCCGTTTCATTCATACCATGACACCATGTTATACACTGACCATATATCCGCTTTCGCCAACCACTCCCAAAGTCCATAAATAATGTTTGATGTGGAATTCACTGGAACGACATTCGTAGTGCACGTACAAGCTACCGAAATCAATGTTTCAAGATGGTGGCGGTAATCGAATTCTCATTACTGTGTTCCAACACACGTTACTAACATCGTGTTATCACTGGATGTTGTCAATTCTTCGGAGACAACAATGATAAAACACAGAGTTTCCTAACATCCTCAGCTCAGAGACGTCAGGTCTCACACTCAGAGAGTAAAACTGCTCTCATCAACGCGTTGTTAATTCGACCTTTAACAACCGGACTAACATCAAGAAGACGCCAAAGACTGTCCAGATTGGCATAAGCCTCTCTGACTTTCACCATACATAGTCTGATCTCACCAGTCATAATACCATCAACACTTACGCAGTTACCCAGGTACACGAACTTCTCGACTAATTCTATCTGCTCACTACACAGAGTGAGTTCAGCTTCACTGTCTTGAAAGTGTTGTAAAAGTACTTAGCACATCGAAGGTGGAAAGCACATGCCATACCTACGGACACTGATTGCCGGCTAATTAAGTGCGGGTTGCATGATTTGGATATCATCCGCATAATCAACGTCTTTCCCCATGTAATAGATCCATACCACCATTACTTATACCCATCAAAGCCGTTTCCAGAATGTCATCGATGGAAAAGTTGAAGAGGAATGTAAAGATTAGGCAATCCTACCTAACACTACTGCTTGAGTTAAACAATGAAGAGAGATGGTTGTATGCCCTCAATACTCTGCCAGATGTGTTAGTAAAAAGAGTTTTTAAAACGTTAATAAACTTTTCAGGTATACTCTTTGACAATAGACAATCTCAAAGAACAGTCCTGTTCCACGAATCGAATGCGGTCCTGATGTCAAGAAACATTACAATTGTTGGCCTGCAATAAGCATGACGGTGTTTATACATTTGGCGAAGGACAAAGTTGTTATCAATACACCCTCGACTAGGACGAAAACCAAACTTATTTTCGAGGGTCAATCTTCCAAGGGCTATGAACAGTTCCATAACTAGAAAGCTAGCAATATCTTTAAAAATGGCCGCAGACAAATTATCTGGGCCTGATGATTTGTGGTGCTTCAAGAGTTGGAGTTACCTGTGGACTGCAGCCTCGTTAGGTAGATCAACCGTCACGTGCCATTTAGTGCGTGACAGTTTGATTGATGTTGTCGGTGCAGCGGATCAGTTGGATTGCTAACCGTCCAAGATGTCAGTAGATGTTAGTGATTGTCGTTCCGTCATCTTCGCAGATTGTTTTATTGACACCAGACTACTTGTTGCCAGTGACTCGGATGAATTGAAAGAGTTGCAGGCAGTTGCCGGATGCTGCAGCTGCTTTCGACTTGATGGCACGCTCCGACCTCTAGGCTTCTCGGCTCTGACGCAAGCTTTGCACAATCCACTAAGTAACAATCTTGGTTTACGGTCAAACTCGCGGTTATCCGAAGTAGACTGACGAGCTTCAACGAGTGGTAAGGAGCCTGCAGAAACTCACTGCTTATAAGCGGGACATTTCACTGTGCCGTAACCGACTTTACTTACTATTTTTATGACATCATACTATTGAAGCCGATTCTCATCTATACTTTTTGGTGGACTGATAGCGTGCCTTGAATGTACCTCGGTTTGATATTTAGTTGCAACAGAAGCTGCAACCAGTTTGCTGACATTGATTCGTTTATGACGATGAAATTGTTGGCCACTGAAACGTAAGGTGAGATTAGCAGGGAGATGCCAGAAAGGCATCTTTTCTCTCACTGATCTCTACGCACTTTGGTGGATCTTTCTTAGTACTCGTTAAGATGTGAAAGTCTTGTACACAACCACGCCAATGGAGGTCAGTGTGAATGGTATTCATGTTTTCAGAAAGACGGGTTAAGTATTCGTTGTCGGTAGTAACGCTCAACTCTAGACTAGTCAATTACTTGAGCTGGTTTAAATAGGATAGCGTTTCCACCATAGGCGAGGTGCTGTATGAGTTTAAAGATGAAATACTGAAAATGAGAATGAAGGGGGATATATAAGTGACGTAGCATTAAAGAAATAAAAATGAATATTATCATTTGATTATGAATAAGATTTATCTGAGCGGACGTTGATGCAAGAGTAAGTTTTTCAGTAGTAATTCTCATCTGATTTGTGGGTGGGCTGGAATACCTCCCGGGTGTTTAGACCGAAGCAGGTGGTTTTCTCACAGGGCCACATACCAGACCTTTGACTTGAAGGTTTAATCCACAAGGTTGTTGATCAACGTTGGGAGATG
This sequence comes from Schistosoma rodhaini, assembly GCA_944470415.2. Classification (NCBI taxonomy): domain Eukaryota; kingdom Metazoa; phylum Platyhelminthes; class Trematoda; order Strigeidida; family Schistosomatidae; genus Schistosoma; species Schistosoma rodhaini. The sequence goes on from OX104036.1 coordinate 89,227,231, forward strand.
AAGTTCCATGTTAGCCAGTGACCAACAATAGGTTCACACGCCATTCGTTGTTTTTAGGATCCTGGAGCTTATGTGCACAATTGGTTTGGAATCAGTTTTCCAACTGTCCTATATTGTTCATCTGTACTCGCCAATCGGGTTAAAGCGTCGAATATTGGCTTTTCTTTCAATTTCATAAACAACACCATCTTTACTAGAAAGCAGTCAGCAGGACAATCACCTCAAGTTTTAAAGCTACTGGACTTTTGAGTAGAAAATCTCCGGAAGGTTTATGTAATATTTTGTAGAACACTTCAGTGACAAACTCTGCCATAAAACATGATCGGTTAAGACCAATGTCACTTTTAGGTTGAGAAACCAAATTAGAGTTGGGCATCAGCATGTATTCTACAACCTACCGGTGTGTAAATAATTGATCGGTTTACTCATGGCCAAGTCTAAAATGAGGTATTTTTCAGTTTGGTGCTACATTTTAGAGTTATTAGTTTGGGTACTGTATTGGTTAGGGGGGTTCCTTCATGGATGTCACAACAAAATTTCTGGCCCGCAAGTCTACATACTACGTATATAGCCCTTCTAGGGTTACTGAAGTTCCAAAGCACGGGTTAACGAGGAGAGTTGAGCATGAGGTCAGCAACTCCATCCTGTAGCAAACAACCTTGCTAGAAATGTGCGAAACAGAATAAGTAATTTAGACCATTCAAGATATACACTCCAAGTTGAAGGAGGAATTATGACGCCTCATAATGGAAGTCGAGATTCTTTGGCAGCCACGAGACCGAAAAATCTTCTAACAACCAGAGCAACAATTAGTATGGGTAAATGAGATGACTAGACAATGTGGGAGACCGAGAGGGCCAATCAGATAGCTGCGGGATTGAGGAGATACAATTTAGAAGTACTCGGAATCAGCGATCCCATCGGGCCGAGCTGAACAGTAAAGGCTAGATACACCTGAGATGCACCTATACTCCCGTCACGAAGAAAATGCTCCACACACCCACGGAGTTGCACTGATGCTGCACATAGAAGCACGAAATGCACTTATCAGGAGCGAATCTCATCAACTCAGAATCTTCAAAACAAAGGAGAGAATCGCAATGAACGTTATCCAATGTCATGCAACCACCAATCATAGTAACGACAACGATAAAGTATCAGTTTCATCAGAGGTTACAATCAATCATAGCGAAGTGCCCAGGAAAGGACCTGACAATCCTAATAGGAGCTCTAAACGCCAAAGTCGGAATGAACAACGCTAGATATGAGGATATCATGGAATGCCACAGACTGGGAGAAAGGAACGAGAATGGTGACAGACTTGCAAATTTATGTGAGTTCAACAAAATGGTTATAGGCAGCACAATATTTCCACACAAAGCTACAAGAGTCTCATTGGACTGCACCACAGAGAACAAGAGAAATCATATTTGCATCAGTCATTATTTCAGAAGAGCAATGTAAGACGTAAAAACAAGGAGAGGAGCTGGCATAGCCTCAGATTACCACCTTATTTTATTATTATTTGAACACATAAATATTGGTACAAAGAGGCACCGAATACATATGCACCGCACAAATCTCATTCGATTTGTGTAAGGGCTGTGATACTACCCAGGTGCCCAAACGGAAACAGGTGGTTTTCTTAGGGGACCACACTCGGAGCCTTTGAACTAAATATCTGATCCACAAGGCAGCAGAGCATCGTGAGGAGATGTAGTCCCATGGTAGCCAGTGACCGACGATTCATTCATACGTTATTTGTTCCCTCAGGATGCTGGAGCCCATGTGCACCATTGGTTTGGAATAAGGGTTTTCCAACTCCCCTAGGTGAACTTTCCGTGTCCACCAACCCAGTTAAAGCGCCGGACATTCGCTTTTCAAACTCTCAATTTCGTAAACAACAGCAATGCCATGAAAAGGTAGCGAGTAGGACTTCCGTCGTGGAGGCTATATACGCGTTTCCATGTGAGAGTATTTCGAGAAGGAGTGTGGCCCCTCCCCACTCTCGGTCGTACCAGGGCATTTGGGGGCGTTTAAACAAATAAATAAACATAGATTATGATGACAATACCATTAAATGCTCGCTGTAATAATGAAATCTATTCAAAAATATGAAAATTCTCAAATATTATTAACATACACACAAAATATGTATGTAACTTATCGATATTAGAAAAAAGCAGAACGATACTATAATGTAATTTTCTATCATATATTAATCTATAATGAACGCAAATAATACAAAACAATTATATTGATGATAAGTAAACTAATAATAAGAAATAAAATAGATATAAAATATCTGAAGGGGTTTGGTGGAGATTTCAGTATTTTCATAGTTGAAAGCATGAGTCAATTGAAGCTAGACCACAACCAGGGAAAACCTGGATGCGCACTGCTGAGGAGTCCCATAATAGGACGAAATGGTCATCCAATGCTTACAGGTTTTCCCTGGTAGTCTAGCTTTAATTGACTCATGATTTCAACTATGATGATATAAAATAGTCTTAAAGTTTTGATTGTTGAATATAGTTATGTTTAGTGAAAGATGAAAATCACACTGTCAGATAAAACTATGAATAATTGTCTTAACCATCTATCAATACTGATCGTTCGTCAAATATATAGTAATTAAATTGTTCACCTCAATAACCATTTGAAAGCCTAACTGGTTTCAGACCTGTGATATGTAGAAAAAATATTCACCAATCATTAGGTTTTAAGAAATAGACAAAAATACTTCACGACCTTAAGGAAGTACTTGACTATACAGAACGAGAGGTTCTGTGTTAAAGTTTGACATTAAAAAGAGCTCATGGAGTACTGTTAATATTGGGTGGTATTCGTCATGATCATCTACTTTTTAATTTCTTCATAAATTTCCTACCACAAATAAAGCTTCATTTGACTTTTCAGGGGTAGATCTACCACTAAATGTTAACTTATCAACTTTGTTTATGCAGATGACAGTCTTACATGGTGAAGATACTGGCAAAATGTGGGGTCTTCCAACCATCTGAAGCAATAATGCATGTTTAGAATGCGTTTCTTTTCACTATAAATACAAGTTATTGCTTCAGGACTGGTCTACACCAACATCTGAATCGATGAAAAGGGATACAGTGTTTGAGCTCGTCAACAGCTTCACTTATCATGGCAGTTTTATTAGCCTTGAAGGCTTAATGTCCGACTAAATGTCGAGAAGGAATTAGAAAGCTCGATTAGCCTTTGCCAATTTGCGTCATCTTTACGGTAGGTGAGATATCCATCTGCCAACCAAAAGACGAGTTTACTGTTCAGTACTTGGCTTTGCTACCAAGCAACATGGACTTAGAACTTGTAGGTTGCCAGCAGTCGATCAAACATGCTTTCAAACCATTGCTAGTATATCTTGAGACCATCAAGTTAGCAATTCTGAGGTTAGATACAGAGTACTATGTATAGACGGAAAATCAGGTGAGTTTGTGAATCTTCGTCAGTCACGGTGATTGAGACATATTACATACGTCTAGCTATCACCTACCTTACCGCACGATGATCGCTAATGTAAAAGCACATTGGCAGCTTGACGATGTCAAACTAAGACGAAACATAAGTCTATTGATTTTTCGACTGTTGGACAGCAGCATATAGGTAGGTGCAGACTAACTCGTTGGGATTGACGCGACCATCGTAACAGGTGATTGAGGATTTCGAGTGATATGGCTTAGAATCGTTTACAATGGTGTAGGTGAATTCACTTTTTAACCCCTCCTAGAACCTGAGTCTCGGAAATTCCCTACACTTTATTTCTTCTAAACCTAAACTTTTTTGTTAGTACCGATACCGATATATTATTCATTTGTTGTAGTAATTTTATCTCGGTAAGCTAATAAGGGATGGTAACTTGAGTTAAACCCATCACGTTTCGTATTACACTATCTCACTGGGTGTCAACCGGATCGCTATACTTATCAAAAGAACTGCCCAGGACAGAGTTGAATGGAGAGTGCTGGTGGATGGCCTATAACCCTCCACGAGGGTTAATATGCGCAAATAAGCGTGTCACAACTCTACAGGTGTTCAGAGAAAAACGTTGATAAAAATGAGGGAGGGGACTAAAGAGTGCAAACGCCTGGATTCAATCTTGTGGTTAGATGTACAAGAAAACCGTCCGTTTACTTGTGCTCGAAAGCAAAATAATTACAACACCAGTAAGACCCCATCTTTCTGAATAACATAAATAAATAGAGGCATCTCAAAGTCAAGTAGAAAGACCCCAGGAATCAAGCGATCTTTCCCAACCTTTTGGTGCTTTGGAGATGGCTTTTTCAGAAGTAGGACATAAGAGAAACAGTAGCCAGATATGACAACACTACTTTTGGATGGATAAGGCTACCGAACAGTATAACCAGGTTAATTACATAAACCTAGATTTGTTTTGATCTCGTATTAAAGAATATATAACTGGAGATAAGATTACCGGTGGCCAGCAAAAAAGTGGGCTTAGTCACAAATCTGCCAAATGTTTGTAAGGATTCTAATCATTTGGCACTTAGTAGTAAAAACAGAAGTACCGAGAAAGCTTACTGATACATTCATAGTTGTACACAACTACCTAATTGCAAGTTCTCACTTCATAACACCATTGTAACTCTGATTAACCAGACGAAATCTGAGATATGTGGGAGTTACAGAAAAAGACAGTCAATGAATGCAAATGATGGTTTATCTATACATTATTCGCAGTAAATTGGGAGCGGACACGGGATAATAGTAGTCTCACCCCCTAAGACGCCGGTCACTAGTGGGTAGAACGCAAGGACCTGCAAAAAGACTGATGACTTACGACATCGTCGTTGTTTCGGACTGCCAACTAAGTCACAGATTATCCAGTTTGTCAGTCAAATGCAAAAAAGAATCTGTCATTGGTAATTTAGAAACTCAAGATCAAAGAGAAGACAATAGATGTACCTGAGCTATTGTGTGCAATCTTGAGCCGTGTCATGTAGTTACGAAAATCACGACTATCTCAGCATTAAGGAGAACTAAACCCAAGCACATTTGAAATTTGTTATGCTTTGTTTGTTTGGTAGTGGTCTCTAGAAATTAGGAAGTCAAATGTTGCATATGTTCCCGGCTTTCTTTTCTATTAAATGGTATGAAGGTTGAAGAAAAACCACAGACTGGAAAGCAAGAAAAATCCTAGTGAGCGGCAAAAATAGACTACGAAATGGATTGACGAACCTCACAGATGCTGACCACAAACAACCTACAATTATAAAGCCATTGAACAAGCTACCATTCCAAAAGATCAATTTTTACCACACAATGGGAACTACGTGATCACATAAACTGAGCACATCTGTATATAGAAAAACAATTCTTAGCTCTAGTGTAAGGAACAATTAAAGCAAAATATGTTCGGAGAAGGCATTCGATACTGAATATATGCACGAAAAAAACAGCATTGGTTTTCTAAGCACTTTATTTATACAGAAGTATATGTATATTGAATAAAATGTCACAGCACAAGCTGAGTATAGCACTAAACCACAAAATTATCAAAAGCAGAGAGTGGTTAAAGTCATTACATAAAGTTGTACATCTACGAAACCCCATTTGAAATGGAAAATAGGTACACGTTTACACGCTGACTACTGCAAATTTAAATCAATTGAAAGTTGAAGGATTGGTATATCTGAAAATAAAATGTTAACAAACATGTGTTGATATCATGAATTTAAGAGCGTGTAAATATATAAAAAAGTGTTTCTTTTGAGATTAGATGTTACAGAATAAGATTTTGTACGAAGTGGTATAGAAACAAAATATCCAACTCTCAGCGACTACAGTCACAACTTAACAGTTTTGTGAACAAGATAAACGCGTTTGCCAGCAGATGACTGACACGTGCAATTTACAACAAATCCCGGAACTCAACTAACGATGTTAGTTTCTGTGTACAAGATAAAAACGTTGATGAAACTTACTTCTGGTTGATGTTAGACTGGGAAAACGATGAAAAGTTCAAAGGATTAAAACTGTTGGACGAGTGCGATCCAGAAGAAACTAACTGTTTTTGAATGCCAGTTAAAGTATGTTGATATTGTTGTTGTAGTAGACTAAACTGTTGCATCAAAGCGAAGGCAGTCGTTTGTTGAAGACTACCATTCGTCTCATTTGGAAGTGAACATTGAAAGCCAGGCGGAGTAGGAAGAAGGCCAACATTATTGTACCCAGTTTGAAAAGAAAAAAGAGGAGGATGGGGAGGAATATAAGATAATCTATTGGCAGACACTGTTGCACTGCGCTGTTGTAAATTCTGCCGAACGCCGTTTGATGTAGAATGTGAGTGTTGTTGAGGCTTTCGACCAACATTGATATCCAGAGGCTGTTTGCTACTCTGGGGCATGGAAAGTTGGACTCCACTGTGGTTAGTGAACAAGTGATTGGTTGTCATTTCCGAAAAGTTACTTTGACCACTAACCTCCATGTTCTGAGTCGTGGGAATGGTGGACGCAATTGACGGATCCTGTTTTGTAATGACCTTGTTGGAATCGTCTGTCATTTTCAATGGATTAGACCTACACCAAGAAACAAGAATAGATTAAAGACAAACGGTATAATATGTCAAATGAGAACATCTATTTGTATTAACTGATTTAAATAAAGCTTGGCAACACACGGAGTTCAATAAACTGCTTTAGTTTGTGTAAGATAGAAAGTATACTACGATCTTGTCTGGAAAAACTTACTGAGTACGAGGACCAGTGGGTTTTCAAACCTGACAGATTTGTAAGCAGTTACACAAATCTATTGCACAAACAATTTCAAGAGATCACGAAGTAGCAACTTCTACGCGAAATCCTACGAATACAATTCTGGAATAGCTAGATGAGCATTTCGAAGTATCTGCGTAGTTTCATTACATTGAGAATGCCTAATCATTTATTTAAACACAAATATTGCTACGATAAGGCACCGAATACATAAGTGCTACATAAACCATGTGTACGCGTATCCATGTGAGAGCATTTCGAGTGAGGCGGTTGACTCTTCTCATGGCATTTGGAGGCCACTACATTACAATCAGAACCCTATACTTTCTGTGCAACCCAATGAACTGTCACTAAACAAAAAAAAACATTTAAGTTTTCTCGTATAAACCTAGTCTATGCAGAGCTTCACTTGAGGAGGTTAATACAACCTTGGCAAAACCTCTTGATACGCTAAAATGGACAATCCTATAACCCTGTATCAGGACTCCCTTAGTGTCTGTCGTTATGAACTTATCAGTTAGCTGGTTATTTTGTTTGTTTAAGGCCACATTTTTAGAAAATTTTGACGGCATTTGTTGTCATTACTAAACGACCACATAGTTTTAAATGCATGACATCTGTCGATTAACTTAGCTAAGAAGCGTACCAACCAGATTTTTTGCGCGTTTGTTGGTGACAAAACATTTATCTTCATTTCCAACTCGAGGATTCAAGAAGCATGGCAACTTATGGCTTGGAAACCAATTCTTGCTGGTGCATAGCCGTGACTAGGTTTGAGGATTACAAATCCCCGTCGAACCTTCGGGCAGATTGATAAGAACATGTCTACTGCAACTCACTCAACACCAACGAAGTAAATAAGCAGCAAAACTTAGTCTAGGACATTAACTTGTAGGCTGAAAAATTTGAGTCGTTTACATCATTCTGCAAAAACTAGAGGCAAGCTATTGGTGAGGCATGAATTGATAATGAATGTGTTGTATGACCTTTGGTTTGAACTAGAGAAGGAAAAGCGGTATCTGGAAAGCGAGGATATATCGTTATCATGTGGTCTACTCAGACCTGAAGGTTTTCTGTCAAAGCCTTCCCAAATAACTAAGTGCGTAAAAGAGTGTATTAAGGAAAAGTCAACATGAAGCTTTAGCCTGTTTCTAGAAGAGTCACCTAAATAGGCAGATAGTGAGCGAAATGCATCTTTAGTGTAATTCTCAGTACCATAGTGTATTAACGAGATAAAAATATACTTTATCACGTTCCGCAAAACCACTTAACAAAACAGCTTAAAATTCCATTATAAGACCTCGATACTTACTCTGTTAATTCTTTCGTCTCTACCTTAAGTGACTCCGGGGTAGCGGACCCCATTATCCTTTTTCGAGCAGCAGCATAGTCTGCTTCCCTTTGTTCAAGTGTTTTTGTGACTACTGGTGGCCTACAAATATGAAAATTTTCACAAAAATGCTAACCTCTGTGGTGTATTAGGAACATCAGATGGAACTGGACATGGTCGTCTCAATATTCGGATAGGTGGTTGGTCCATATCAGATAAAGCTATACGTAAGTTAATAGTTAGCTTACTAATGCCTAGATAGTTCGCAGAAGATAGCCATTAATTTTTAGTTCGTGAAAGCATGATCCGATGATTGACAGAGATGCCAACATTAGACTGAGTAAGGTGTTAAAGGGTAGGACGGTTGGCTTAGACCACAACTAGTGCAACATTCATACTGCCCAGGTATTCCGGTTAGACAATGCAACCAAACAAATGCAAGACATTAGGAAGACATGATGAATGAAGTATGATTCATTCAGTATTTCAGAAACATGATTGTGTTGATCAAGATATTGTCGGCAACTACATTTTGACACTTATGAGCAATTTCTAATCTTCAGCAGCGTATAACATGTAGTGCATACTTGAAACCTAATTTGAAATACTTCATCCAATCAACTAGTCCATGTTTTTTGTAAGGAGGTTAACATATTTGACTACGGATAGAACAAAGTTAGTCACAGGTCTTCTTGATCTCCCATACAACGTATGAGTAAAACGCTTAAATCTTTTCTTCCAATATTATCGTAGAACGCAAAGTGATCTTGCATTGACACGTTGAAAGTCTTCTAGAAATTCATGGGTAAAAGCTCCAACGCTATACTTTGAAAGGTACCAAGCAAACCTACGAACACATCAAGAGGTTTGTACATTTCCCTATGAAAGGAGACGAATATGGAAGACAGTTAGATTACTGGGCTATGAGGAGAAGGTTTTAATATCAGAAAGTCGGAAATATTTGTGACTCACCTCTCGGTCGTTGAGAAGATATGAAGAAACATTCATTAAAGATCTTTTAAAATACCTGAAACTGTTATAGTAATACATATACCGAAGGACAAACGGGAACGTTACTCCAACATATTCTAGAGACCGTAATATGACGTCGGTGAAAGTTGACCACAGTAAACTCCATGTAGTTGGTCTGTTAAATAAACTTGACATTAGTAAATCGGTTGGACCAAATGAACTGAATCCTGGTTGCGAAAGCAACTCTCAATCTTTATCTTGAGTCTCTAAGTTGGATACCTTATCATACCTTATCAGACTATTAGTCACTATTCTAAGGAAGACTGATGGTAGGGAAACACTTAATTATTGTGATAAAAACTTGACTCTCCAAAGAACCCGGTTGTCCATGTTTTACGAATTTATTAGTAACTTGACAAAGTTGATATGCTCTTTAAGACCCAAAACAACCTGTGGATTGAGACTGCTGTGAAAGTTCCACACAACAGGCCATCATTTAAGTTAGGCAATGTCGGTACTGTAGTACCTTACTTATGTAGATGAACTGTCTTCTGATCGCAAGTCGACAAACAGTGGTGAACTAGTGGTAAACTAGTGCAGCATTCAAGAGCGATGAACACCGAAAGGAGTGGAGCGGAGCAGAAAGTTAAACACAAGAGACCTTAAAGCGGGGATATGTGGTGACGGCTCTCGGTGAACGCAAAGGAGCTCTAAGAAGCAATAAAAGAGAAAAGGATATTCCACACAATCATCGTTTGGAAGAACATTTCAGCATCTGAACATGTAGCTGCCTGATTACACAAATGGCCAAAACTACTTCATATGGATTGGATGCTTGTAATGATCATTTATTTCCTACTAAAAACTGTGTGTTTTGTACCATATTTGACTTGTTGAGATGAAATTCCACTCCACTACTCCTCTTCAGCTTTTTACCTTGCCAATAGAAAGGCTGATATGTTCAAGTGCTAAAGTTGTAGGCGGCATAGAAAAAGATAACGTTTTAGATATAACAGTCCTACTGTGTAGGCATGGTTACTTTTCCGATAATTTCCTTAACTGTGGAGAATATTTTGTTTCTTCGTCGTCCAAAATGATAAATTTCCTACTTCTAGGAAGATGGTCTGTCAAGGGTCTTGTAAGAGACAGGTAATTCAGTGTAATCAGTCAACAGAAATTTACCAGGCCGATGAAAGTGAGTAATCCTTTGACTATTGCCCGTTTTCGGCAATCCAGAATGGCGTTAATCTGTTTATCGCGGGTTGAATTCCTTGAGTAATAATGATCTGTATGATGTAGTCCAGGAAGTCTGCTTCGATCTAAAATTTTTGTATGTTTACGGTAATGCTGTATTTTGTGATTCGTTTGAAAACAAGGCCTAGACTCTGGAGATGAGATTTTCTGTCCGGACTTGCAATCAAGCAGCAACGTGTAAGAACGGGCACCGAGTTAAGACCTCTAGAGATATCATAGCTGAGTCTCTGAAAATTTTGTGCAACATTACCTAAGCCGAAAGGCATGAACAACAATTGCCAGAGTCCGAGAGAAGTGATGACAGCCGTTTCAGATATGTCATCCGTACCGTAAGGAATCAGGCCATATACTTTAAGATCAAATATATTAACAGACGAAAAATATTCGAGAACGCAAAAAATAATATAACAGCACTTAAAGATGAAAATGAAAAGCGGTATAAAATGTTACAGCAAGGAACAAACTTCAGACTTTTGTTTAGTGTACCAGATCACGTCAAGCTCACTACTACATTTGCCACAGGTATTCTGGGTTTGATAACGCCTTTATAATCGAAGGTTACCAACCCGGTCAAGTCAAAATTCAGAAATGGAGGAGTTCAAAGATATACTTTGAAATCTATCAATATGTCAACAACGGCTTCATCTAAGCTAGCTAGTAGTTGCAAGGGACGTGTAACACTGCGTACCGACCCGTAGCCTGATGCAGATACTTGACCGAGTGCCTTCGGTTAGGTGTGTCCATTAAGCCTAAACCGGTCAGTATCAATGTTGAAGACATACAACACTTCATTTTGGAAATTTATTTACTACTGCAAACCAAGCATTAGGAGGTCAGGATAGGGTAAGTATCCCTTAGTTTCAGCCATTCCTTTTGCTAATGATGTACTTGAGTGGAATTATTGGCATTTTTCCTTTCATCTAGTCAATGAATGGTTTCTTCCATCCAGAAAAATCGGATTAACTACAGTATTTTATTCACAAAAGACATATGCAGATAGATTTAGATGATTTACGTAAAAATCTCACTAAAATCGTTCTCTTATATGTAGCACTAACGAACTAAGTGGTAATCGTCCCACAAGAGTTCTTAAATGAATGCAGATGTGAAAGTACAATATACAAATCTGGATCTACCGGATGAATCACTTTATGTGCCAAATAACGGATCCGCTTGTAGCCAAAAGCAAACAGTGGGTAAGTCAACAAGCAGACTAACAACTTAACATACATACAGAAAATTACATATGTGAGGAGTCAATATCTAATTGTGCTAGAATAGTAATAATATGATCAGTAAGGTTATTAATCACATATGTGCAAATACATCTGCATAAAGAGTTTCAAAACGTCACTGAAACTGCAGTTAATCAGCAACGAATATGGGATACCTGAACCAATAAGACAGATTATATTGATTTACTTGCAGTTGACATTCCTGTTGGCTTATATTCGTTCATGAACGCTAGCTCTTCAATAACAGTCGCATGTAAAATGTGTCAGAGTTAGAAGATAGTGTAGACGCCGGAAAATTTTGAAGAGAAAACTATGATAATCAGAAGTATTCGAATTGTAGTATAAACTAGTAATCCCAGGAATAACGCAATTTAATCAAGAAGTATTAGATGAGCCCGAACGAATGTATTGTATTTGGAATTCAAAATTACAACAGTCATCAATACAAACAAGTCATTGGTTTATTTAAACATCACATCCGCCACAGCTCGAATCGGAGTGTAAGTGTCTGTAATCGATTGTTCGTCTTCTTCTTAAGTTCATCTTACATGTCTCCGATGATGTATTGGATGTACACTCTGTATTATCTAAAATGCACTCATTAGTATTAGAATTAACAACGAAAATTGGAACAGACTCACCTGGGTTCTGGAATTGTATACAATCAGCATGTCGGTTGTGTAGTGAAACCATTGATATTTAGAATTTGCATCATAGACTTTCCAACAATATCCTCCCCCACGAAATAATGTTGTGTCCTTACTTCGCAATGTTTTAGCCAATATGACGTTCCCAATTTGCATTGTCTTCTCAAACCTCAAGCATCGACTACTGTATGTGAGTATTTGGGAATAAACACTGATATAAAATTTGAGGTATTCCATCATGTGACTTTGACTTGAGTAAAAATCATGATACATATTCTTTTTGTTATTCATATTAGAATACACATATAGATATGCATTGATATATGTAATTAACACATGTGATTCAACTAGGCTTGATTTACCTGCAAAACAATCGAATAGAAAACATTCATCTGCCTCATATTCATTAGGATAATCTTGGACTTGATTTGGATTCTCTGTCTGTGCAAACTTCACTTCTGGGCAAGCTGGTTCTCTGATTATTTCGGTAAATTTTGTGATCCCCTCTGATTCATTATACCCCTGACTAGGGATTCTATTCAACATACATTGTTCGTGAGAGTATCCAACATCTGATACAATAACATCAGAAATATGACTACAATTCGACTCATTCGGAACATATTTTTCACACTCATTAGGAATATCATTAGAGATAATAATAATAATAATAATGATATATTTCTGCATTAGCAGGTACACGCCATTTTTACAGGCATGATCTACAATTTACAACATATACTGGTTCACAGTATGCATCCCAAGCAAGCTTGTTTAGTAATTATAATCTATAAAAGTTGATAGCAGTTCATTCGTTCAGATATAATGTGTTTTCATAAGAATAGTTTCCAAAGGGGCATAGCGTCCACGTTATATACCAGATCCAATCTCGACAAAAAGTGTAATAGGGTTTCGGTAGTTCTAAGTATTTATGTAATGCAGCTTTTTAAGTTTATAGTTGTTATAAAGTAGGCTTGTGGAGCGCCTGGTTTGAGCTATGACCTTGAGAAAGCGCGTTCGTCAAGCTTTTTCCAGATGTCAGAAGTTACATAGCTTCACCCTCAAAGCAAGATTCTGAAGAGAAAAAATAAAAGAGAAACCGAGGAGCAGCAAGGCATTTGGATATGAGCGATAATCAATGCTTAACATTTATTAGTGGAACAGATAGAGGTATGATAAATTATTAGATTAAATTGATACTAGCTCATGTTGCAAGAGTAAACTGCGATTAGGGTCTCCAGAAGAGAGAAGGCAGTAATAAAGAACAATGAGTTGTTATATTTATCAAGGTGGAGTAGGTTCCAATGAAGGAGGGAAGTCATTGGAATGAGGAAGAACAGAGAGTGCATATAGAGAGTAGTGTTAAGTAAAATAGAAACCATATCCTTTACAGTCAGTTTTTTTTTCTTTTCTCATCCGATGCCTGCCACACAGTGTTCATGTAAAAGTCCGAGTTAGCATGTTAAAGGTTGTCTTAGTAGAATAGTTAATCCAGCACAAAAATTGGAAACATGAGTCTTAATGGTGAGTGTAGGTGAACAATCTCAATATCACAGATCTATTGACTTGTTCTCATCCATAAAGAGCCTGATACAAACAAAATGTTCTGCCCCACAAACACGGGTGGATTGAAATCATCGCCCACACCATCAGTGCTTGCTGGTCAGTAACTCCACCCTCCCTCCTTTTGTGATGTTAGGCTCATTTACGATTATTTTTTGGATACATATCATACCTCACACAATGCTCTGTGTTTCACATCCTGTTGGAAAACACTATTTCTATAAGTACCATGTTACAAGCTTATCAGGCAGTTACAAATTATGAACTGTGGGTAAGGCTTCGATGCTATGTTTTTATTGACTATATAGTGAAGTGTAGGTTACGAATCAGAGTATAGGCATTAGGAAGGGTATAGTGTAGAATATTTCTTTACCATAGTAGGCAGAAAAATGGAGATTTATATTAGTTACAGATAAGGTAAGATAACGAGTGGTGAAATAATATTGATGGCAAGGCAACATAGTGTACAGATGAGTAAAAAACTGATAAATAGACAAGAAGTAACTCACACTAAATTCGCTCTGAGGTTGTTTTGTTCTATGCTAACCGGTTGATGGGTGGCAGTAGTCAGTCGATTGTGCGTTTCTTCTGGTGTTTTAGGGTATTTATAGGCGTCGTTTAGCGACCGAGTATTGATAGATCCAGTGAGTTGCCTGTCTACTTCAATTGAAAAGAATTAATGAGGGGAAAGTATCTAATACAACTACAAGGTAGGGAAATAAGGCGACTCAGTCTATATATGTAGAGAGCCTATGATGTCTGTGTGGGGCGTGGATGTGTTCGTTTGCACCAGATCTATGCTGGTAAGGGGTTGATTAATGAGTCTTGTAAACGTATGTAATTTGTCTGCCATGCGTACTTCAGAAGGCAGACTGTTCCATATCAATGCGTACTTGATAAGGAAGAAGTTTTCACGTGTTTTTGATCTGTGTTTTTCAATTTTGACAGTGGATACTTTGTCTCGAAGGTTGTATCCATGTGAGTCTTGGTAGAGAGCTATATTACATGTGGAATAAGTAAGGTTTTTAAGAAGTTTAAAATAAAGAATTAAGTTAGACCTAAATTGATTGTCAAGACCACTGACACTTGATATGGTATCATAATTCGATTCTTCTGAAATATTTTCCTCAAACTGATTAAGAGTTTCATTAGAGAATAATGGATCATCAGAGAATTCAGCATCTACCAAAACTGAATTTGGTCTTTGATCATGATTTGACTCATTTAGCATTCTATTCTCAGAGTTGTAAGAAATTCCATCAGAAGTATGTGAATTATTACGACAAAACATATCTGGTACAATGACATGAGAAATTTGATAAGTTTGTTGACTAAAAATTTTTGTCGCACAATGATTCTGGGTTTCAGTCAACTCTGAACTGTTATGTGACGTTATATCACTTCTAGATAAAGATAAATGATCATTAGAAACATCCATCTTAGCATTAGTTTCAGCGAAATGAACCATGTTATTACAAAGTGATTGAATATGTCCAGTTATACCACATTTAAAGCATTTAGAATTAAGAAATATACATGAATTACATGGGTAAAACTTGCCACAGAACAAGCATTTACTAATCTCGTGCTCATCTCCATGGACTGTTTCAAAGCTCAATGAAGTATTGTCTGGATAACTTTTATTACGCATCGAACTGCGACGACTTGGTAACGTAGTGGGATTCCTGATGTTCTGTCGAGTCATTTCATCAGATTTTTCTCTCTTACCGCATTCAGAATTTGTATACTTTACATGATCCAACAGTAGTTGCTTGCGAGTTTCATAGGGGAGTGATATCGATATGTCTGGAATTGCCAAAGTCTTTGTAAGGCTGTATGCTTCTTTTCCGATGAATGTAAGAAAATGGGTCACAATATTAAAATCGTCATCATCTTCCTTGGTCATAGCCCAGATTTCGAACCTCTCCATGTACTCCTCAAAAGCATTAAAATCTGAATTTATATCCAACCGTTCCATCACAGGCTCAATCGCGACGCCAATAGGGTGATCAGAAGTATTTGAATTGTAGTATAAACTAGTAATCCCAGGAATAACGCAATTTAATCAAGAAGTATTAGATGAGCCCGAACGAATGTATTGTATTTGGAATTCAAAATTACAACAGTCATCAATACAAACAAGTCATTGGTTTATTTAAACATCACAAAAACCCCATTAATTACCTTCTAATTACTACAATTGTGAGTAACCGTTTAGTGTTATTAGTATTGTTCGATCTACATATCAATTATTGTCAGCAGTTAGTATCTCTGCTGAACTAATAATAACATTCACGACCAACAAATCAGATCGCTTTGGCATTTGGATGTATTATAATCAGCCTTTAGATTCGCGCCTAGAGAAGTCAACAGAAATAAGTAACAACGAATATGGGATCCTCAGATTCTGTCCAAAAAGCATAGACTTACATAGAAATAAAATAAAAGTATTGAAATCATGTTGATTTGCTACATTTTTGAACGGACTAATGAGACTACTTTCCCTTCGGTGTCGTTCATTTAAACATACGCATAACCAAGATACAGAAAATACGGTACGACTTATTTAATATTTGACATTTTTCACATACTCAGTCAAGCATATCAGCGCAATGAAGTGAGCACAAATACCATAGATTGTTTGACATCGGCAAAATAAAAACTGTTATAAAATGCAGTGGCGAGAGATAAAAGATCGCTTATGTTGTGATTTCGTCAAAAAGTCTTCAAGTGTTTTGATGAGGTCATCCTTAAGTTTTAAATTCCATCTAGAACACTGTTTACAAGAAATTATTCTTTACTCTAATAAATGGTTTTTTTCCCTCCAAAGTTCCTGCAAATGTGGGTACAAAGTTACTGACAGGACTTTTCAAACTTTTTGTGGTAAGTCATTTGAACTGTTGTGTTTTGCAGCGTTCTATAGTTATGTTCAAAGTGAGTATTGGAGAAGAAATATAATAAAAATAATACATGTATTCTGGAAATAATAATTACATAATTCACGCCAGTTTACAGGCATTATCAATTTGATTTAAATACTAACATTAGATGTAGAGGACAAACATGTGATATAAGATTGTTCTAGGTTTGCTAGTTCAGTAATTGTTTGGGATGTACATTTATGACATGTATTACAGCAATCTAATGCATTGACGGGAAACTTTTAATTTTTTCTTAAGTGGATAGCCTGTCGTTTTTTTATGAACGGTGTTATTTAAGGTTATTTTTTGTGCCAGAAAGAATTATTGATAATTATCTACAACTAGAGAAATTAAAATTAAAACAAAGAGCACTGGACAACAAAATAATGATTGCTAAGATATGTCGATCAGGTTTATCACTATTCATGTTAAATATTATTCAAATAAGTTAAAGCTGTTAGAGACAGTGTTAATGTAAAGTGACAGCGGGCAAGTGGTCAGACATTTAAAGTTCCTGTTACCCCACTTGTGGAGTAGGATACACTTACAGGCGTTACAACATTTACTGCATTTTCAGAGGAGCAGTATGCACCAATGATGTGAACAGACAATGGGAGAGATTTTATCGTACAGATAGATTGTGGTAGATTATTACAGAGTGTAGAAAACTTACAGGTAAAGTAATTCATATAGAGATAAGATCTAGAATATGTTTGTTTCGCTAGTGACAAGCAGTTACAAATGTCGTAATGAGAAGTTTCTGCATATTGATTTGCTTGGTTGAATGAAAAGGATAGTTTATTCGGTATTTTGGAGAAGAAGATTATAATTAGCTTGGGTGCCATCTTCCATACAGGGTCGAGCCCTAGTTTATTACATCTAGAATTATAGGTCAAGGTACAATGAGTTCCATGAACATGAAGTGTAGATCGTCTCTGTACTGATTCCAGCCTTGATTCATCATTTATGCGCCCAATACTAAGAATAAACGCATAGTATTCTAAGAGTGGTCGAACACAAACTTTGTACATTGTTAAAAAGTTTTCGAGTTACGTAACCTATAAGGCGTTTAGACACGGAAGTCTGTTTCATTATCTGTTCTGTGAACGACAAGTGGTAGGAGTACCTGAGCCATAAATCTGCTACTCTATGTAGCCTAGATAATAATTAACCATTTTTGGTAAGATCTAAGTTGAATGGTGTATCACCGAAGCGAATTCATCCACATTTGGCTATATTAACCTCCACATGCTATTTTGAGCACCACTGTACTACCTTGTTAAACTCCATGATGATGCAATGTCGAAAATTGTTCAGCTCATGGGGAGAAAATGAATACACTACTTTAAGATCATCTACGTACAGAAAGCTTACTCACACAAAAGTATCATTGATAAACACTAAATTAAGCAAATGGCCTTAGACATTACCTAACAAGGACAGCGTTCGACAATGAAGAGTTCATTTTAACTATTTGATGTCCATTGTTGAGGAAGGAATCATATCAAGCAAGCAAAGGGTTTTGAACCCTATAAGATGAAAGTTTATCTATGAGAAGTTGGTGGTTGGCCGTGTCGAAGGCTATAGAAATGTCCAGGTATGGCACTAGAAATGCTAGAAATCCTTGGCTACGTAGAGAACGGACTAAATTAATGAAGTCGAAGCGACATATCATACAAGATGAATTTTTAAGAAATCCATGTTGCGTATCATTGATAAATTTTTCAGTGAGTAAATAGTTGGATAGCTCGTCATCAATAATAATAATGATAATTTTTTCCATAATCCAAGAGATAACTAAAGTAATATTTATCGGCCGATAATTGTTCATGTCAGTCTTATCTTCAGGTTTGTAACGTGGTATGATGCAGGCGGTTTTCTAACAGTAAGGATAAGAACCTGATTCTATAGAGAGAGTGAACAAAATGCTTTTATTAGTCAATGAAATCCCTACACATGTCCACTCAAATATATATTTCTTGCCCTCAGAAAAATATGTTTCACACCTGAGAAATTCAATCCACTTCCTGTGAGTTGTTCAATGTTTTATTTTTCTTACCCTGAAAATTTTACAATATTCTTTTTCATGTCCTCTGATTTGTTATTAGCCCTTACCATCTCTTAACCACATATAATCTAACTTGTCTCTTCTAACCTTTACCATTAGTTATCTTCATAGTAGTACGATATATTAAGTGGATATCTAACCCATAATACAAATGCTATTAACATCTGATTTGCTTGTAACATGGAACTTGTAGAGACAGTGTATTCCAAATATGGTCCTTGATAAAAGCAATATTCATACCGACCACAAACGTAAGAGAGCCGAACATCGTAAAAGGAGGGAGGGTGGCGTTACTTACCAGCAAACATGATGGTGGGGAGATAACTTCAATCCACCCGTGTCTGTGGGGCAGAACATATTAATTACAGCTCATTATGTCTAGTGGGATGTTTTCGTGCCTTAAGGTAACCCTCGTGCTATTGATAGAAGAAACCAGAGAAGTAGTGAATAGGTCTTTATTTCGATCTTCGCGCAGTCACAGTGGGGTGTGGGTTTATCTGTTCAGACAAACAAAGGCTCTCAACATTCAATATAAGATAATAGGGAATATAACGCTTACAAAATGTAAGGAAGTGAATGAATACTTGAACAATACTGTTTTAGCATATGCTTGGTTGTTTGGGGTCAACACTTAACCAACCAACCTGTGCTGTTACATTAGCTTCCCCCTAGAATCGACTTCCGTAGGAACGTCGGTTCGATTAACCTATCTATTGAAAACACCTTAGTTCTATTTCTCATCTCAAGGCGAAATTGTCAACTCGCTCACTATTTGACTTACAATCAGTCACGACTAACGCTTTCAATGATAGTCCATGGATGTCTCTTCATTTACTAGCTTGTCATCTTATTTTGTAGCATGTGATCTTTTCCACAACTATCGCTAACGGTTTGCTGCGTGCTTTCAAGAGAAAGTGTGAAAAGTAGAATAAGAATATCTGAGGAAGTGCCGCGAGCGGGCTACCCAACACCATGTTAGTGAGGTACGGTTTTTCCATGCTCAGACCGACTATCAGGTGTTTACTCACCTGCCTCTTGAGTAGCCCTCAAGTAAAATTAAAGAAGAGTCTACTTCAAAGGTAATGGTGAAAATCAAGCAAACCTGAAGAACTGCTCCACTGCCTGCATAAAATAATAAGATACAAAATGGAAATACGTAAATGTAATTGATAATTGTTCGGTTCATGTAAGTGCTTGGCCTCCAGAACGGATTGGTATTCTGGGTTGCCTTTTGAATTCGTTGTATTTGCCAGTGTTAGTTGTATGAGTTTGATTAAAATCCTCAGCCATCGTTTCGGAATACCTAGCTTATGTGTCCAGTATATAAAAAAATTTAACATAACACTTATGTATCAAAGGTAAAAGGTCTGGGGAGTTGTATGTGAGGCGGAATGAGGAAAAAAAAATATTTTTAAGTAGATGCAGGGTCTGATTAGCTACGTGGTTAGATTTATCCTGCAGCCGAAACTGTCAACATCCTTGACTGATTAATCGGATGTGCCCAGCGAACCGTTTTAGTCATTTGTAAAGATTTATCATCTTTACATTTCGATTCCGTAATGGATTTGTCAGTTAAACGACCTAACAACACGTATGGTGGTTCATGATCTAGATAAGCCGGCTTTAGCCTATCAATACTTACTGTGCCGATGTTTCCATGTTTTTCTATCACGAAATATTTAGATTTTCTTGAGACGACTTTGAAAGGACCTTCAAATGGAGGACTGAGTGGTGCTTTTATTTTGTCACATCTTATCCAGACGTGTGTGCAATTGCTTAGGTCTTCAGGTATATATACGGAGCGCGATTGTTCACGAGTATTAATCGGCTTAAGTTTAGACATGTGGTCCCGTAGTTGATGTATATAATTTTCTAAATTAAGTTTTTGACTGTTAGTATTAGGGTAATAAATTCACCTGGTAGTTTCAGAGTTGTTCCGAAAACCAGTTCCGAAGCTGAACACTGTGGGTCAGTTTTGACAAATGTTCGTATTCCCAACATAACTAGGAATTCTGTCCACTGATTGGGGTTTGAGTGAGATATAAGGGCGGTTTTTAGCTGACGGTGAAAACGTTCTACCATCCCATTAGCCTGAGGATGATATGCAGTGCAGCCTATCCTATTGGAGCCTAGAAGTTTAGCCAAGTTATTAAATAGTTCGGATTCGAATTGCTCCCCTCTATCCGTCGTTATTGTTATGGGTGTACCGAAGATGGTTACCCAGTTCTGCATGAAAACTTTGGCTACTGTTTCCACTGTGATGTCCGCTATCGGGATCGCTATAGGGAAGCTGGTAAATCGACCTATGCATGTAAAAAGATAATTAAAACCGTTTGAACGTGGTAAAGGACCTACCAAGTCGATATGCACATGAGCGAAACGTGCATGTGGTTGCGAGAAGACACCTATGGGTGAATTTGTGTGACGATTTATCTTTGATTGTTGACATGCTGAACACTCTCTAACCCATTTGTGTACTTCCTTCTGTAAATTCGGCCATATATATCTGGCATTGATTAGTTTTGTTGAAGCTTTTGCGCCAGGATGAGACAAAGAATGAAAGTTATTATATATCAACTTTCGCATACTTTTGGGAACGACCGATCGCGGCATTGCCTTGGTCGTGTCACAGTAGATTAGAATACTATCGACAGGTGATGAGAACTGTTTTAAATTAAGACTTGAATTGTTTGTTTTAAGCAGGTTTTGTAATTCTAGATCCTGCTCTTGTTCGTTCCTCAACGTCTCGAAGTTTACTGTAGACTGCTGTAGCACGTTTATTTCTAGCCTAGATAAAGCATCTGCCGCCTGATTGTCCTGACCTTTGACATGTCGGATATCGCTTGTGAACTGTGATATGTAGTAAAGGTGTCGGACTTCTCGAGGTGAGTATTTATCAGCTCTCGCTTTTAGTGCATTCGTTAGTGGTTTGTGATCCGTAAAGACTATGAATTCCCTGCCTTCTAACATGTGTCGGAAGTGTTTAATGGTTAGGTAGATTGCAAGAAGTTCTCGCCCGAAGGTACAATACCTTGTCTCTGCTGGAGCGAGTCTTTTTGAGAAGAAAGCAATTGGTTTCCAGGCGTTTTTAACCAGTTGGTTAAGGGTACCGCCTACTGCTTTATCTGAAGCATCCACCATCAATGCAAGTGGGGAAAGAGAATTCGGATACATCAACGTAGTTGCTTGAGCTAATTTATCTTTAAGCTGTTTAATAGCTTCAACAGCGTCAGAAGACAGTTTGAATTCTTTTGGTTTTCCTTTTAGTGAATCTGTCAAAGCTTGCATTAATTGTGCACAACCTGGTATGAATCTGCGATAAAAGTTAATTAGACCTAGAAAACTTATCAGTTGTGTTAGATAACTAGGTATCGGGAATTGTTTAATGGTGTCTATTTCTTTTTTGATCGGTTTAATCCCTTCTGGGCTTATTGTGTGACCGAGAAATTCTAAAGTTTGAACACCGAAAACACACTTACATTGATGTATGTTTATTCCATGTTCATCCAGTATTTTTAACACTGTTTTTACATGCTGTTCGTGTGATTGCACATCGGGGCTGGCAATTAACAAGTCGTCTATATACCCTTGCGCAAATGGCATATCTCGAAGTAGATTGTCTATGAATCTTTGAAATGTCTGTGCCGCATTTCTCAGGCCGAATGGCATGCGTACAAACTCGAATAAGCCAAAGGGTGTTGTAATAGCTGTCTTGGGGATATCTTCATCAGCCACTGGCATATTGTGATATGACCTGACTAAGTCAATTTTAGTGAATGTGTTCATATCCTGTAAACCGTTTGTGAAATCTTGGATATGCGGTATTGGGTACCTATCTGGTACGGTTTGACGGTTGAGGGCTCTGTAATCCCCTCACGGTCGCCATTCACCTTCATTCTTCTTTGGGGCCATATGCAAAGGGGATGCCCATTGACTATCAGAGGGACGGATAATACCCAGTTGTAGCATATAATCAAACTTGGGCCTGGCGATTTTGAGTTTAACTAGTGCTAGTCTCCTGGGTTTTGCAAAAACCGGTGCACCTTCGGTTTTGATAGGGTGACTTACTTTTAGTTTGTCTTTAGAAGGCTGTGGGTTTGGTTTAATTAAGTTTGGAAATTCCACGAGTATATCTTGGAATTTCGCTGCTGTTACTGGAGGAGTTTGAATCAAGTTAAGAGAGCTGATGTGACTTTCTTTGCCTTTTGTGTAATACGAAGTTTCTTTTAGTTTTAATCGCCGTTTGTTGGTGTCAACTAAAAATTCGTATCTCTCTAGAAAGTCCATCTCCAGTATTGCCAGATCTAAGTCGGCTACCGTGAAAACCCAAGGGAATTGTCTCCTGAACTCCAAATCATGGGTTAAGTTTTTCTGCCCAAATGTCGCAATTTTAGTTTTATTTGAAGCTTGAAGTGTAATTGATGATGTTTCTCGACTAATCTCAGTTTTTTATTTTGAGGGATGATGCTAGGAGCAGCGCCAGTATCCACCGAGAAATTCAAGCCAGAGTTTCTGTCTCTAACATAAAACAAGCGACTGTTTAGGCGCCCCTCCTCAGTCGTCGCGACCTGGGGAGGGGTTACTCGTTTCCTGCTGTCTTAGAATTATGCTTAGGCCAGGCGCATGATTGCATGCACTTGGTTGAGTTGACACCAAACTTCCAGTGGTACCAACAAAACTGCCCAGGTTGTCTGGACATTTGTGACTTGGATCGTGGTCGTTGTGGTGACCTGCTCCTGTTTCTATGACCCATTTGCATTCTGGTGACAGCCTCAGTGAGACTCTTAACACTCGCAATGAGTCCTTCTATGACGAGATCTTTTGCTGATTCTACTTTTTGTGTGTGATTTATTGTGTCTGGTCCAGTTGGAGGACCTCTCTCCATTATTCTATCGGCTATACGCGCTAAATGAGATAATGAGATTTCAGGATCTTGTGCATCCAAACAGTGTTGGACGTAGCATGGGAGAGCTTGTATCCATCCTTGTTTTAGGACTGCTTCACCCACTGTGTTATCACCCATTAACACTTGGAGGTGACGCAAAATCTGTGACGGCGAACGATCACCTAGTGTTTCACCTTGAAAAAGTCTTTGGATTCTTTGACTATCTGATAATGATGGTTCATTATCTCTCGTCTTGAGATGGTGTATGGTGATGGTGATGGTGGATCTAAAATCAAGTCACGAACTTCTTTGGCGACTGAAGGAGGAAGGATAGAAAACAAGTCTCTATAGCGAATCCCTTCAGGTTTGATATTGTGTCTCGTGAAATAATGCTCTAGGTGAGCAAACCACAACTCAGGATCACTACGATCGAATTCTGGAAGTCGGGATTTCGTAATCATAATAGTGTCTATCTCCACTGGTGACAAATCCTCCAGATTATGGGTTTCTATTGAGTCTGACATCAGGTATGTGACAAATATACCAATAAAGTTAGCACGAAAAATGGTTGCTATAACACGAATAACTTAAGATAACACGGAATAAACTAGTTATATACTCAACTTAGTTTACGGATAATCCGGTCTACTTTTACGATTAAGTAAAAAAATGATTAATAACAGAAATGAGTTTAAATTTGTGCTCAAAAAGGGCTCACCATTTTCATGCCTTAAGGTAACCCTCGTGCTATTGATAGAAGAAACCAGAGAAGTAGTGAATAGGTCTTTATTTCGATCTTCGCGCAGTCACAGTGGGGTGTGGGTTTATCTGTTCAGACAAACAAAGGCTCTCAACATTCAATATAAGATAATAGGGAATATAACGCTTACAAAATGTAAGGAAGTGAATGAATACTTGAACAATACTGTTTTAGCATATGCTTGGTTGTTTGGGGTCAACTCTTAACCAACCAACCTGAGCTGTTATAATGTCACGAACCAACGGTATTGATGCGAAATTATTCGTGCAAAATAACACTTTGAATCATGTTAAATAATCTAAATCAATTCCACTTCCTACCGAGTAATCCTAATACAAATAAACTAGACAATTGGCTAAAAACGAAGCCCACTCTATACCCTATAAAATCTAAAAAAAGAGAGTTCAAACAGCTTTTAAAGTAAAGAGAGACAGTTATTTGTATCGGAATACTGTTTTCAGCACTTTATTTTATAATTACACAATTCCATACTTCCTTCTGAACTACCTTCATTTGTACAGTTCCTTATCCACTCATACCTTGCCCACACTTATTTTTCTTTAACACATTAGTATGTTCTTACCTAATAAATACTTTAGTAACAGACAAATAGACTAAATGGTTATACCTTAACTATTCCTCCATGAATATTGTGTGCTCTGCTTTTCGTCTTTCCTTTTTCTTACACCTTTTTCAGCTTCCTGCAGATACTCCACCGAAAACAGATATGGCACGAGTGACTTTGCCCTACACCGATATTCCGATATTCTGGAGGGATACAAGTTCGAAACTTCAAAAAGCCCCCAACTTCGCATGTATCTATTCTCGACCATCAGTTGTATGTTGCAACGCTACCTCCATAAAGTGCGCCAAGTGTGATATTGACTTGTTTCTTACGAAATTTATTTACATTCATATCTTATGAAATATCAACCCAACTGAGTAATTTACAACAGTGAAAATTGTAACTTCTTTAACAATTTGATCTTGCCTGTAAACCGGCATGCCTCATGTAACAATCTGTTATTTGAGAATAAATTATTATTATTATTAAACACATGCGTAAGTCATTTATTTGATTTGTGATTGATCCACTAAATTACAAATACTCATATCTCTGCCCTTAGGATGCGACATGGTAATATGTTGGCGTATGAAATCTTCATTAATAACCCTTATGCTAATATACTTAATCTTTTTGTTCCTTCCATGACAAATCAGCCTTTGAACCACAAAAACGTGTTAAGGAACATTTCAATACACTGAAGTTGGAATTATGCTTCCACCTTTTACTGAACAACATCATGAACGAGCAACTTCACTGGTGAGTGATTTCGAGGGAAAAATGGGATCCTTACAGGGATAATTACTGTAAGAACAAAGATCTCCCAACCTAACTAGGGCTAGTTGGAAAAACTATGATAAAAAGGAGGAGTAAAAACATGAAGTGAATAGATGTAAGATCTTTCATATGTATACAAGCATCCCTCATGCACATCCCATGTATCAATAACCATTTGTTACACGTTACTGTTACCAGTCTTAATCTCTTCATTTACACAGGTCGTTCTAATTTTGAGTGTTAGTTAGACTGTCGGTACTGTTATCTGTTCATAATTTCCGTTTTTATAAAGTTTTTTCTGCTGTATGACGTTTTGATGACCGTTTTTAGGTCTGTTTTACTCAAATTCGTATCCTGGTTGGTTTTGCATTGAACTACGCTTTCGTCAGTTTACGCTTAATTTGGTAGATTTGTTTGATCTTTCGCCAAAAGAATCATATCGGCTATTTACTAGGAACAGTTCTTTTACTGAAGTGATTGGTTTTGTATTCTCTAACAATTCGTTTGCTAACAGAATAGTGAACTTAATTATACAACTTTTTGGTGTAAACGCACAACCGTATGGTGCAATTATGGCAGTTTTAGGTCATTTTTATGTTACGAACAAGTGCGTACTTTAAGAAACCATCTGACAATCCCGAGGGATAAGAGTGAATCAATTACAATGTATAAGTTAACCGACCATCACTTATGACTCGTTTAACTTCAGACTGGTTATTACTCAAAACTACCAGTCTATCTAATCATATATTCAGTTCTCATAGTAACCCTTTAATACATCTGGCTATTCAGCTATGGGTTGAACGATTATGTCTCTCCATCGATCGAGATTCGACTCCATTTCCTGAGGAATAATACTACATTGGCTGAAGGCGCGGATTTGTTTTCAAAGGTAGAGACGTATATGTGTATGAGTGTGTGTATTTTTCCCAGTTAAGTTTGTCCGACAAAGTTTCCTTTTTACAGTTGACTTGCCTATTCAGTAGCTGATTGGGCTGAAATATAGGTAGCTTGTATATCAGTGGCAGAACTGCAATTAACACAACACAATTATCTTAACTTGGAAAAACTCACTAGTGACCTACGTTAACTAATGTATCATGATTAATTCAAGGTTTACCCCTAATTTTCCTTTATTTTATTGGGAGCAGACCCAAGGCATGATATTATTATGTTGCTTTCTGATATCTCATTCTCACCTTCTTGTTGTCTGAATGGTGCATATACACTAGTGACACTATTCTATCGGGTATATTACAATTATTTTTTGAAACGTGTTGTTAACTCTAATCACACACTTCTTCAGTATTCTCTTCGAAAGCAAAAATGATTTTCAAATTGATATACTATTAGCTTGATTTTACTTTGAGTGAATATACGCTTCTTCTCTCTCATTTATTTTGCACATCAGTGTTTCCTCACAATACTCTGAGGGTAGATGTGTAAAAGAACAGTGTACAGTGTGCTTTGTTAGACACACATAGTTTATTCTAGCTTCCATATAAGCCAATCTATTCACTCTTCCGGAACCACATTTCGGTCTTGTCACTCATTGGCTTATTTATTCTAACTATTTTCAGATGAGTGTGTGTGCGTACCTTATTTTATTCATTACATATTTGTAGCTTATTTTTATCCGGCTATAAATATTGATTAACGCTCGATTAATTCGAGTCGACTCACTTGCCTTCTCTAATCTGATTCGCTCTTCCCTCTTTGTCTCGTCACCCTGATTACCTGTTCAAATCAATGAGTGCATGAAATATACATATTGAAAATGCATTCTCGTATTTGGCTTATTTAATTCCTCTATTCACTAACGCGAGTGAAGTCAATAATTATATACGAGGATAGGCGACATGTTCGTACGATCTACCTAGAGTCTGATATAGGGCCACTAAATATTTATATGAGCCGACAAGCTATAACGGCACTAAATTTAAGCTGTCTTCCTTGCAGATCATGGTCTTCAAATGACTCCAAAACGAACATCTCTGACAGACTCCGTACAATAAAAATTAATCAGTAATTGCAACGAAGAGTATACATGTTTAACTGAATTGACGTTATGACACAATTTTGAATTACTGCCTATTCTTCACAGCGAAAGATAGATTTAATGGACGTAAGATTGTCATTAGCGCACAAACTAAAAGCGTGTAAAGAAATGCCAAGAATGTGGCACGCATTAAGTGTTTGATGAATTACTATGTGGAAAACAGTTCGAATAATGTAATGTACAGTAGGTGTACATGTATGAACATGTATGGTCAATAGTTGACAACAAGATTTATAGATAAGGTGTTACCTAAGTAATGATATTAAGTACACAGTTAGTGAAAGTTTACGATATAATATTTATACAGGTGGAACAGGGAGTTAATGAACTGGTTTAGGATTTCATACTGTACTTTGAGTTTACAGATGTTACAATGTGTTTAAAAATGATATATCGTGGAAACTGTAACCCTGACAAACACAAACCTGCTGCCATAATTTCCACTTTGGCGTGTCACATTCATGATTCTGAGAAATGATGGTAAGAGAAAGCAGCAGAATTAACAACAAAAGGTTACTAAAGAAATTTAGTTCTTTTATTTTTAAAGTGGGAGAGGCCAAAGTATGTCTTTTGCCAGACGAAACTGAAATTACTCAATGAAAGAACTTCAAAAAACCATAGAAACTAAACGCAATGTACGAGAAATTGTAACAGGCAAAGAGGCCTCAGTTAATGGAAGGTTGAGAAGCAAAGTGGAGTGAATTAAAAGTAACGTAAAAATCGTCTCAATTGTCATATGACTTTATCACCACAGTTTTTGTTTATTTGCTGCTCTCTTTTATTGTTTGCCTTGTAAATAAGCGTCTGAAAATGCATGTGATAAGATGAGTAAGTTAAATAGATAAACCAAAACAACATAAACACGAGTCTGGAAAGCAGCAAACATGGGATAACAACCTTAATATCACTCAATGGTTGTCTTGTTAACAAACATAAAAAGTTGAAGACAACCAAAGTGTTTAGCACCACAAGTGTGGGTGGATTGAAAACATTGCTCTCACTATCATTGTTTGATGGTCATTAACCCCATTCTTCCACCTACCTTGATGTTAAGCTCTTCTGAGGTGTTTGTTAAAGTGAATTTGCATTTTGTCTCCAAGATCTATGTTCAACAACCTGCTGGAAAACACCAATTTCTCAAGTACTCAATAACGTATATCGGACAGGTAAAGCTTGTAAGCAGTTGGTAGATCAGCGAAACGATAGTACATGGCTGCACAGAACAGAGCACGAATTCGCAAGCAAAATATGATAGCAAGGACAAATTAGTGGGTAGAAGTCGTAAATTTCAATAACTTTAAGGTAGTGAGTAAGGATCTGAAAGTAACTGGTAGGTCAGTAACATGTTCGGTAAAATTTGAAAAGTGCTGGGTAGCAAGTAAGGGAGAACTCAGATTGTCATGGTTGATAGTGTCTCTTAGCAGGTTATAAAGTAGCAGTTATAAAGTACATACAAAAAACCGCTTGGTATGGGCTGTGACCTTAAAAACTTATCGGTTAGATTTCTTAGGAGTAAAATGTTCCATTTTTAGGCATTGGATACTTGATGCTTTAGTGCCGCGATTCGTTAACCGTTTACTTCGATAACCGTTATAATTCTAAACTTAACGGTGCGTAAAATCAGAAGACAAAGGATAGCAGCAACTACAGTTTATTGTCGAATGACTCAGGTTCGAAAGCTAACAACACCTGAGTGAATATGAACGAGCAAGTGAACAGGCGAAGAAGCGAAGGAAACGAACGAGGAGCAAACGAGCAAATAGCAAGCAATTACATAAGCAATTTATAGTCATATTTAATAAGGGCACAGCAAAGCAAAACAAAGACTGATAATAATATTTGTGTGCGTACATATATGGGGAGGAGTATGAGTCATCGAATGATATTTAAGCAGTCAACATTTCGGCTAGAGTGTCATGTGCTCTAGTGGTATAACAGTGCAAAGAATATGCAAATTGTTACTATCCAAATGACGATGTCTGTTAAGTAAGTTATAAAAAAGGGCTTAACCAAAATTGGCTATAATCGAAATTGATTGTAGATGGTTGCTATAATGTCTCAAAAAGGAAAAAAAAGGCAACAGGACACTTGAGTATAAACATTAAACAATGCTTAATGGTTTGTAGTCGAGATGAAAAAAGTGGTAAATTAGTATATGAAACTCATGCTATCTGCTGTTAAAAGAGTGAAATGTAGATACAGACTTCAGATAAAACAATCCAGTAACAAAGAACAATTATTCACGATGTGTGGAATAGACTTAAATGATGAAAAGTCGAAGTTATAACAAGGAAGGCTGTTCATTAGAATCGAGAGTTGGTTGAAAGAGAGTGAAGCGCTCCGAAACTCTAATAAGCAAGTCTTTTGTTGTCTACTTTTTTATTGTAATTTTTTTCGTCTAATGCCAGTCACCAGGCCACAATGTAAAAGTCCGAGTTCGAATATTATGGTTTATGTTAGAAACACGAGCCTGATAAACGAGGGTGGGAGAACAAACTTAGGTATTACTGATTGCTTGCCTCGTCGTCAACCATAAAGAACCCGGAGCAAATAAAATGTTCTGCCCCACATTCATGAGTGATCAGTTACTCCACCCTTCCTCCTTTTGTGATGATAGGTACGTTTGGACTTACTTTTAAATAAAAATTTCCTTACACGGTGTTCTATTTCGCATCCCGTTGGAGAACAATATTTATGTAAGTACCCTTTTACTAGCTTATCAGTCGACTACAAATTACGGAGAGTGCGGAAGGCATCGATGCATTACTTTAGATGACTACACCATTTATTATCAGTTTTTAACCAAAGTTTTGGCGTTTAAAAAGGTACAATGGGAGATAGATGTTTACCGAAGTGAACGAAAAAGTCTAGAAATCTGATGGTCATAAATAAGACAGTGAGTAATGAGATGAAATTATTGGTTAGTCAGAAAAGTGTACATACCATTTAAGTATCATCGGCGGATAAAAAGGTCTTACCAAGTGTGAAGCAATGGAATGGAACATTACCATACTTAGCGGACAATAAAAGTAAATTGACTGAGCCCTGGAAGATTTTATTATTAACGTTCTGAGGGTGGGAGTAGTGTTTCCCCGTTTTCACTACCTGGGTTCGGTCTTCAAAGGAGGATTAAATGTAGTTATGCATTTAACACGCCATATCAAAAGTTTTTAACTTATTTAGTAGAGATCAGTATTGCACTTTAAAAAAGCTTAAGTAAAGTCATAGTATAGAGAGTTGAAAAGGTAGATAATAAAAGATAAAATTATCAGTGTTTCTTAACATCTTACTTTCTTGACGTGCTTTCCATTCTGATACGTAGTCATTTTATTTTAACTCCAACTTTCCTTTCATCATTTGAACCTACTCCACAATGTTAAATATCACAACTCACTGTTCGTTATTACTTTATTCTCTCATCTGGAGGCTCTAACTACATTTTACTCTAGCAACAAGAGACGGTATAAGTTTAAACTAAGAATTAGTCATACCTCTGTCTGTTCAACTACAAAATGTTAAACATTGATTAGTGTTCATATCCAAGTGCCTTGCTGTTCCTTTGTTTCTATTTTCACAGCATCACGCTCTCAGTGCACATATATGGTACTTCTGACGCCTGGAACAGACGTGACCTACTTTTTTTTCAAGATTATAGCTCACACCAAGCACTCTGCAAATTTACTTTTGTAACAACTAAAAACTTGATAAGTTGTATTGCATAAATACGAACAGAATTCTAGCACAATTATGCAGAGTTAAAATCTGGTGTGAAACATGGACGTGGTGCCATTTTGGAAAAATGTTTTAGAAAACTGTACTCGGTGCAATACTAAAATATGAACCTAATTACTGACACTTTGACATAGTTGAATGAATGTAGTGTATTTAAATTTTGTCGATTTACTTCAGTTAACAACTACATGAG
Source organism: Schistosoma rodhaini (assembly GCA_944470415.2). Lineage (NCBI taxonomy): Eukaryota > Metazoa > Platyhelminthes > Trematoda > Strigeidida > Schistosomatidae > Schistosoma > Schistosoma rodhaini. The sequence continues at coordinate 89,258,956 of OX104036.1, forward strand.
AAGCATACTGTTGGCAAACTAATGTTGGAATTTATAGACCCTGCATGTACCTGCCATGGTAGAAATATATTGTGTCTGAGGACTACAACTGACCGGGATAGGAAGATACATTACTCTCTGACAAAGTTATTCCCAGGTAACTCAACAAAAGGGACAGTAGTTTTGTTAGAATTCAGCCTTTTGTTGGAGAATGGGCCATGCCACTAGTCAAAACTGCGTGCTGGCCATCAATAAGATGTTAATCGAGAAGAACGTAAATATCTTCATGAGCATGGTTCGTAGTTTTACGGCTGTCAGTTAAGACCATAAGGTTTATTTCTCAGTACTTAATTTATCCGTGGCTAACGTCCTTGAAGAAATGTGCTGAAATGCCATGGAGCGACTTGGTGATGATGATGTTTTGAATCAGTTAAGAGTGGCATTAAAGATGAGTCCTCCATCACTTGCGAAAAATTTGGGACATGCATGCATAGACTAATATTTTTGTCGGAGCAACTTAGTAAGACACTTACTTTTATTGCGACATGAAACATTCCTAATAGCCTCTGAATAGAGATTTATTGATACGTTTTCTTGAATGAAATTGTTACAATGCCTTTCTTCCTCTTTCTCGTGTTCGATTCAGTGAATATTGTAGCATCAAAAACATAAAAATGATATTTGTGTGAAAACATTATCTTTGTAGTAATGCACTTCATGACTGGGCTATTTCAATCACTGTTCTTCATTTTGCTACCTTCGTTACCTTTAGTTAAGCTTTCTTAGCGCACCTCCACCCAGTGCTTCTGTGAAATAAAATGAAATCAGCATACAAGGTCACACACATTCGACTAGGAGAATATTGAAACCTTGGATAGAGGGGAAACTACCCGACCAAGCTGTCCAGACTGGAGAGCACAACTCGACCTAAGCCATCTGTCCCAGCAACAAATCTCTGCTATATTGAAAGTACTTGTTGAACACATCCTACAACGCTAGTAAATCTTGAAATGTCAAGTTGTGTTGACTTCTTACTTCCTTATACGGGGAAGAAGTTTACAACACAGGCGTACTCACCTCGTTTTCCTGTACACAGGTGTTTGACGCAGTATGAGAGATTTAACTGATCGATGAAACACAGTAACAAAGTGATGCGTAAACATATGAGGTGTGGTTAGAAGTTATGGTGGGCGTTTAGCAGTAGAGTGTGGATACTTCGGATGAAGTTTGTTCTGAGGAGCAAGTCATAAGACTATTGAGGCATGAAGCAATGGTTGATGTAGAAGGATGACTGCAGAATATCTCTGGAAATAAGTTTGAGAAACTCCTCAGCTTGGTTCAGTAGGGAGGTTCTCATCCTTCTCCGTAAAAGAAGGAAAGTGTGGTACAGATTTAGGTTACTGGGGTCTCATGAGGCAAAATATCAGTATCAAAAAGCTCGGAATACCTGTGCTTTGACCCTCCGTAAGTCCAGAAAGCTATACGAAGAGAAAATCGTTAAGGAATCCATAGAATGTCTTAAACGTTTGTATTCGTATATAAACCCAAAGGACATAGAGAAGAAATCTCCCTTCACTATTGGGAGACCGTACTGTCTCATCACTAATGAAGGATGACTTTGGCAAAGCTCATGTATCCTCAAAATACTTTAGCAATATATATATATATATATACCATAGAAAGACCCTTCCCACCAGTCCATGAACATCCCCCCACACAAACACTGGACAGCGTGACCGTTAATGAACTTGATGTCCTTGATCTGCTAAATAAGCTTGACATAGGCAAATCCACCGAACCCGATGAACTGCATCCTAGGTTACTAAAGGAATTAGCTAACTTTGTTGCGAACCCTTTTAGTATATGTTTTAACCCAGGGTCGTCAAAAGACTGGAAGAACGTCACAGTAAGTCCTGTCTTCAAATCAGGTACAAAACATAAGCTTGAGCATTACCGATTCATTAGCCTAACTAGTGTGGTTGTTAAAATCTTAGAAAAGATCGTTCGGAAGCTGTTTAACTACCTTGATGAAAGCCGGATCCTCTCGGATAAGCAGCATGGTTTTAGAACAGGTTATTCTTGTCTCACTAACTTATCAGTCACTCGTGAAAGCTGGTGCACTCTTAAGGACCAAAAGTTACCTGTAGACGTAGCCTACATCGACTTCAGCAGAGCTTTCGATAAAGTTCCCCACAACCGGCTGTTATATAAGCTAAGGAATGTCGGGATTGGAGGCAATTTATTGTGTGGATAAAAGACTTCTTAGTTGGGCGTCAACAAAGAGTAAGGGTGAACTCCAAGCTGTCTAGTTGGGAAACTGTGCCTGGTGTGGTCCCCCAGGGTACAGTTTTGGGGCCATTGTTATTCTTCCTGTACGTAAATGACCTCCCTCGTCCACTATCGTCATCAGTCTTGCTCTATGCTGACGATGTCAAGATATGGAGAGTAAGGGTGAACTCCAAAATGACCTGGAGTTATTTTCTGAATGGTCCCAAGCCTGGCAATTGCCGATAAATACTTCCAAGTGTATTGCAATGCATATTGGCCACCAGGGTACAGATATATACACGATGAATAACACTGAGCTACCTATTGTCCAGACACACAATGACTTAGGCTTTATCGTTAGTCAAGACTTAAAGACTAATACACACTGCCGTGCAATAGTCACTAAAGGTTTTAGAGCTTTATAGTAAATACGAAGGGCTTTCAGTCATCTCGACACTAAAACGTTTCTGACTTTGTAAACAGTGTTCGTGCCTACTGAGTACTGCATACAAACAGCTAGCCCCTGCCTAAAAAAGACAGCGAACTCTTGGAAAGGGTTCAGAGAAAAGCAACTAGGCTGATTCCCGGAATAGCGAAGCTCCCGTATGGTACTAGACTGACCAAGCTAAACCTATTCCCGCTGTCATATACAAGAATCAGAGACGACTTGATTACAGTTTTCAAATTGCCTAATGACAAATTTGCACCTGGTATGCCCTCATTTTTCTCGTCTTCCAAAACAGAAAATCTACGAGGACACTCCAAAAAAGTTCACAAGCCCCGAACGAATTACTTGTCAGCTGACTACCGACTTTCCCATCGAATAATCAACGAGTGGAATTCATTACCTGAGAACGTGGTTGAGGCTCCATCCGTCGACTCCTTCAAAAGAAAGTCGGATCAGCTGAGAGACCATCATTGCCAGGACTAACAGAGGCCATCAAACCTCCTGTCCTTTCCAAACCGAAACCGAAACCGAGTCTGAAACCGAAACTCAAACTGAAGAGAATTTGTTTCATGAAATCAGACTATGGCCTCTCCAGTTCTTGAAGGCTGCAGGGAATTGTTACTGCTAAGAAAAAAACTAAGAGATAAGAATGAATGACAGTATTGGCCCTAATAATAGGACCACTGACCGATACTTGGAGTTTAGCAAGTCGGATAACCAGACCAGTCTTCCATACTTAAAGAAATCCCACTGGTTGAAAGTTTCGCCTCAGAAACCAATTTGATGATTGAGCCATACGACATCTTTGTATGACACCAGATATCTGTTACTTAATTTGTAAACTATTTTCCTTACTACATTCTCTTTCTGTTAATTGAACACTTAACCATTGGTGTAGGCTCAAGGACTACCAGGAAGTTGTTGTTTTAGTTCAGTTGCGGTCAGCTGATGATGGCATCATCCATTAACATCTTGAAAGCCGACTCTGTTCTTCGTCTCAGTAGGCTTGGGTTGTAAAATTATTTAGCTTATTTTCAAAGGTACTTTTTTAAAACGTTGGAAACCCGCATGGCTAGTTCTTTATGGGAATGGTGAACTGCGATACTTTGAAAGTAAGGATGATTATGTAGCGAAAGCGACTATTAATGTTCCACGAGTTTGCAGGGAAATTCTGTCTGGTCATGTAAGTTAATGAAAGTTTATGCTAAAGCTTAAGTATATCACTATATTATTAGGTTTACTATGATAATATGTTGTCTCTATAGTATTTCAAAAGTTTTAAGCACTAATATCTGATCTTAATTTATAGTATGGGTTGTTTGTAGGAATTTACTCGCAGATGTCTGCGGTTTTGTCTGTTGACTTCTCCAAATCATATCAACTAAGGTTGTCATAGATCTACGAAATCCAGTTAAATGAAAAACAACTTGATGTGCAGATATTACATCCTACCTGTCTGTCTGACTAATGCCCAGTGTGCATTTGTGCAATTATGGGTGGACATCTTCAGTAACAAAGAAAGTAAATTGGTCGACCTCTATTGTTTCTTGCAACTTGTTTCTCAGTAGAGACGCCATTTCTTGAAAATGTTCACTAATAGGCTTAATAGTTTTCGTTCAAGTAGGACGTTCTAGCTATTGACTCCTTGATTCAGGGAGCGAGATCCCGTTAAGTTTATTTGATTGTGGTTTTAAGCCTTTTCCCCTTGACCTCGGAGATGACAAGTTCCACTGGCGTAAAAATGATACCATATGTTGATACTGAAATTGCTTTTCAAGATTCAGCGCCGATGTAAGGTCACCTCGCGTCATATAGTGAGGGAAAGGTCCCAGTGTTGTAATCACTAATCGTAGGAGAGTCTGGAAAGACCTGTCATTAACTTTGTTCCTACTCATTGAACACGCTCAAGTGTGGTAGGATCTTTAGTAAGACATGGACTAGCTGAATAAATCCAATGCTCTAAGCGAGGTCTCACATAGGTGCACTATGAAATCCGAAACGTATCTTCAAAACATTTGAATACTTGGCCAAGTGACCTTAACACTCAGATATCTCTGGGAACTGGTGCATTGTAATTCACAGTTTCTTCTAAGACGTGACTGACTATTACTCCCGGGGCTCGTTGGAAGCTGTGTGCCAACGGTTGTATACCATTTACCATTGCCGTATCCAATGTTCATTAGCGCATTTCTAGGATTAGTCTCCAAACCTCAGTTTCGGGACCATCTAATTAGTTCTTCAAAATCAACTTGGAGATTAAGATGATCACTCTCACTACATATTGTTAGACTTTGACATGAACCGCAACAAAGTGTCAATAACTTAGACAGTCTTAGTAATTTATTGACGTAGGGGACAATATAGAAGACCTAATATTGTACCTTTGTGTACACCGTTTCTAACCATTTCTCATCCAGATACTGTCCCATTTACATTCACTCTCTCTTTGGGCATTGAAAGTTCCTTGTCCACTCTTGCCTGGCACTTGTTATTCGAAATCTGGAGACCGTGATATACCTTTCCAAATGTACTGTTAAAATCCATGGATAGTATGTCGAGACAAATCGATATCTTTGCCTGTTGTCCAATTTTCTGTCTCAACTAACAAATTAATCAAACATAAATGTCTCTCGTAACCGTTGTTGTTCATGAGTTAACAGATCATATAATTATACATAACGTATACTTAATTGTTTTTTCGATTTTAAGTGTGTTGCTGAGATGAAAATACTATTAAGGGTAGTACGGGACGAAATAATAGTAAAACATTGCTCATTTGCTTTTTGACTGTGTAATTCCATTTACTCGAAAAACTTTTATTTGCTAACTTTTCATGAACGATTTTTATTATAGCGTATCTTCATTTGTTGGACACTGTTAAACTAAACTGTTGCCGAACCAATCAGGGTTGATATCTACACTTCGAGGTCGTGCCAGATCTAACTTTTAAATTTCTTGATATCGACAGAACTCTTACTATAGATAGATCTAAGAGCAACATTAACGAAAATACTGTAATTGACTGTCTTCAGAGCGAATATGCGATAGGGAGTTTAAATGGGATTAGGTAAATGGCTTTTAATATAATTGTAGTGAGTTTTCTAGAATTTGAGATAAAAGTGACACTGTGTGGCATCTCCGGTTCTTTCGATAATAAAAAAGGATGAGTTCATACAGGGACCACGGTGTATACTGAAGATTGGAGAGTCTTTTTTTGAAAGATTACAATGCCCATTCAAAGCCATTGTCCACCAACGAACCCGTAGATCTTAGTAGGATCCACACTAATAACATAGAAGTGCGGGAGCAGTTGGACGGTTATTTGTACTGATATAAAGATTTCGAAAGAAAAATGACTTTTAGTCACGTGGATGAATTCCTCTACTGAACATTCTTTAATTTCAAAACAGTAACTCATTCTGAACACAGGAAATTTCATGAGTGGTGTAAAAAATGTATGTATTTCCTGTCTTTTTTCTCTGTATTATAACTCATCCTTTCATACATTTTTTTATGACTAGTGAAGTTGACATTACTTTTTAGCGGTTATTTATGTCGATTAATTTCGGCAACATTAGTTTAGCCTTGGACATACACTAGATGGTATCGTCCAAATAAGATTGATATGTGGTTGCTAGAAATTGTTACAAGATGTAGCAGTTAATTTTGCTAGATCCACGTTCTCATGAGGTCCGTTTATGTTCAATACAAACTATAAGTTTTCACATTTGCCGTTCTCACTAACTTCTAGTTAGAGCCATGTTGGTAGATGCAGACTACTTGGTTGGGGTTCGCGTGATTGTCGTGACCAATAGTTGGAGACCATGAGAGACGTGTCTCGGAATCAATCACAGTGGCGTACTTGTATACTCTTTGTGTCTCCTCTTAGATCACGGGATTAAAATCGCTTTCTACCTTTATTTGTACAAGCTAGTTCTTTCTTTCTGTAAAAACGTCTTGAGTTAAGCTGAAATGTTGACGTTTTTCGGCCACGGTCTGCACTCAGAGGTAGACAGTATAATTTTGTTGATGAGTGGTAGACAACACAAAGCCTCATTGACTGCCTTTGATAAAATGACGCAAACATTATTTTCTTCTCAATGGTCAAAAATAGTAAATCCCTTACGCATTCTTATATGGAAACAACGAAGTAGACATTTTGAGCATTCTGTCAAAACATGGATGCTTATTTCACTTTATTTGTTATAGTACCTGTTTCGTTACTCAAAACTCGACTATTACAGTACCCTTTGAATTTTAATATTTCTATTCTCTCTTTTGTTTTTGAAGCGAAATATCGATCCACCTAAAGATCGTTCTAGCGAGTGCATTTTCGGCCTCAGGACAGATGAATCTGACTGGTATTTCTGCGCCCAGTCACCTGATGATGCAGTGGTATGGCGTCTTGCTTTATCTGAAGTAAAAGGAATGTCCATCCCTCGTTATCGAGTTCGTATGCCACCTCCAGAAGCTCCACCACCAGGTTATACAGATGGCACAAACTACTATCAATACGCATGTCCTGCTGAAACCACAGTTCCTTTATATCAAGCTTCTGGAGGAATACGGGAAGTACCTGTAAGTAACAGGTCCATAATGAATGCTGTTAATCCTGTATTTAATTTATATTGTAATCTAACATGGTAAGGGTGTACATATAATTTGTTTCTAGTGTGTTTGGTAGTGTAACTGATCCATAAACTTGATTCCTCATTAAAGAGTCCTTTGCTATGAGCATAGATAAAATCTTCAGTACAGCTTTATGAAAATTTTAGTAGCGCTTCAGATACAGTTTTTACTTTGAATAAATGGAAATAAACAAACAACAAATAAACAAATTTCCTGTGACGTTCATTGTGATAGAGTATAGAGGAAAATGCAAAGGTTGTCTTTGGAGAAATTCGTTACAATGATGTTGTCCATAGGCTCAAGCTTCACACATCTTCGCTCCATTTGTCGAATAATATCATCAGGAAAGGTATGACTAACTTACTTTTACACGAAACGCTATATGACCAGTAAGTTACAGTCATTTTTCTGGGTAAAAAAGCAATCATTTCCATAATCTACACAAATTAGTTCTTGACAAGACGTTTCAAAAAAAGTATTGAGCTTGATAATAACTAGTATTAATTAACAGGTAATCGGTTGAAACATCATATAGTTGATAGATCAGTGTCAGGGTCATTATCCTAATTTAAAGCAATTTTAGGCAACAGGATATGAACATTTGGTAGTTCTCATAAATAAAAGAAATACCTTGAAAAAAAGTTTCTTAAGGTTTTGGTAAATATATCACAGTCAGGTAATACTTCAGTTTAATCTCAATCTTCAGTTTCTTTAACATACCATAAGTGTTAATTCCCCTTTCAACAATTATCCATGAATTTCATCTGATAGTCCTGACGATGCAAAAGTGTAACAAAAATAAACAAAAGAGTGAACAGTAATTGGTTAAACTTGAATTCCCTCATTGTGGAACGTGTATGCGTGGTACGGACGAGAGTGGGGAAAGCCAGCCTTCTCTCATGACCACGTGCATACAAACACTGCCACGGATATCCTACTCACTGCCTTCTAGTGGCGAGTAGGTGTTTACGAAATTAAGAAAACAAAAAGCGAATGTCAGGCACTTGAACCGGTCGATGGACACGGAAATTCCAGCTAGTGGAGTTGGAAAACCCTAATTCCAAACCAATAGTGCACATGAGCTCCAGTATCCTGTTGGAACAAATAGTATATGAACCAATTGTTGGTCACCTGCTACTATGTGACTGCATTTCATTACATTGCTCCACTGCCTTGTGGATCAGACCTTTAGGTCGAAAGTCACTTTATCTTCCCCTAAACCTTGAGATTAAAATAGCTTCATATCTGTCTTTCTTCCTGTACTATATCCTTATCTAAAATCTTTCTTTTATATGTTACCACCACTAAACTAACTATTTCTATAAATCTCGTGTTCATCTTGTTGTGCTAAGGAGGTATGGCAACTTGGACCGATGCATATATGTGCCTGGTCCTACGTCGCAGCTGACTGACTGACTCAGGTCGACGGCTCTGGGTGTGTCCCTCCAAGAAAAGCACCTGCTTCAATTTGAGCACCTGGGCAGTAACACAGCCCTCACACAAATCGAATAAGATTTGTGTGGCGCATATGTGTCTGGTGTTTCGTTGTACCAATATTTATATGTTTAAGTAAATAAAAAAATAAAAAAACACTATTATGGTGTTCTTTTAATTACTGACTAACATTAATAAATATGATAAGTTCATGATTTTATGCAGTTATATCGGATCATGTTATTAAATTGTTCCCTCAGAATCCTGGAGTCCATATGTACCATTACTTTGAAATCAATGTTTTCCAACTCCCCTAGGTGGACTTTCCGTTTCCACTAACTCGGTTAAAGCTCCAGACATTCGCTTTCCGTCCTTCCAATATCGTAAACAACATCCCTCCCCGTCACGAGGAAACAGTAAGTAGGATTTTTGGGGCAGTGGTTGTACATACGTGGCCATGTGAGGAGAGCATTTTAAGAGCAAAAGCTGACTCTTCTCATTCTCGACCGTACCAGGGCATTTGGGGGCTGTTTTTTTAAACACATAAATAAATACATAAATTTATGACCATAGTTATTTTATATTAATTACATAGAATGACTTATCTTGTTTTAATTTTTCTATAGATTATATATCGTGGTTCAGATGGTCAATATATAATGCCTCGACAAATTATTGAACATCCTGATGGATCACGTACAATTATACTTGGTGATGGTAATGAAGTTCCATGTCATTGTCGACATGGTTATTATTGTGGTTGTGGTTATGGTTATAGTGTTGGTGATGCAGCTTTATTAGGTATAGCAGCTAGTACATTGATGTGGTCTCCTTTCTTATGGTCACCATTTTTTTGGTGTTAAGTTATATTCCTTCATTCATACAAGATAAAGTCCATCTTTGTCGTCGACGACGTCGTTGTTGTTGAGATTTTCTTTAGTCATAGATTATGTCATCATTTATCTTTATTATCTTGTTATCTCAAATGGTATTCAGGTATTTTTCTTTTCCTCTTTTGGTTTTTATTGATGATGATTTTGATATTTTCTCTATTTCTTTGTCTTATTGACATAAGAATATTTTTGAATATTTTACTTTGCTGTTTTTGGTCAAAACAACAATAATAAAGTTTATTCTTCCATATTATTACTTTTTATTTGTCATCAAAGAGGAGTCAATTGTAGCTAGATCAGCATGGAATATCTGTCAATAATGTACGGTTGTTTCGTCCTGGTATGGGATTCATCAGCAGTGCGGATAAACAATTGGCCCAGTAGTCTAGAAGTTGAGCGCTCGCGCGTGAGACTAATAAATCCTTGATTCGAACCTCGTGAGGTGGTATTATGGATGATCGATCACTGATGAGGAGTCCCACACTAGGACGAAATGTCTGTCTAGTGCTTCTAGGTTTTTTCATAGCCGTCTAGCTTCAATTGACTCATGAATTCAACTATTAAAATTTGTTTTTTTAGTTGTTGGATTCTATAATGATTAGCTTGATGGAATTTTATAATTATCTGTTGAAGTTTATATAGTTTGTCTTAGTTTTCATCTAAAGGAATAACGGTTTGGATTATACTTGCATCTCAGAGTTGATGTTCACTCTGGGACTCGAACCCAGTACCTTTCGCTTCAAACATCATCGCGTCCTCCACTCGGCCGCTGAGTTCTGATAGCCACTTGCTTGTGCGATGGGGTGAAGTTTAAAGTCATTAAGTATTGTGGCTATCAGGACTCAGTGGCCGAGTGAATAACGCGATGGCGTTTGAAGCGAAAGGTACTGGGTTCGAGTCCCAAGGTGAACATCAACAAATCTGAGATGCAGGTGCATCCAGCAAGTGACGAGTCCCAAATAGGACGAAACGCGCATAAAACTGGATTCCACTACTAGCCACTATCCATCTTTGCTTATAATGCTTGTGAATTAAGGCTATATCGAGGCAATACGCACAGTATGCACATATGCCAATTAGAGACTTACCAGTTGCAGTCCTAACACATCAATGGGAAGATTCAAACAAACAATACTTAATGGGTTTGGATTATAGTTGTCTAGTAATTTTCCTGTCTTGATGCATAACTTAGAAGTTAGTTGAGTGTATCGTAGTACCAAGTTTAGAATACAAAGAAACTCAAGTTTTCCGTACAGTAAAACTACTAAGTATTAATTGAATTGGAAAACAGGAATTACGTTATGGACTCAGTGATCTGGAGGTTAAGCGTTTGCATGTGAGACTAAAGGTCACGGATTTGGTCCCTGCGTGCAGAATCGTAGGTACTCACTGATGCGAAGTTCTATACTAGGATGACATGGGATTCCAGCACTTCGATTGTGGTCTAGCTTAGATCAGTTTGTGATTTTAATAAAAATCGACAATCTCTGTAAACCTGTATCGTAAAAAGGGCCATACCACATTATCACAGAGATGCAGTTGTCGATTCAAATCCCATAGTGGTAGAAGTAATAAGAGTAGAAGCTTTATGTGAAGGGTTAGGGTTTGAAGATGTTATTCAAAGAGTATAATCCAGTGAAATAAATTTGAAAAGAGATGGACATAAAGAATTCAGAAGATTAGAATTTGGGAGAACACAAAGATTGGATGCACCTACGCCATTGCACACGACACCTATGATCGAATACTGGCAGTCTACGAATATCCTCTACTCTTACCGGCCATGTTTCACTGCCATAAAGTAGGACGGACCGAACTGCTGCACAGTAAACCCATCCTTTGATTGTTAGTCAATAAGTTGTTTAAATGATTTCTTGTGAAAATTGCATAAATAAGGTAAACATTATTGAATTAGCGAACGGTAATGTTTAACATTCAAAATATGACAGTCGTTTACGTTGTCATCACAAATTTTCATTGACAAATTAACATAATCTTCTTTTTATTATGATGCTGATGAATGGTTTCATTCAATATTAAGTGTGTAATTCAATATGGAATCCATAGTTCAAGAAGTTTCAAAACGTTTCTTTTACTGAAAATGAGGAAAGGTGAAAAAGCTGATAACTGCATAAATAAACTACTTGGTATTGTTTGAAATGTCTATTTGAAAAGATTAGGAATATGTAAAACACTTCCAATCAGAAACATGTCTGAGAATACTAGTTATTGACTCCATCATCAAGTACAATCTATTCGTCAGGTAGTATGTATTCTATATACGATATTGTAGATCATTTATACTTTTGCTTACGAACATGGATTCTAGTGCATTAATGCCTCGTTCTACTAAGAGATATAAAGGAAGATATGAATAAAAATGGATGGTCATTACCTGCTAAAATCACACTTGTTAAAATTAAGTAAGATATTAAATGTCTTTCCACAACCGTCTGAATAATGAACTCAAGAGATTCAAGATGAATCATGTCGACTATCATAAGCACTCTTCACGATAAAGCAAATGTCAGTAAAGAGACAATTGAGAACAGTAATGAACAATCAGTTTTATGCAGAAATTGACAAATTGTATAAGTCAATGTCACATAACCCCAAAAGCATTTAGTCTATTCATGAAGCATGTCATACTGCACACTTACAACACACTTCCTATTAACAATATTTGAAGTACACAAGAAGGCATATAGAGACACTATTTCAAATAATTCATAAACTGAATTATACTGCTTCTGAGCACAATAACCAATTCATACTATTACATACAGAGATAAGTTCTCCTCCTGTAATACGATATTTGTCAACGGCTTGGAACGGACAATGTGTCATTGAAAACAAATTAGATGTTAATATGTTCACGACATTAAACAACAACCATTTGTCGGAACACAAACTGCAATACTAAAGGGGGCAACATTTTCAATATGTCGACATCCTTCCAAAGTATAACAGCACACCTCTACTGTACGAAGAGAAAAAACCGGTAACCAATTTTTCACTAGTGTAATAATAATTCCATTAGATTTCACATCTTACTATTTTAACTGCAAATTTATGTTTTTGGTTCAAGAAATACTTTTTGATTTTCAACAATTCACTTTCAATAAAATGCATTGTACGTTCTATTATTACAATCTTTAGAAACGTAAATCTAGATAACAGAACACATTCAGTTTCATTGCTACATGGCCCTCTGATTAGAACATCTATTAACAGCCATGGTAATGATTGTAGATCAAATAGATTAAATGTGTCTTTGTTCAGAAGTCGAAATTTCATACTGAACGACGGTGAAATCTTTTGATTGAAGCAATATTCATGTTAAGAAAAGTAACCTTTAACATCCGATCAAAACAGTCTGTGGTATTTTGATTTTATTCAGTGAAATCAAAACAATGCAACGTTGGCGGTCAAATAACAGAACAATACGTGGAACAAACAATTAATTAGTGTTTATCATAGTTGAAAGCGTGAGTCAATTGAAGCTAGACCACCAAGGAAAACCTGTAAACACTGGACGGCCGTTTCGTCCTGTTATGGGACTCATCAGCAGTGCGCATCCACGAACCCGCTTTCACGAGCATATCAGCTCACACGTTCAACTACAAAATAACCAGCCATCTATTTTTTTTTGAGGTATAGTCAATCATACCTAAGAAAAGTTTCATTAACAAGGTTCAGCAACTTCAACCAACAATGGATAAATTTAAGCTGATGTTCTCAACAGTAAGAAGAATATTGGATAACGATAAAGTCATATACCTCCATGATTAGTTTATAATGAACATGTGATTTTAATAACAATTTCTATTAATTCACTTAGTATTGTTTGTTTGGATCTTCCCATTGATGTGTTTAGGACTGCAACTGGTCAGTCTCTAATTGGCATATGTGCATACTGTGCGTATTGCCTCGATATACCTTAATTCACAAGCATGGTAAGCAGAGATGGATAGTGGCTAGCAGTGGAATCCAGGACGCGCGTTTCGTCCTATTTGGGACTCGTCACTTGCTGGATGTACCTACATCTCAGAGTTGATGTTCACTCTGGGACTCGAACCCAGTACCCTCGCTTCAAACGCCATCGCGTTATCCACTCGGCCACTGAGTCCTGATAGCCACTTGCTTGTGCGATGGGGTGAAGTTTGAATTCACTTAGTATTGTTTGTTTGGATCTTCCCATCGATGTGTTTAGGACTGCAACTGGTCAGTCTCTAATTTCCATTAATATCTAATTTATAACTTCATATAAGAAAATGAGATAAGTATTGAATGAACATACGAAGTTGAATTGTAATTTGATTCAATGACATATTGTTGTTTTGTTGATTTGGATTATTTTAGTTATACATTGTTCCGTTGTCTATCGATATTCTTATATTCTGATCATCGTTTAGCTTTAAAAATTCTTCTACTATGAAGTGAATTGTAATGACTTTAAATTTCTAAAGTATCTGAAAGTAATTTTTGATAATCACTCATATCAATATGTAAGTAATCTGTCAGATTCTAATACAAATACCCAGTCTGTTACCCAGCCAGTTACCCCTCGTCGAGGAGCATAGGCCATTCACCAGCATTCTCCATCCAATTCTGTCCTGAGCCTTCCTTTCCAGTTCTTTCCAGTTGCTATTCATTCTTTTCATATCTGCTTCTATTTCCCGGCGTAATGTGTTCTTTGGCCTTCCTCTTTTCCGCTTCCCTTCAGGATTCCAAGTTAGGGATTGAGTCGTGATGTACATTGGTGATTTCCTTAATGTATGTCCGATCCACTTCCAACGTCTTTTCATAATTTCTTCTTTAGCTGCAGCTGGTTTGTTCTCTCCCATAAAACGCTGTTGCTGATAGTATCCGGCCAATGGATATTGAGTATTTTGCGTAGACAACTATTTATAAATACTTGTACCTTCCTGATGATGGTCATAGTAGTTCTCCACGTTTCAGCTCCATACAGTAGGACTGTCTTGACGTTCGTATTAAAGGTTCTCACTCTGAAATTAGTTGATAGTTGTTTTGAGTTCCATATGTTCTTCAATTGTAGAAATGCAACCGTTGCTTTGCCAATCCTCGCCTTTATTATTTACCCTTCTGGTAAGTTAACAGTTAACTTTGAAATAAAAAAAATTTGTGCCGAGTATTCTTGATCACATGTCTCTTCATAATTCAAATTTGATTCCATTTCTTTTGTGAATCAATTTTATGCTCTATAACACATTTAATACTCCATTGAATATGTTTTCTGGCTCACATTGTCAATAGTATAATGCCTTATAGCAATTTGGGTACAGGTCACAGAATTCATTTTAGTTTATTTGAATTATTTTCTTTATTCATTCAATGTAAAATCATCAATCAAATCGACACAAGTTCAATAAACTTTCGTATAGGGCAAATTTTCATTGATATACCAGATATTCATTCTTCTCACATAGAGATTTTGAATGACGATGAGTTCATATATTATTCAGTTATCGTTTGTTTCATTTCTTCTTCTCATATTTATTTTGCAAAAAAATGATTCAGTATTCAATATGGTTATTACATAATAGTTAACTACTACTACTACTACTACTACTACTACTACTACTACTACTACTACTACTACTACTACTACTACTACTACTACTACTACTACTACTACTACTACTACTACTACTACTACTACTACTACTACTACTACTACTACTACTACTACTACTACTACTACTACTACTACTACTACTACTACTACTACTACTACTACTACTACTACTACTACTACTACTACTACTACTACTACTACTACTACTACTACTACTACTACTACTACTACTACTACTACTACTACTACTACTACTACTACTACTACTACTACTACTACTACTACTACTACTACTACTACTACTACTACTACTACTACTACTACTACTACTACTACTACTACTACTACTACTACTACTACTACTACTACTACTACTACTACTACTACTACTACTACTACTACTACTACTACTACTACTAGTACTACTACTACTACTACTACTACTACTACTACTACTACTACTACTACTACTACTACTACTACTACTACTACTACTACTACTACTACTACTACTACTACTACTACTACTACTACTACTACTACTACTACTACTACTACTACTACTACTACTACTACTACTACTACTACTACTACTACTACTACTACTACTACTACTACTACTACTACTACTACTACTACTACTACTACTACTACTACTACTACTACTACTACTACTACTACTACTACTACTACTACTACTACTACTACTACTACTACTACTACTACTACTACTACTACTACTACTACTACTACTACTACTACTACTACTACTACTAGTACTACTACTACTACTACTACTACTACTACTACTACTACTACTACTACTACTACTACTACTACTACTACTACTACTACTACTACTACTACTACTACTACTACTACTACTACTACTACTACTACTACTACTACTACTACTACTACTACTACTACTACTACTACTACTACTACTACTACTACTACTACTACTACTACTACTACTACTACTACTACTACTACTACTACTACTACTACTACTACTACTACTACTACTACTACTACTACTACTACTACTACTACTACTACTACTACTACTACTACTACTACTACTACTACTACTACTACTACTACTACTACTACTACTACTACTACTACTACTACTACTACTACTACTACTACTACTACTACTACTACTACTACTACTACTACTACTACTACTACTACTACTACTACTACTACTACTACTACTACTACTACTACTACTACTACTACTACTACTACTACTACTACTACTACTACTACTACTACTACTACTACTACTACTACTACTACTACTACTACTACTACTACTACTACTACTACTACTACTACTACTACTACTACTACTACTACTACTACTACTACTACTACTACTACTACTACTACTACTACTACTATTACTACTACTACTACTACTACTACTACTACTACTACTACTACTACTACTACTACTACTACTACTACTACTACTGTGGTGTTGTCTACTTATATCCATATAAGTAGTATATGGCGTGTGTCAGACATAGAATGTATTTTCGCAGAAGACCGATGAGGAAAGAACTGAAATGAAGCGCAATCGTTTGGAAAATGCATGAGCAATGGAATTAGAGAAGAAACAGTGAAGATTGAAACAAGTGGTTATTAATTTGCAAATTGACTGTTCATTGTTTGGTTATCAGAATTTACCGAGATAGTCTGTAATCTTTGCTTAATTACATTCGATTGTCCCCAACTAGTGTTTTCTTCGCTACACTACTACTACTACCCATGGATTGGTTTGGTTGTGTGATGTTTGTACCAAACGATGTGTTCACAACATCTACTGATTATTGATAAGTAACAAAGTTAGGTAAAACAGAGATTCTCCTCAAAATAAACATACACTGATTGATTAAACATGATAAACCATATGGTGCAATAGCTAGAGTCAAAATTATCTACTAATTAGTCAATGACAACTTGAAAGGAGAACATATCTCATCAATGATTCATTTAGTATACTAAATGAATCGGCCGATTCAGTAAATTGAACTGATCTTTTGTGCAACAATATGCGATATTATGAAAGAAGTCATTTCGGATTATTGGAGCTTATGAACGATCTTTAAATGCAGGGAACTCCTTAGAACAGCTCAACAATGAGCAATCATGGATAATCAGCTCGTTCAAAATTATATACTTGAACTAGAACACGTAGAACGTCACGTTTACACACTATCATTTCCGTCAGTCATTAGAATTGATGAACAACATAATGTCACAAAACGATTTGCTTTTTCTATTCTCGGATAAATAATAAAAGACTTTGACTCAGTCATAAGCTCTTGATACAAATTTTACGGAAGTGAAATATTGTTCTAATGGAATGAAATGTAAATTTCATCATATCATTGAAGTAACAGTATTCTTTCAAACTTCCAAATAAGACATAATTGGGTATTTAACCACACCTTTTTATGTATTACTCAAGAAGTGGATGATAACTTATACCAAAATACAATTCCTAATAAAACATTACTTTATTGAATAAGATAGATCTTCATGATGCAGTTATTGAAAAATCTACTTTGGTTTCCAATTATTACATAGGAATTGGTCGCTGTCAAATGGTCATTTAAATCAAACGAAGATGGCACGGATAAGTCAGTTGTGGATAGTTGTTTGATCACATGTGAAACGCATAAACCTACACCTTCACTCATTGTTATTACTCTCAGTTTGTGCGTTTCATATTGCTATTCATCTGGAAAACGAGTGTAGAAATATACATGAAGTCCACTCACCATTTGAATGGGTCGTGTAGGACATAGAGAAGAAAAAATGACATCATTTGGAAAAAAAGTAGATTTGAAAAGTGATATATAGATCACCTTGAACAAATGAAATCAGATTCTCTATTCTTCTGTAGGAAAACGAATGCAGGTTTCAATGAGATCTGATGAAATGTCTGTGTATCGAAACAAATGACTTGTATTGTGTGTTCATCAAAAAGCTAGTTCTCTAGACAAGACATTCATCTACTCCTCCAATCATTGCGTGATCATTACTAAACATTATTCATTCACTTTTTGAAATCATTGTAACAAAAATATCTAAAGGTATTTGTTTCTCATTTCCAACAATTAAACATCATGATCGGAGTCATCTGATGAACTGAAACTTCTTTACGATATGTAATCAACTGAATTCCCAAGTTCTATTTGTAAACAATCATTTCAAACCTAATGTCATATGTACTAAGATCCAATTGTTTTAGAATTCACCATAGAAAGTATTGTGTACATGTTATTATCATTTCCACAAACAAACACGTATGAATTAATGTTTTCATAAACACAAAATGATAGTGTGGTGTGGTCTACTTATATCTATATAAGTAGTATATGGTGTTGGTCAGACACAGAATGTATTTGGGCAGAAGATCGATAAGCAAAGAACTGAAATGAAGCGCAATCGTTTGGAAAATGCATGAGCAATGGAATTAGAGAAGAAACAGTGAAGATTGAAACAATTGGTTATTAATTTGCAAATTGACTGTTCATTGTTTGGTTATCAGAATTTACTGAGATAGTCTGTAATGTTTGCTTAAATACATTCGATTGTCCCCAACTAGTGTTTTGTTCACTACAATAGTACAGCTTTAAAACATAGGCATTCAATATTTGTTTTGAATGATGCATGCTCATTTCATCCACATGATGTTCACTTCATTGTATTATTAACCCATTTAGTTAGATAAATCATTATTGCTTATAATTTATATCCGTTTCTAAGTATCGAAAGTCTTTTAATTGTAGAAGTTACAACCAAGGTAACATGTTTTCTAAATTCGAATGAAAAGATAACTATCTATTTTGAGCAGAGATGGATAGTGGCTAGCAGTGGAATCCAGGACGCGCGTTTCGTCCTATTTAGGACTCGTCAGCTGGATGTACCTGCATCTCAGAGTTGATGTTCACTCTGGGACTCGAACCCAGTACCCTCGCTTCAAACGCCATCGCGTTATCCACTCGGCCACTGAGTCCTGATAGCCACTTGCTTGTGCGATGAGGTGAAATTTGAATTCACTTAGTATTGTTTGTTTGGATTTTCCCATCGATGTGTTTAGGACTGCAACTGGTCAGTCTCTAATTTGAGAACGTAAGTTACAAAAGTGAATGAAAATATGTTTTTTGTTTTAAGTACCACAGATTATTTTACTATTTCATGTTTATTGGTACAGTCTAATGTATCAAATTGCAATGAACTCGATAGAAAAAAAGCAACATTTCTCAATGAGCAAGCAGTCTGTTTGACAGTATAAATTATCTTTTATTAACACACTTCATTCAAGCATTAATTAGATACGGTAAGTAATTAGGAGTCAGGTGCTATTAAAAATAACTAATGGTGTCCTCGTGCCGAATAGTAACAATCAGTGTATGTTGGAATACTGTATGGACATAAGTGTATTCTGTTAAGCTGTATTTCATTTTCCAAAGATCGTCTTTTCGGAACTTCACGTGGTGAATATTCCGAGCACAGTACCTTTACATTTGTTAACAATTACATTTAATTTCAATTGGCGGAGTTATTCATCTCAAAATGTGTCTCAACTTCACTGTAGTTTACAACTGTAGAGATGCAGAAAATCTAGGTAGATCAGATGGAATATACTCCTGAAGAAACTGAGAATATCAGTATGCTTACTGTAAGTGTGAATGTTTTTTCTGTGATTCCGTTAATCTCAATGATGACATATAAGTTCAGTGAATAATTGGTTTTAATATAGAAGGTTGTGTATCGATTGATTGTGAAACGCACTATCAATACGTTTATTTCAGATTTCTACGAAAATTCCGGATAGTCAGTTAAGTTTCAAAATCAGGAGTAAATTCAACTATGAAGAAAGTGAGAATCATTTAAACTAATGTTGCTTACATATTGATGTACAATGACGTATATTATCGATCATATTTTGGCGTTAAATTACTGTCTATTTGTTACCGGTTACGAGTGAGCTAATTAGAAGATTTCTGTATTCCATCACAGTGACCTAATATA
Organism: Schistosoma rodhaini; assembly: GCA_944470415.2. Lineage (NCBI taxonomy): Eukaryota > Metazoa > Platyhelminthes > Trematoda > Strigeidida > Schistosomatidae > Schistosoma > Schistosoma rodhaini. The sequence goes on from OX104036.1 coordinate 89,279,264, forward strand.
GATTTCTCACAGTCTATGACAATTAGACGTTTTTGTTTGTAAAAATCAGTTAATGAATATGTCATGGAAGTGTTATGGGTAATTGTGTGAAATCAAATTGAGACACTATTTGTAAGGTCACTTTCAAAATGTTACTGAATAATCAGTATTCAACTTTAGATGACTGTTCGTACTTCCGGTAGTGAATGTACACTATCATACCTGATGATGAGAGCAGTGCAATGGAATCATGAAAGTGTTTGATACTTGTGATTAAGTCATTCGATAAAACAATCGCTGTAACTTACTGAATCATTTCAAACTTCTGTACTAAATCCCATTGACAATAAATTATTAGATTCACGTTTGCTGACACTCACTTATTCAGATTTCTTGAGTAAGATAACTAATGTGTAGGTCCATATTTGTTGGTGTCTCACATTTATATTTGTCATTTGACTGAACAAAACAGGGATGTATGAAAGACAGTATTAGACAAACGACATTTGCACTCCTTCCCTCATCCATTCACACTTGTTGCCATCAGTCAAATCGTGTGTTTTATATGAAACAGAAATGCAGGAGTGGTACTTGGAAATAATTTTTATTTCGTAAAAATGCTAATCAACATGCTTCACTATAATGAAAGATGTAGCTAAGTTATCAGGCGTCATACAATGTTATATGATTGAATGTGAGAAACTTCACTGAGTGTGCAATTAAGTGATATTTATTGACTGGTTGAAGTGCATTACTGAATATTTTTTTTTTTTTAACAATGAAGTTAGTTATCACTTTTGTTTGGTTTACTTGAAACCTCTAATTGCTGTTTTGGACTGTGAATGAGCAGTCTCTTATTAATTTTTCTGCATCCTTTGAAGGCTTTCTCGATGTTTCTTTAAGTCAAAAGCATTGTAGCAAATATGTTTGCTGACTACCAATGAAATCATTTGTAGTTATAATCATCAATAGGAATGTTTATCAAACAGTAGGAAAATGAGTCGAAACTTAGTCTCTGTTATAACGTATGAATTTGCCTTCTTAATATATATATTCGTTCAATGATACAGGAAATACGTACGAGCAGTCTTGGGTGCAATCCGGTTCTTCCTATCTGCCTAGCACAGCCGTTAAGTCCAGAACACAAATACAGCCTCGGCAATATGAATCATTATTCACAAGTATACTGGGTTTATATACTAACCAAACAGATCAAATTATACCAAAAAATAGGAAGATAACATTTGTACAATAATTGGCCAATGTGGCTGTAGATAGGGGGAGAGTAATCAATAATAATAGTTCCAAGGTCAAAATAAAGGTTATGATAAGAGGAACACGAATACGATTAGGTCAGTTATTTAACAACTATGCAATAGGAAATAGGCATATTACATTTGTCCATATATAGACCTCAGATTTACCATTCATAATTCACCAGGGAATATAACAGTCTCCATCTATTTAGAAACGTGATGCTTGTTTAACGAGTTAGGCGTATTTTTTGCAGAGTTTGCATTGATTCCTTCGTATAATAACTCATAAATTTATCGACTTGGTTCCTCGTGTTTTGATTGATCATTGATCACTTTCAAAATTTTTTAGCGTAGTCAAGCTGTGTTTTTCGGGATTTCGGATGATCATCAGTCTATTGATTATGCGAAATGTTTTTCAATTTCCTATTTTGACCAATTCTAAAGTGGTGCAAACAACGTCTCATACTTGAAAAAACAATAATATGTAATTTCTTTTTTCTGTTCAATTTACTACACACTACGCACTGCTGAGGAGTCCCATAATAGGATGAAACGGCCGTCCAGTGCTTCCAGGTTTTCGATGGTGGTCTAGCCTCAATTGACTAATGATCTTAACTATAAAATTACTAAATCTCCACAAAAACCGCCCTTGTGATAGTGATCATATGCTCACTAGTGACTGGCTCCTTGAGGTAATTCCTGGAGTTCTAGTGAGAAGTCGTGGCCAGTGGAGCTAATCCATGTCAGGTAGAGACAGGTATCTACCTCAGTACATTGGAAGTTGGTTGCGCAATTTCGTGGATTAGTTGAGGTTAGACATTAACACCGTTGGATGCCAGCTCAGTGGTCTATCGGTTAAGGGCTCCGGCTCGAGACTGGTAGGTCCTGGATTCGAATCTCGCGAGAGCGGGATCGTGAATGCGCACTACTGAAGAGTCGCATAATAGGATGAAACGGCCGTCCAGTGCTTCCAGGTTTTCGATGGTGGTCTAGCCTCAATTGACTCATGATCTTAACTATAAAACTATGTAATTTCTTTTTTCTGTTCAATTTACTACACAAGAAATCATACATTCAATCATAACTGTTCCTTCAAAATGGATCAAAAGTGTCACGTTGGTAGAGTATGAAGTCATAGGAAGTATGTTAAATTTTACTTAATCAGCATTAACGATTTAAACGGTAGAATATATCACCTTCGTTTCAATAGATTAAAAATTCTTTGAGAAACTGTTTTAAGGTATTAAATGATATTCGGATATTCGTCTCAAATGACTTTTCCCTTACTATGAAGAACTACATCTCGATTCGTTGTTGAATATTACAAATGATTAAAGGATCATTGTGAACTAATATTAAAGTCATCAGATCGACGTAATGTACCTTAATACATAGATACAAAACGATAGATGAGATGATATTAGTCTGGAAAAAAATAATTAATGTCAGTTAGTTGACTGTGCATTGACAGGGAAGTGTCATATGAATGTATATGATGAATTGAGAGTATATCCAAGCTAAATCTTTTAATTACAATTTTTCGTAACCAATTTCAGATCTATTCAGAAAATGTTTTCTATTTCATGAAAAAAAAACCCAGCAACTTGATCAAGATTTCAGTTCACAATGAGTAAGGCTATTGAAATAACATGACGACTATTGAGAGAAGCATTCCATTATCTATAGATGAGATCGCCTACAATATTCGTTCGATGAATTGCGGTAACACACTTAAATATCCTTCATCAAATTACGCAAATTGAGTTATTTTTAATTAAATTGACATTGATGATTGGATAAACAATGTCAATCTATATTTGTTATTCCACTGATTTGACAAAATTGAAAATGAACTTACAGTCAAATATCAACTGTCATGCTTTGCATTGAGTTTCATCATAAATTGATATCATGAAATGAAACTGTACAACCATCAAAAATTTAATGCAGTACGTTTTGTTCAACTTCATGACAGTATCGTGTGTATATGTCTAAATGCAAATGATAACCGAAATCCAACAAATTCATTTGTCCTAATTCATTTTTCATATTTAAGATTTAAAGTAGCTTTATTCAATTCAAACATCCTATCACTAAATGTTAATGAAATTGAAAATGTACTAAATATGGCATTATGCATTGTGATGAAGATTTCCCATTGAATAATATAGTCATTTAATAGCGAAACTAACATGATGTGATTGAGTTATGACTTCAAGTTTTTCCAATTCACTTATCTTTTGAGGTAAGATGGTGGTTGGAGGTGGTCAACAGGAAACCCTGGACCCAGGTTTCGTGCTACTTGGCACTCATCAGCAAGGTGTACCTGTAATCCTGAGGGAACTGATGCTCCCTGGCGGACTCGATCCCGCGTCACTCAGCCTCATAGTCTGAGACGTTACCACTGAGCTATTCGGGCCGCGACCAACCTCCTGTAGGACTGAAATGTAATCACAATTGATTGATCACTGGGTGGTGATCAATCTCATGCATGTCAGGTCCTTCTTAGTGCTGATCGAATGCTATCGATCGAGTTGCAATGTGGCCACCAGTCTAGGTGGCTCGACACTGCTTGCACTATATATACTGAGGAAAGATGGTGGTTGGAGGTGGTCAACACTTACCTTTTGTTTGATAAGTTGAACAAAAATCACCTTATTATTTCCACAGCAATGTGTTCAAAATATACAACCACTGATACATGCTAAAAGGCAACAACATCGAATACAACATGTATTTGGTGTGAAATAGCTGACGCATGTATTGCAAGCAATGATCAGGATACTCACAATTTGAAAATCAATGACTTCCATGTCGAGGTTAGTACTTGTTTAATTTCATTGATCGCTTACAGTTTCATAGAATTTACATTCCAAATAAGTGGTTTTCTTGAAAGAACAAGCTACGAAGAAGAACTGTCGTGTATTCTACCGCGGGTGACTAAATTTAGACTTTATATACGTTGAAGATAGCTATTCAGATATAAGCATACCTCTTTATTTCCATGGAAACAGTAATCAACGTATCAAAGCGTTACTTGCCATCAGTTCTTGAAAACGGGAAAATATTTCAGCTTATTCAAGTGGTTGTTGTTGCAGAAATGCAAAATGAAACCTCAGATCTATGTGATTCGTTACAAAATACCGATGAGACGACTTTAAGTGAAGTAGTGTAACCTGTTTAAGGTTGTGTATAACGTTATAATATTTGATGAGAGTTTGAAGACAGTCAAATCTTAAGGTCACGAAAAAGGTTTTCAGATTCTCTGTTTAAAAAATACGTAACCTGAATATAATGCTTGAATATAATAGTCAATTATAAGTGTATTGATTTATATTCAGATAGTAATTAGATGTGATATCCAGAACACAAATTCCATCACACAAACGAGTCGTCAGCTAGTTGTAGGATAGTGTGTACTTAGCACCATCATCATCATCATCATCATCATCATCATCATCATCATCATCATCATCATCATCATCATCATCATCATCATCATCATCATCATCATCATCATCATCATCATCATCATCATCATCATCATCATCATCATCATCATCATCATCATCATCATCATCATCATCATCATCATCATCATCATCATCATCATCATCATCATCATCATCATCATCATCATCATCATCATCATCATCATCATCATCATCATCATCATCATCATCATCATCATCATCATCATCATCATCATCATCATCATCATCATCATCATCATCATCATCATCATCATCAACAACAACAATAATGTATAACCAGCATTGAAATATTTGAATGGTATTTAGTGTGAAGTTTTGTTTCATTTGTGTAGACGAGTTCAGAAGTTAAAAATTTGAGTACAACAACACCTATGGAATAGAATTAAACAACATCAAGTGCCACTGAAATTCAGACTGAAGGACACCTCAAGGAAACTTCCAAGGAAACTTCTGAACACTCGGTTAGCATTTGATATTTAGTAACACATGCTACTTCTCTGTTTTTCTTTAGAATATGACTACAAATGTAATCGACGTGAATCAATCTAAGAAATCATTTTGGTACTTGTACATTGCGATTCCTCTAGCCATCTCTTTATTTCTTCTGTGTATTGGTTGTCAGAAATATCTTATAGCCTGCTTTTATTATTCTGTCCATGTTGTTTTTAATTCACATTACAATAAAAACTTTCATTTCAGTAATACGAACATTTTCTTCATGGATGTATTTTTACATTCTTATGATTATGTACATTAGTAATGATGTAATCTTTCGGATAAATATATAAACATGATTTTCATTGTTGGAATAACTGTTTTCTTTTAATGGAGGGCGACTTGGTTGACGAGAGTTGCACATTTTATTTTTAAATGAATAGTATGTGTAAATGTGATTTCGTAATTATCAAAATTAACAAGAGTCTGTCGTGAACGTTTATTTTGATGAAGTTCCACTACTGCAGTGTATCATTCGCTATTAACTACGATCATTGTTTTAAACCGGGCTGTCATAATACATTATCTATACAAAGTTAAAGATCACTCAAGATCTCCTGACTTTTATTTAACAGTTGATAGCCACGTTTGTGAAGGGATCAAGATTTAAGTGTAGAAAATTGAATTCCAAGTTAACAAAGTGTACATACTTCACAGTGTAAGCTGAAGAAAATTTCAGCCAACTTCTCCGTTATGAAATGTGCTATGAAGATGATATAAAAAATGTTTGTCCACAGATTTTAAAAGACAAACTGTTGTAAATTTCGGAAACATTTACTATTCATTGTGGTCTACTGAAACAAATTAACTTGAAATTTGGTTTATATAGTTCGCCAGACATACTTACCAAGGGGATGAAAAGCACAATCTGTGAACTAACAAATGTTGAGGTTGGCTAATAAGAATTTGGTATTTGTTTTTTTTCATGAATTATCGTTAGAAAAAAGTTATATTGTTGTCTCGCTTGATAGGCTCACGATAGAATATGTCGTAGACCAAAGTCAATGTTCATTTTCAGTATTTAGTTTCAAAATTTTGAAACGTTTCCATGATGGTCACTATTTTGAATTGAGATAAAACGACAAGTCCTGCTCATAAATGAACTCTCTCCGAAAACACTTTCAGAAATACATCATTGTAGACGATTGTCAATATCGTCGATATTTTCTTTTCGTTTTCCCTTATCGTTAAATTTAACATTCAACGTTTTTGTGTGGGGTCTGTAACAGGATTTCTGCTTTGAACGTTCACTGAAAATTCTCTTAAGTGATGTTGTACCCTCAATTCATTCAACTAGTTTACATTCTAGACTTATAACCTTGGACATTGATACGTCTATGAGAGAGTAGTCGATACAGCAGATGTATACCAATATGTATCATGCAACGTTGAAATTCCAATCTGAAACGTAAATTTTCGGCCTACTTTGCCAATTTTGTTTGATTGGTAACAAGTTATGATGGAAATGCGGCCTAAACGACTATGCAGTTATTTCCTGTTTGTTACATACATTTCTTTTTGACAATCTGTAACGATTATATTTTAGTGTTGAAATAATTATTCGTTTGACAAGGCTTACCTCTCAATGGCTAACAGTTCATTGGCAAATACGTCGCATAACTAATAATTGTGGGAGATCTCACAATTCCTTAAGTCATTCTTCAAAAAAGATTTGATTGCCAGAGTCCTTTTAGGTCTTCGAGGAAAAACACGTAGTTTGTTGTTGTCCATTTCCCTCCAGATACTACCCACTTTAGGCAATCGATTCTCTAATGTGATTCGAGTGTTTATTGCAATCGCTGATTTCATTTGTACATTTATGTTTAGTGCCTAATTTGAATTCCAAATAGAATACATCTAAATACAGTCTCCTTGATTATTTGATGGAAAATACGGAACTTTGAAAGTGCTTAACAGATCCATAATGTTGTCATACTTGGTATTTCAAATTCCATTATTTGTGATCACACACAAACACTAACAATGATTTCACACAGAATAACAGAGAAGTAATTGTGATCAACACATGAGTAGCAGATATCTTTGTGTATAGAATAGTACGAAATTCTTAACCATTATTGGTTTTAAGGGGGTTTGTGGAGATTTCAGTATATTTCAAAGTTGAAACCATTAGTCAATTGAAACTAGACCACCATGGAAAACCTGGAAGCACTGGACGGCCGTTTCGTCCTATTATGGGACTCCCCAGCAGTGTGCATCCACGAACCCGCTCTCGCGAGCGAGATTCGAACCCACGACCTACCACAAACCCCCTTAAATATAATCATATGCTCACTAGTGACTGACATCAAGATACATGTCCTGAAGTTCTAGTGGGAAGCAGTGACCAGTGGTGTTCAACCACGTCTGTTGTGAGATCTCAACTCACTGATGACAATTGGTGAATGGTTGCTCAACTTCGTGGATCAGTTGAAGTTAGACATTAACACCGTTGGATGCCAGCTCAGTGGTCTATCGGTTAAGGGCTTCGGCTCAAGACTGGTAGGTCGTGGGTTCGAATCACGCTCGCGAGAGCTGGTTCGTGGATGTGCACTGCTGAGGAGTCCCATAATAGGACTAAACGGCCGTCCATTATTGGTTTTCTCTAACTGTCAAATACTGTTATTCTGTGGCGAAATTATTATTTTATACAATCATTTATGAAAATTGTTATATAATCATTTTTGCATTTAAACTTTGTTTTGAATATTTGTGAAAGCCACTAATGGAAGTAAATAAGAAAGATAATCTTAAGCAACTATAAGCAAAACGTTTCGTTTAATCATGTGTATAAATTTTAGGGTTTATTGAGAACTATCATGATTTGAAAAATCTGAATGAATTCTCGATGCTTTTTACAAATTAATATTTGTAATGTAAATTAGAATGTAAATGAGCTGAAAACAATTTGAGACATATTTGATTTTGAAACAATTGTCGAAGTTGTTAATTGATCTTTACGTGACGAAAATGGACTGTTCTACATTTGGTTTGATCACTCTTAAATTTCAGAAGCATTCGATTTAAAAGAATAGTTGAAAATCTTAACTATTTCTCTATTGGTAACATTTTCAGTATTGTAGATAAAATTCTAAAGTTCTTATGAATGTACGTACTTTAATTTTGCAATAATAACAGCACAATAGATGGTGCTCTGTTATACGATGACGCACTTGCTGAATTGTGAATGAGAAAAGTGTAGGCAAGAGTGACTAAGAGTTCTATTCTCGTTTACCTGGTTAACACAGTTTATCAAGTTGAACTGAATAAATATTTCATGATTATCTACTATATTCCATCAAATTTGCCACATGGTTAATGAATTCGTCTTTTGAATTCGCATCGCTTAAGCCTACGCAATCCATGTTACGTAACATATCCAATCGATGAGTAGTACTTCATTATTGTAAATCATATATATGTTAGCGTAGAGTCATGATAAAAACTTAATTTAAAAGACATTTCTTCACTCGAATCGTATCTTCTTTAAGTAATTAATTGTTTATACGTTGTGTGGAAAAATAGTGATTCCCATTAGAATATCGTATGAAATTAGTAGTGAGATATATGTCATGTTATTGTTTTTTATTCGGTAAAATGAACGTAACGTAATACAAATGTCAACAGTCACACATTTTGTGGGTTATTTTTATGTTTCATGTTCATGCTATGAACTTATTTATAAAGATTATGATCGTTATGTTCAATAATGTTTGTTACGTTATGTACGGGTAATTACCATAGTGAAATAATAAATCCACAATCATGATTATTATCAATATGATAATCCGAAATGAGACGTGTTGTGTGGAATTTTCGACGGTGGATCATGTCTTCAAAAAATCGCTTCACGTTCGTACGTTGGAATGACCAATTCTGTTTCGTGATCGTAATTTGAAGTCACTCATTCCGTGTTGATATTACTTCGTTAAACAATCAACATCGTAACCGTTATCATATAAACCTCATAGGTGTTAGAAATCCGAAGACAACAAGTGGCGGCAACTACAGATTATTATCGGATAGCACAGAGCACAAAGCTATGATCACATCGAGCGAACTTGAAGTGGAGAAGAGAATAAGTATGCGCAAACAGTTACATAGGCTCCTGTAGCATTACAGGTATCTTCATTTATAATAGTGTTGGGACAGCATAGCGAGGTGATTTGTCTTAGTGGTGCAAGCTGGCACGTTCGAACCCTTTGTTTATATGTTACATTTTACTGACTTCAAACATCTAACATCAGAACATGAAGCACATTGAGAAATGTAATTCTCATCACAGTTTTTTCCATAACATGTAACTGAAGGCATTATTACCATATAACCATGATATTCGTCATCGCTTTATAAATAATTGGTCACTTATACTAACCACTTCATTTATCAACAAGTTACTAATCGTTCTGTATTTCGTGTAAACTGATCAAACTGTTGATTAATTCATACTGACAGATTGCTTCGTAGTACATTTTGTCAAATAATTACCAAAATGAAGTTATTAACCTGATAACTGTGTGTAAGCTTGTGTAACAAGGAAGCATCATTCCCATGCATATCACAGGAAGTTAACTACAAGTGTTGTCTCCAGGCAAATAATCAGAAAACTTTAGTTCACCTCAGATTGGAATTTTCGACCGTGGTGAGTAATGTCATCAAGCTTCGCTTGCCGGAATAAATAATACTTTAGTGAACTAATAATACACAATGAGAAATTGAGATGGAAGTATCGAACGAATTCCCTATGAACACAAACTACAAATACACACAATAAAACTTCACGATAACGAAAAAACTCCAACAGCGATCCAGACGACTTTTCCTTAACTTTTATAGATTTTCTCTTTTAGGTTGGTTGTATACTAAACGCTTCCAAAACCGTGATTTTTTTCAAATGTGTTTATCGGCTTTGAACAATAATTACCAATACTAACAAGTAGTTTTCATATAAAGCCTTCCTGGTCAAACAATGAGTGAGTGCTTGTTAGGTGTACTCATTGCCGTTGTTTTACAAGCTTGTGAAGGTTATGCACTAAGTTAACTAATATTGTTGCAGTATGATTTGTGAGGCAATCATATAACTTGGGTTCATCGGCATCATTCAATGTTCTTTCTACATTTCCGATTCAACATCTGTGAATGTGTTATCAACCGTCAAATATCTTGAAAATCTGAAAGTAAACCAAGTATTTCATTCTTCATAGCTAATCATCAAATCAAAACTGCGGATTCTCGACATTCCTATCAAACTTTGTTACGATTTGACGAGCAAGTAATATGGATGGTTCAAGAGATGAAATGGCGTAAATATAACATAAAGACGAGCCAGTCAGTACCGTTTGAGGGATTTTCGGGTCTCAGCGCCAAATTCAGCATCTGATGCCTAAGTATGATCGGTTCACAGAGTATTTCAAAATTGACGTGACAAATATGACTGCAGTATTTCATCACAGTGAATAGTTATTCGTCATACTCATGACTAATTTGGCGGGCGCATGTGTAAGATGTAGAATAACTAGTTAATTAGTTGACTTTAAGAATTATTGCTTCAATATATCATACACTTCTACTTCAGGCCATCCAATATGTAGCTGTCAGAAATTTATTCGATCCTCGAATACGTTTGTTATCGTCTTTCACTGTATATTCTACTCTTCCGGATTCACAACTACTCGTACTCAGCCACAGTTAAGAACTAAGCTACAAAAAGCGATAATCATAGAAACAAGGTCATATGTTGGATTGAATTTGGTGCGGACTTCAACTTCTAATAAATTCATGCATTTACATATAAACATTTCATGAGTAACACTTTTTTCTGCTCTAATATTCTTTTGTGCACAAAATGTCTACACCTTGACTTTTTCCTTCCACATTATCAATCCGTTTTGGAAGCCAAACATACACTTGAGACCGAACAATGATAGATTGTATTTATGTATTTCCTTCTTTATCTTATTGTTTCATGCGGGCATAGAAGTAGTTCTTCAGATGTGATTGGTTTTCATCATTGCCTATAAAGTAGATTCTTTTTTGTTGTTGGTTATAAGGCAACTCGAAAGGAAGATGAATAAACACCTAATGGCCGGACAGGGCATGGAGAAATCGTGCCTCATCAACAGGGTTTTGGATTACTAGCTCATGATAATTCCTCAGAAATTATTGTATAACGTTGTCACACGTGTGCTCTTGCAAGCTTTGATCAACATACAAAGGGCACGTATAGTCGTGGAAGAAATTAAATCCTACAATATAGGATAACATTCTAGTAAATGAAAATAACTCAGTGGACTAACGTGGTATACTTACAACGCTTGTCGTGAATAATTGTAAGTCTAACACTCAGCAGGTTAGTAACTCTCCTCAACTCTTCGAAAGCAGAATGTTGTTGATATCTAGGTTAATGGAGCCGATATTCCTACGGAAGAGATTTCAATGGGAAATATGATGTAACAGCTTAGGCTGATTGGTTAGGAGTTCACCTCAAATAACTGAGAATACGCCAAAACAATGAAGTTGAAATATTAATTCACTTCTCAATTTTGTATAGGCATTGCATCTTCCATTATCTCATGATGAATGTTGAAAAGCTTTGTGTATTTGAACAGGTAATCTTATGCTCTAATGTGCCTGCGTGTCGATATAAATGAAGACCTGTTCACTGCAAGTTTGATTTCTTCTATCGAAAGAACGAGGCTTACTAGCATTCACGAAAGGATAGCTTTTTTACATCCGACACAGTCCAACTTCACTGGTCACAGCTCCTCTTATGAACACTGAGAGTTACCTCTCCAAGTTAATTACTAGCGAATTCACGATTAATATCAACATGAGGCTGTTAGTTAAGATCATGAACCAATCAGTGTTCGACCATCACTGAAACGTCATTCCGTAAAAAATGATCTTGCTCTAAAGAACGCTAACCTGTCTTAAAAAGATCAAGTCATTCAGACTCTGCTCTCCGAGTTGAAGGAACAACTTTGACGCCTCATGATGAGATCAGAGGTTCTTCTAAAGTCCCGCAAACGATGCTGCTTCTAATAGCCAGTACAACAATGAATAATACTGATATATGGAACCTCCGGAAAACATGTCGGACTAGAGGGATCAGTTTAATAACTATGAACAAGAGAGTGGAACACGTTAGACTCATTCTGGGCAGGAAATGTTAGATTGGAGGTGTATGATTCTGTACTGTGTTCACGAAGAAGTGAATGCATTGCACACACGGGCAGTTGCTTTAATACTCTTCAAAGAAGCATGAAAGGCACTTATGGGGTGGGAATCCCATCAATCCAGAATCGTCAATGTATGTTTGAAACAAAGAAGGAGGGGGTTGCAATGAATTTTAAGTGAATGTTATGCAACAACCAATGACAACAAGGACGACGATAAGGTTCAGTTCTATGGGAGGTTGCAATCAATCATAGCGAAGTGCCCAAGACAGGACTCGACAATACTGATGGTGGATCTGGACGTCCATGTCGGAATGTAGATCAACAGTTATGAAGATATCTCTGAACGAAACAGAATAGTAGATAGGAACGAGAATGTGAAGAGATTCGCTAATCCATGTGCATTCAACCAATTGGTTACAGGTGGCACAATATAACCACACAAACGCATATACAAATCTGCATAGGTCTCACCGGATCATATTACACGTAACCAGATTTGAAGAATTCAGGAGGTAAATAGGAGAGATATGAACCAGGAAAGGAGCTGACATAGCTTTGGTCCACCATCTGATTGTGGTCAGTTTGAAGTCGTTACTGTATAAATTGAATTTCAGATTCACGAAACGCTTATTAGTAGTCGAAAGCTTTCGAACTTTGTTGTATTCATGGAAGGCCTGCTTGAATACCTGGGCTACCTGTTTCTGCCATCTAAATATTTCAACAAGTTATCTGGGTTTTTTTAAATTTGTTTTAACCTATCATTATGTCTATTAATCGCATAACCTACACAGGCGCGTTTATAAAAAGCTTACGTCCTTTCGCTGCAAAAATTACAAACAAGCACAATAAGAGACATCGTGGTGGTTGGCAATATGCTTTAAAGAGAATAAACATCAATCAAATGTCGATTCCCGAGCTACTTAACTCTAACTGTCGATCACTAATTAACAAGGTGGACTATCTCCAATTTCTGCTAAGTCAAAACATGTATCGTAATTGTGGTGTCATCACAATTCAAGAATCTTGGTTAACTGACTTACAGGATGATTGCTTAGTGTCATTACGTGATTTTAATATCTATCGTCAGGATCGATCAAACAATAAAAAGACTTGTGGTGGCGGAGTAGCTACTTTTGTAAACGTTAACTGGTGTCGATCTACTTTTGCCTGTTTCAAGTTTTCAAACGACTTTATTGACTGTCTAACTTTAAGGTGCCGTCCAAAACACCTGAATAAATACAAATATATTTATGTTACCAATATCTACATGACTCCAGACTGCACATCATCTGCGCTATCTGTCTTCACTGATAAATTTACTGAATTCGCCGTTACTGCCTTCAGTGATTCACTTTCAATTGTATGTGGTGATTTCAATTCATGTGACTGTAGCTTCCTTACATCACTAGGTCACCTAAATGTAGTAGATTTTCCTACTCGTTTGAATGCTCATCTAGACTTGGTTTTCATTAATGATGTGGGTGCCTATGTGACTCGCAAACGTGCTCCATTGTCTAGTTCGGATCACTGTATAATTCGTGTCCTGCCTAAAGTATATGGTAAACATGGAAAGAGTACACACATACTCCATACCAAAAAAGTAATATATAGGAATTACTCAAAAGAAAATTTACAAAATCTGAAAAACATGTTTCGTACGACCAACTGGGAAGTACTTACAGATGACTCAATAGAAAACACAACGGATGTCATCACCTCTTATCTTAAATTCTGTTTTGATATTTGCTGTCCTACCGAAACCTTCTTTTTAAGTTTTGATCGACTTACATCTCCACAACTAAAACGACTACGGAGGGTAAAAGAAAGGATGTACAAGGAGAAAAACACTATTGAAGTTCGTAAGTTAAATGATCAAATAAACCAAGAGATTAGACGTCTCAACTGTGTGTTCACTCAAAAACTCCTATCTTGTAGAAGCTCTCCAAGTATGTGGAAACTCTTTAAAGAAATTACAGGGGACAGGCAGACTAGAAGCGAAAACCAGCTAAATGTTTGTGACTTAAATAAGTCCTTTATTCATCAGTCATCTGACATCATGCTCCCTATATCCAAGGGTTTGAAGAATAGTTGTGTCCCCAGTTTTACTGAAAATGATGTCCGGAAATGTCTCCAGTCTCTAAATTCATCTCAATGTTTAGGACCTGATGGTATCCCAAACCTCCTTTTTAAAAAATGTGCTGATGTTTTATGTTATCCATTAACAAATATCTTTAACAGATCCTTCTCAACTAATGTCTTACCGAAAATGTGGAGAAAGATAAAGATAATCCCTATACCTAAGAAAGCTTCTGGTGATAAAAATGCGAAACTTAGACCCATTGCAATAACCTCACCTTTCCTCAAAATAATGGAAAAATTACTGATACAACCACTTCAACCTTCAATAAAAGAGTACTGTGATCCATTTCAGTTTGCTTAAAAATGCAATAGAAGCACATTAGATGCCGTTGCTGTTCTGCATCACAATATAGTGTTCGGGTTGGAAAAGGGTAAGAAGTATGTTAGATGCGCTTTTCTGGACTTTACTTCTGCTTTTGATTCTATTCCAAGACACCTCTTACTTAACAAGCTGATTCGCATCGACACTGACAGCTGGATAACCAATTGGCTACGCTCCTACCTTTCTGGAAGAGAACAGTACACTGTATTTGAAAGAAAGTGTTCAACATCTCTACTGTCTACTGTCGGTGTGCCACAAGGAGCTGTTCTTTCACCTCTGCTCTTCTCTTTCTTTTTGCATGATCTGCCATCTTCCACAGAAAACACTTTTGTAAAATATGCGGACGACCTCACTGTATGTATGCCAATTTCTACCTCCTTACATCCTATAGAAATGAATGAGTTTTTGTCTCGTATTGAAAGGTGGTCTGTTGGTAATGGTCTCTCACTCAATCCATCTAAATGTCAAGCTGTTAATTTTAGCTTGAGACATGGACAGAACCTATACTCTATGTTGGGATCCCATAATGCTTGTGCCATTGGAGACTCCTTAATAAACACAGTGTCGAGGGTCAAATATCTTGGTGTTACTTTTTCCTCTGATCGTTCTTGGTCTTCTCATGTTTTACTATTATCGAAAAAAGTTTACCGTTTGACATACTACATAAAGAGGCTGCATGCTTTTGGGATTACTCGCCATTTACTCTTACAATTTGTAAATTCCTGCATATTACCTATTATTTTATATTGTTCTCCATTATTCTTTCCTGGGCTTTTGAGAAAAGACTTTGCTATTTTGCGTAGAATGCTGAAGGCGGTTTGCAAGGTATGTGGTGAATCTTTTGAAGTCATTGTTAATATGCTTGTGGATAGACATCTTAAGTGTTGCAAACTCTTGGCAGGTGTTATCTTATCAGATACTAACCATCCGCTTCATTCATATCTTTCTCCTTGTATATCTTCTGGTAGAACGAGACGTAAATACATTAAAATCCATGCACGCAAGCAAATCTATAAAAGTTCTGTAATACCTTACTTAGCAAATTTACTTTGTGACGAACAGGCTGTTAGAGTTGACCTAGTAAATAACCTGTCTTCTTAAGCATGTCTCAAATTCGATAATTTGTATAAAGTCGGTTTTTCCTAGACCTTTTTTTTGTTTTTTGTTTTTTTTGTTTTTTTTTGTTTTGTTTTGTTTGTTTTTTTGGGTTTCCTTTTTTGGTAAAAAACTTGTTGAAATAACTCGTGCTGAGAATTCTATATTGTACCAGATTATAATATTGAATAAAGCCATTAATAATAATAATAATAATAGTAATAATTAAGGCGTTCACATTACTTGATTGGGAAATGAAAAATTGAACATCCCATTAAAACAAAAGTCTGTATTACCACTCGTATAAGAAAATTTTAAACGAGCATCTGAGGTAATGAGGAATCCAGATCTCGATGAATGTTGTAAATTTTAAACACAACTACTTCTGTTTTAAAGTGACGGTTACTACAAATTATGTGCATCAGTTATATATATATATATATATATATATATATATATATATATATATATATATATGAAATTTTAATACGTGGTATCGACGTGTTTACCATTTGAGACGAAACTTGTCACGACAATTTGTCATCGTTTTCAAATCGGAAACAATGTTGCCAAACATGAATGGTTCTTTCGAAGTCTATATTATTTCAATGACTAAGCAAATGATAACAGTAAATTGATAACTATATGAGCTGTATAGTAACGTTTATGATGAGGTTGTATTGCACTAAAACGATTAGTCACATTTATATACCTTCACCTATATTTTGTATTAATATTCTGCATGGCAGTTCGTTTTGTTTTATTTTACGGCTTGTTATGAAGAGTTGAAGGTACTCGTGAGTTACTATTATTTGACCACAGATGTCCTCTAAATATTGATTGCATCTGTTGGAATCTCTAGGTAAGAAATAGTGGGGTTGGAAGCAGAGTATTAGGGGATGATGGTAAATAAGTTGATGTGGTTGTGAATCGTCATGCACCGAGATAGTTGATCCCCATGTTACGTGTGCCTAAACACCGATTACTACGATGCGCAATGTCGACTTGTGTTGGAGACGGTCGGAAGGGATTCAGTAGCCGCCAAACTGAAATGCGGCATCAGTCCTTGAGGTCACTAACTTCTAGTCAGAGCCATGTTGGTAGATGCTGACTAACTGACTACCGTCAACAGTGGACGGAGACTCTGTGCGACATATCTCAAAATCGATCACAATGATGTCGGTGTATACACTCTCTGCTTTCTTTCAGAGTGTGAGATTAAAATTGTTTTATATCTTTCTTTCGACCAACTAATTCTTTCTCCTTCCACTATATTCTTTTACACAATCTTTTATATCTTACTACCATTCAACTAACTACTATGGATTTGGAGTTCATCTTGTTAAGCGAATGTGGTGTGACATCTTGGACCGATGCATATATGTGCCTGGTTCTATGCTGAACCTTTCTGACTGATTAGCTCTTTATGGAATGAATTACAGTATTCTTAAATATGATTAATATTTATTAATGTACCACACTCGACTAATGTTTCTTTTTCCCACTCATCTGTTGTGAATTATAGTTCGATAGATTTTGCATTATAGATGAAGTGGAATATGAGATTAAATTTCGGTTTAGCAATTAGCTTGTTTTAGAAAAACTTTGTCACATTACATATTCCTTAATGAAATTCACTTAAACGATAAAGAAACTATATCGATCTATTTTATCTATTATTAAGTATATTTACAACATATGCGTGATATAATTATATATAGATTTCACCGAAAATTGGTTGTAATTTACAAGAAAATACATTGTATCAGCCTAACATGACAATTTTCTTTCAGTACCCTTGTTTTACCCTTGTTTTACTTTCATGAATACAATTTCATTTACTGATAACTGAAATTCGTTGAGGCTTTCATCTGAAAACTGAGAAAACAGCGTCTTCCATGACATGTTCACAATGAAAAAGGAGTCAAACGATAATCTATCAATTTTTTATGTATTAAACACCACAACCGACACAGAAAAACTGGAGACACAAGTACATATGGAACTGACTAACACAGATAAAAATCGTTGAGTTTGCTTATTGCATATTGAATAGGCATTAACGAAATGTGACCATTCTTTGGTTCCCAAGCTGTACTACTAATCCCCAGTCGAATTTTACACAGCGACTCGAGCACGAGAGAAAAGATGTAAGATATAGAATAAATACTTAAATTCAAAGGTTCGTGTTTCAGGAAAATTGTGGAATGCTATTTTACATAATAGCAGCATAAGTAATCATCCAATCGGAAACTCGGTCCATGACTTTTCGATTTCCAAATGTTTCTGGTACGATCTCTGGTGAATTCTGATTGGAGCCAATGATGGCTTTTCTCGAAGAGTTTTCTGCATTTCCGTTATCCAAATGTCATACTACAAATGACATTTCTGTTGGTTGCAACCGCAAAATTCTGATCTGAAAAACAGTTTATACATACACTTACAAATTTACTTTGACTGTTATGGTTTTCTTTTTCATGCAGACAAACATTTGAACATGTTAAATTCAACTGAAAAATCGTCTTTGACAATACTTAACGGTGAGTACTTGACATCTCTTTTGAGAATAAAGTTTTATTAATCAAAATTTTATAAGAATTTAGTAGGTGACCTCTTGAAATTAACTGATGAAATTTATTTCCATCCTATATAAAATCATCCAGTAAAGTTGATAAAATACAAGCAAAGAAGGATCTGACAGACATAACATTGATTAACACCCAGTAATCAAACAATTGTCAATACATATATGACGTTAGTCAACGCACGGATAGTTCAATGGTAATGTCTCTGACCGTAAAGCTGGTTGACGTGGGATTGAATCCGTCAAGGAGCATCAGTTGCCACCACATGAAAATACATTTCTCTGACAAGTGGCAGATAACATGAAATATAGAATCATGGTTTCCTGTTGACTACCTCAAATCACCATATTCTCCCAACATAATGCACGCAATGTTGAGCTACATGGACTAGTGTTCACATTGCAACTGGATCGATAGTATTTGATCTGCACTGTGAAGAACCTGACATACATGTCATTAATCACCACCCAGTGATCATTCATTTGTTAACAGGTAAATAGTGAGTGTATGATTTGTGGTTCCATAAACGTTCCACAAGTTTATTATCAAACCTATTACAGTGCTAAACAACTGAGTGATAATCCTGATTTATCAAAGCGTAAAAATGGAGATAACACTATAATTTCATCTGGTTTACACTTGTGATCGTTTGTTACAATGATGATGGTAAATCTGAAGAATATAGCAGATGACAACTAGTTTCTCAAAAGTAATGAATCCAGTCAAGATTCACAAAGTAGCACACCGTTTTTGTGGTGAATAATGCTAATTCGGATCTGAACCATCATTATGAATATATTGAGTTATCAAACGTTTTCCAAATAATCATTTAGATCAGCTTGAAATAAGTATGAATCCAGTGCTTCATGATTTGATTGATTCTATCTATTATCTTCAACTGCGCATCGTAGAGGAAAAAGAGTTTTAATTTAAACTTGAAGATTATTCTATCAAAATTCGTAGACGTCGTCGGTGACACAATAATTTTTGGACGACTAGGGAGCAACACTAAAATGACTTTGACAATGTCGATCTACACTCTACGGTTGAATGAGAGTTATAAAGTAGTTCAAGGAATAAGCATTATGATTCAAAGTTATTTGTTAAGGTTGAGCCTTAGATTCCAGGTATTCATTTAGAACTGACACGCTATTTAGCAATATAGATGCACCAGAAAACCAGTGTACAACTAGCTAGCAAGTGTCAAATAGAACCTGCCTTACATTTTGAACTGAGTTCACTTCACTCGATCATGTTCATTGTTCGTTTTTTATTCAGGTTCATCAATGTGAATGAATGTTTGAAATTATGAAACTTTTCGGAGTGAATATGATTATGTGTAAATGTAAACTTTGAATTATACTTAACACAGAATAATTTTGAGTCATGTTATATTAGATGGTGTAGTATCAGTTTATATGGTAAGCCGATATACTTTATTCTAGCTTCTAGCCAAGCTAATTCACCCGTCCATTATGAGTCATATTTTGATCTTGTTAGTTATCCGTTTATCAACCTTGACTATATGAGCGTATACGTGAGCGTATACGTCATTCATTTTTGTCTGATTATAAATGTTGATTATTGTTTGCTTATAACGAATTGGCTTACCAGCCATCCTCAATTCATCTTATTTATGCTTCGCTCGCTAACATGTGCTCATTTGCTCATAGCTTTATGGTCTACGTCGTTTGTTAATAAAAATGTAATTACCGCTTTCTTTTGTCTACTGACTCTATACACCGTTAAGATTGATATCATAACTGTTTTTGAAGTGATCAATTAACGAGGCACAGTGCAACATAATTAGCAATTCCTACTTACGAATGCGAAGCAAAAATTGATAACTTCAATGTTCTCACAAAGGAATAACCTTTTGAAAGTTTATTTGATTGACGAATCATTCACGTCTTAAAAATGTTTATGCTGTTTGAAATGAAATAAATTTATGCAATAATAATGCATTGAACTGATAAAATTCTTCCAGTATGCCAAATCATTCTAACCGCCTAGTGACATCTTATATCTTTTCGTAAATGAATGTTAAAAAGGTAAATGAAACTTTAACACTACCGATCTCAATATTAATCTTTTGTTTATATTCACTGATAATATATTTTCTTTTTATAAATACAAAAAACCGACTCTGTTAATAAGAATTCATAGAAACCTAATCCAATATGTGAGATTTAAGTAGTATATGAATTGATTTCCAATACACATTTATACATGAGAACTTACTTCATGTTTTTGTAAACCGAATGATTCACCATTTGAATGTACATTTCTATTTCCATCAAGTATTCTATTAATCATTTGATTGATCATTTTATAGTCATTATTGAATGACCTAATTAATACTGCACTACTTACATAGTAATATGGTTGTGTGGTCTACTTATATGTATATAAGTAGTATATGGTGTTGGTCAGACACAGAATGTATTTGGGCAGAAGATCGATAACCAAAGAACAGAAATGAAGCGCAATCGTTTGAAAAATGCATGTGCAATGAAATTGGAGAATAAACAGAGAAGATTGAAACAATTGGTTGTTAATTTGCAAATTGACTGTTCATTGTTTGGTTATCAGAATTTACTGAGATAGTCTGTAATTTTTGCTTAGATACATTCGATTGCCCCAAACTAGTGTTCTGTTCACTACATTTGGTGTCGCTGCCAACCAGGAGGAGGAAGAGTGCTGTTCTGCGGACTACGCTGCGTGTCTGGAGTGGAGGTGCTAGTTGGGGCAGTCTGGTGAGGAGAGGTGGCGTCGAATGAAGTGTTCTGGCGGAGCGGCGTTGGCTGTAGCGGGTGCTGTCGACGGAGAGGAGCAGTGGGACGTGCGGCTGCTGGGCGAACATCGGATGTAGATGGCTCAGCAGGCCGGTGGAATACGGGTGTTGAACGTCCCAGGTGCCGGGTGGATGCGGATGTTGGTGCCCCGGCAGGTCGACGGAGCTATGGAGGTCAGCGCGCCGCAGACTCGACATTCTGACGGAGAGTTTGGCACAGACTGTAGTGAAAGAAGATAGTGGCGTGGCGAGCAGAACCACCGCATGGTCGAATGCTTTAAAGGGGGGACGAGTGTGGTGTTGTCTACTTATATCCATATAAGTAGTATGTGGCGTGTGTCAGACATAGAATGTATTTTCGCAGAAGACCGATGAGGAAAGAACAGAAATGAAGCGCAATCGTTTGGAAAATGCATGTGCAATGAAATTGGAGAATAAACAGAGAAGATTGAAACAATTGGTTATTAATTTGCAAATTGACTGTTCATTGTTTGGTTATCAGAATTTACTGAGATAGTCTGTAATTTTTGCTTAAATACATTCGATTGTCCCCAACCGGTAATTTGTTCACTACAATATATCACTGTTTGAAATCATAATTTTGTTTGCAAGTTTTCAATCATCATGCAAATCTAATTGTATGAAAATTTTCTTGTTCTACTCATCTATCTATCAAATGTCCACATTATGAAGATTTACATTCTACTGAACTTAATATTGATTGACTGTTAAGTATACAAGTGGCTTTAAATGATAGATTGTTTGTGGTTTAAAAATAGACTTTGAACTGTAAGTAAACTCTCATTGCTTTAACAGTGTTAGATTGGTCGCTAATAATTACATGGATTTTTCGGATGCCGAAGGTAATGTATAAGATTGTCACTAATTGAAAATCGCTTTATAGTGTGACGTATAGTAAATGCTATATTATTTAGAAGGGGTTTTGTGGAGATTTCAGTATTTTTTAAAGTTAAACTCATGAGTAAATTGAAGCCAGAAAATCATGGAAAAACTGGAAGCACTGAAAAGCCGTTTCGTCATATTTTGGGATTCCTCAGCAGTAAGCATCTACGATCCCACGATCGCGTGATTCGAACCCTGGACCTATCAGTTTCGAACCAGAGCCCTTAACCGATAGACCACTGAGCTTTCTGGCATCCAACGGTGTTAATGTCTAACTTCAACCAATCCACGAATTTTGAGGAACCGTTCACCAATTGTCTTCAGTGAGTTGTTATCTCACTGTGATATCAACACTAAATATATTACTGCGTTTCGTAAGTTTCCTACAAATAATAGCAGTAAAATAATGTGTTTATCAATAAAAGTTGGTAGTCGACATCACGGTCAATTGTTGTCTGTATTCACCAGTTTAAGTGTCAACGGGATAATGAAATAAGTATGTGATTCTAAAATGTTTGAACAAAATAGTGTTACAAGATAATAAGCAAATATGAATGATGAGTATCAATGAAATCCAGTTTCATTCACGTTTCGTTCTATTTGAAACTTGTCAGCTAGATGCATCAGTATCTTCTAATTGATATTCACTCGGGTACTCGAATTTAACACCTTACTCGTCAAACACTACCGCGTTAATGTTGATGAAAACAATTCACTAGTTATTCTATAACGTAATGAAGAAATATACTTGTAATTGTATGGTGTCTTATTGTCTTATTGCTTAACCATTATGAATGGAATTGATATTTTGTCAGTAAACTCAATTTAAAAATCTAAAAATGTGAGCAATCACCATGTGAATGTTTCCTGTTTTAATTATTATTCATTCATGAAATCAATGCATTAAATTACTTAACTGAATAAGTAAATGTGTTAGAAAAAGCACCAACCTAAAATCAGATGATGATTTTTTCACTTAATAAACCGTCACATCATTTCCTACAAGTACAAATAGTCGCGGAGTGAAAAATGTTAGGACTCCTTAACAATTCTTCTTGTAAATGTACTAAAATGAATGTCTTGTCACAGTTGTCAATCTACAAATTATCCCTAACTTTCACCCTGGTGTCCTAATGTAATGATGGAAGTCGCAAGAGCATGTTATCAAATAGAGAAGATAATAACAAGACAAATTAAAATAATCTATCAGCGGCGATAGTCAGGAAAATTATGCATTGATAATATGGTTTGAATTGGTGAAGTGGGGACGTTTGTATAGAGGATTACTGATATGCGATATCTAAGGGAGAATAAAGAGTGGACGATTCTCAGCCATGTCAACATTTTTACACCTCCAAATTGTGATCGTGACCAACGCGTTGGCCGAAATCATGTACGCTGCATGTTATTATCGGATCGGACCCAAAATCTGTCAATTCATGGACTAATTCTAGCACTTCATTAGACTATCCGTTGTATTAGGAAAAGTCAGTCGAAGTAAGTGGTGGATGTGCGTAAGCAACACATGTCACAACCACCTCAGTCGATAACAACTTACAGCTTCATTACTCCGTCTCCCGTTAAGCTTCTTCCCTCGTCTTTTTCGACATTTACCAGGTCAACTAGTGCAACACTTGTGTGAATACGAACTGATGAAAAGTGATAGGATGAAATCGTTATTCATAGGGGAATATTTATCGATAAAGTAAATAAGGACATTGAATAGTGTCCACCACTGATGAAAATCGCATGACAATTCTGTTTATACTTGACTATAATCTCTGACTCAAACAAACATTCACTAATAAAAAGTATAAGCAATATTTGAACACTGCTTTGGTAAGCATTGAAGTCGAAAAAATTATCTTGATACTTTTTGATGAACACAGTGTCGGGAGACATCTGATAGTTAACAAATATAACTACGTTTGAATGACAATAAGTTTGCTTATATTCAAAAACCTGACGAAGAGTGAACAATTAGTTGATGCATTCACATCAAGGTTTGAAATAAGTCTTAGCTCTCAGGATTTCCTTTATCAAAACTAAAATTTCATCACGTCACGGATACGGAGGCTAGTATTTTCGTTACTGTATCAGTCAATATGATTCTTCTGTATTAATTATGACAGGATGTCAAACCTGTTATATAAAGTGTCATGACCGGCTCCCAATGCAATTCGGATAAGATGACATTAGGTTACCAAACTTCAGCCAGTGGCTATGTCTGCTCACTTCTGAAACTGTATCACCACCCATGTTATCACAGACAAGCTTGCTGCTCCCCTTCACTAATGACGAGCCAGATATTTCAGACCCACTGAGAGTTTAGTAGTTTATGGTCTTTGACGTTACAGATTGTTTGAAATTATATGAGAATCAAAGGGTAAGTAGAGCCTAGTCCGATCGTTCCTTCAAATATTTTATCCAGCAATCCAAGTGCTAATATTAGTTCATTCATCTTCCGTAATTATTCGGAGTCCCTGTCACTCTTCATCGTTCTCTGGCCTTATCGGAATGGGGTTAATGATATCTGATAACTCAGAAAATCCCACAAAAGTCATCTGAAGCTCTCTGAATTTCTCATTTACGTTAGTGGTAGGTGTCGTTGATGTATTTATAATTGTTAACAAGAAGTTACAATTATGTTCAGGATTAGCTGCTTTTTCACTAGAACCCGAATTGTTCTTGCTTGAACCAAGTTTATAAATCTAGTTACCTAAACTCAATAAATTATATGATTATTCAGATAAAATGACATAACCTAACGAAAGTGTTTTTAACTATCCATGTTCATTATGGAATCAGAGAAAACATTTCAACTTACATTACTTAGTCATCCATCAGAGCATCAAATAACGGATAGTATATCAAGTGCCTATAATAATATTGGTAGATGAACATTTTACAATTCATGGTGCATTCCATGAAACGTTATTCACGAACTTTATATCTGTAGTGCACAAATGATAAAAGACTCCACTTAGCATGGTTTTGGTATGGTAACCACATTCATACTAACAAGCGACGTAATAACTCTTCTAAGTAAAGACAGAGTTTAAGCGGTCTGAATTGTTTTTTTTCTGATTGAAGTATTTTGGCGAATAAGTTTCTAACGTAATGAAATCGCTAACCTCTTGCTTCAGCCACCTGTCTTATGCAAGCTAAGAGCTGGCAGTAGCTCCAGCGGGGCTCCAGAAAGAATAACAAAAATAATGCGTTTTGTACAAATTACTGGTTCTTTAGAATAATTCAAGCTTTTTAGTGATTTATATACAAAATGAAATTCATCTGTCATATGGAAAATATATTCGAATATCATTTTTGTTATTAACAACTATTGTCATTTAGATCGAGTGCATTTTCGTTAAAATAACGTTGTGTTTGTTTGATAGATTTTGAAACTATTCAAATTATTAGCAATAAAGGATAGTCAAAAGTAGTTGAATGCAGTTTGATGCAAGGTTTGTATTTTTCAGGACTAGTCTGTGGGATGTTGGTGTTCACTATGAGAATGTAACCCAAAATCGTTCGCTTTAAACGCCATCCATTTACCGATCTATCTACAGATTATCGATATATAGTTGCTTGTGCGACAGCATTCTTTTCGTCAATTTTATTCTGAAATGATACAATCGCTAATATTTTTGTTCTTCACACTGATAATTAAAAAAATGATT
This sequence comes from Schistosoma rodhaini, assembly GCA_944470415.2. NCBI lineage: Eukaryota > Metazoa > Platyhelminthes > Trematoda > Strigeidida > Schistosomatidae > Schistosoma > Schistosoma rodhaini. The sequence goes on from OX104036.1 coordinate 89,305,184, forward strand.
CCTCATGATAAAAATATATCAAACATAATAAATTATTCAATTATGTCTGTAGTGGGATAATAACTTATAAATGTGGTATTCGATATAAGCTTTAATCTTTGTTAACACTTTACCGTGATAACCGTTATTAGATACTGTCCACAATGGTGTATAAATCAGTAGATGAATGCAAATCGTTAGTTGTGTTTATTATAGAACCACGTACAGATAACTGAAACCGCAGACACATGAAGCAACAATGAAAGCCTAATGACGACAATCAAGCCAGCGAGAATGAGTGCAAGTTGAATGAGTGAATCAGTGAACAGCAATAAAATGTACATATATATACATAGGCAAAGTAATGAATCATCGAATCCATTATTCGAACAACATTCAAGATAGCCGAATATGTGAACAGGCTGACTCATGAACTCATTTATTAGATTACTACAATCTTCACAATAACTCTTTTCTGAAAATAATAATTACTGAACATATACACGAATAAGAAGTCAATTGAATCTAGACCATCATCGAAACCTGGAAGCACGGGATGGTCGTTTCGTCCTATTATTATGGGACGAAGCAGTAGGAAGCTGTGGCCAGTGGAGTTCTACCAAGTCTGTTGTAGATATTTCAGCTCACTGAACACAATTGGTGAACGGTCGCTCAAAATCGTGGGTTAGTTGAAGTTAGACATTAACACCATCGGATGCCGGCTTTGGCTGCAGACTGGTAGGTCCTGGGTTCGAATCTCGCGAGTGCGGAATCGTGGATGCGGACTTCTGAGGAGTCCCATAATAGGACGATTCGGCCGTCCAGTGCTTCCAGGTTTTCGATGGTGGTCTAGCTTCAATTTACTGATGATTTCAACTGTGAAAATACTAAATTCTCCACAAAACCCCCTCTGAAGAATAAGAAGAACAAATAAAAGCGGGTAATACTGTTTTCAATTGAATCGTCATCTGGCTTGGCTCCAATATATAGTGATGTTTAAATGCATATACAAAATTATTAAACCACACAAGGCAACACAATACTTGAGCTTTCTATCCATTCATTAAAAGAGAAACTAAGTTGTTTATATTGCATATAGAGCTGAAGAGATCTGCTCAGTCGATTGTATCAACAAAGAACTAAAGCTTACATATAATATGTTGTTTGAAACGGGTTATACACAAGGTATCCTGAAGAAAGAGTTGCATGTAACAAACGAAAAAATAGAGTTATCAACAATTACTAAGATATCGTTTTTCTTGAAGTTACAATTCAACGGAGATATTTTTAATGATGTATCACAGGCGAAACTGACCACAGCATTTAAGAGAATGTGTAGTGCCGCTGTTCGTTAATCGTTCGTTCCGATAGTCGTTACAATTCTAATCTTAACGGTGCGTAAAATCAGAAGACAAAGGATAGCAGCGACTACAGTTTATTGTCGAATAACTCAGGTCAAAAAGCTAACAACACCTGAGCGAATATCAACGAGCGAGTGAGCGGCAAGCGAGAGAGCGAATGAACAGGCGAACAAGCGAAGGAAACGAACGAGGCGGAAATGACATGCAGTGGAGATGACTGGGAAGCCAACTCGAAAGTGAAGCGAAAATAATGCGTATTGGAGATTGGCGGGGAAGCCAACTCAATTTAAGCAAGCGTTAATCAACATTTATAGTCGGACAAAAATGAGTGTCAGTCAGTCAGTCAGCTACAACGTAGGACCAGGCACATTTATGCATCGGTCCAAGTTGCCATACCTCGTTAGCACAACAAGATGAACACCGGATTCATAGAAGTAATTAATTTAGTGGTGGTAGTATATAAGGAAAGGTTGTATATAAGGATATAGTACAGGAAGGAAGAGAGATATGAAGCAATTTTAATCTCAAGGTTTGAGAGAAGATAAAGAGTGTATACACCGACGCCATTGTGATCGATTCTGAGCCATGTCACCTAGAGTCTCCAACCATTTATTACGATAGTCACGTGGACTACAACCAGGTAGTCTGCATCTGCCAACATGGCTCAGGCTAGAAGTTAGTGACTTCAAACACTGATGCCATGTTTTGGTTTGGCCGCCCCTAACTCTCTTCCAACCGTCCCCAATACTAGTCATCATAGCGCGTCGTGGTAATCGGTGTTCAGGCATACGTAACACATGGCCCAACCATCTCAGTCGATGAAGATTTATCACCTCATCAACTGATTTACCATCGTTACCTAATACCCTGCGTCTAACATCACTATTACTTACTCGGTAATCCCAGCAGATGCGAGCAATATTTCTATGGTATCTGTGGTCAAATACTAGTAACCTACGAGTATCTTCTACTCTTAATGGCCATGTTTCGCAGCCGTAAAGTAGAACAGAGCGAACTGCTGCGCAGTATACTCTTCCCTTAATTGATAGACGGATATCTCGTCTTCGCCATAGGTGACGTAAGTTGGCAAAAGCCAAACGAGCTTTTTGAATCCGTGCTGAGATTTCGTCAGACACCAACCCATTAGGGCAGACATATGATGAATAAGATACGAAGTGTACACATATATGCTCATATAAAAGTTTAGTCAAGGTTAATAAGCAAATGATTAACAAGATCAAAATATGACTCATAATGGATAGGCGAATTGGCTTGGCCAGCAACTAGAATAAAGTATATCGGCTTAACATATAAACTGATACTACAAATGTTTTATGCAGCTCACATCTATCTATCGTACTCGAATTGTTGGTCTATGGTGATACCTCGGGTCATTGTATTCATAAGACATTTTTAGCACCTTTATCTATCTTTTACCTTAATAAATGATTTCGTTTATTTTTGTTTCCTATTGCCTTTGTCCTTTATTTTTCTTCACATACTCCCACTAATATATTCTTTTTCCTAATAGATTCTTCATTGTTCAATCATTTATACACTTCTTATTACGTGATCTTCTAAATTTTAGGAATGTTATTTCTAGTCATTCATCTAATTCCTAATTATGAAAAATGAATACAAGTGGTTTATGTGGTTTGAAAGATATGCGCTCGATCTCATTAAAAAACCAAATTAAGCAATTATGAAAATACCAATACATAATGATTATCAATGAGGACAATTGAGAATGACTTAGATGAGATGATGAAGCGTGTGTATTTGAGATACCGGCATTAAACTCTTTGTTCGATACACAGAGCAATGGTAATAGAATAGCAATGACAGTTAGTGTTAGTTTTGGCCAACATGTTATTTACAGTCAAAAAGGGTAAAGAACATCTTTCAACTTGTTAGTTTCTTCATTTCATTCTCATATGAAATCATTCATTGTTCATGATTGCTTGACTAACTATCCATCTATCTATCAGTCTATCTTTCTTACAAAACAATGACGTTTGTATTTTGTTTCATTGAACAAATATTTCATATACTGATTTGTAGTAAAAAACTATTAGGCACACAAAGTATGCAACTGTGAATGCATTTACTTGTTTACTTTAATTTAAAATCACATACACAATATAATCGTCAGTCAGTAAGTCACAACGTAGAACTTGGTACGTACGTAGATCAGTTCGAGTTGCTATACCACAGTAGCACAGAGATGAAGTTGTCGATTTAAATCTTATAGTGGTAGAAGTAGTAAGAGTATAGGCATTATGTGAAAGCTTAGGGTTTGAAAATGTTATTCAAGGAGTATAATCCAGTGAAATAAATTTGGAAAGAGAAAAAGGATATATGATCGATTAGTAAACGTTATATAACACAGTGTAAGTCCACTACACTGAAGTGAAGACAAATATACGTTAGACGATTATATTCAGGTATCAATGTAATTATCTTTATCATCATTATTAGCTTTATTCAAAATTATATTATTTGGTACAAAATTGAATTCTTAGCATAAAGTATTTCAACATGTTTACGTTTCTTATTTCTTCGTTGCTCCTGATGATAAACATTCAGTGATCGCCAGTTGGATGTCAGCAGTTCAGTCAATCGACATATGAATAATGTATATTCTTTTTGCTGCATGTTCCCAGCAAACACGACATCTCTGATTAGGCCTTTTGTAACTTTTACAGCGAAAGGTTGTACAGTTTTCAGAAACGTACCGGAATAGGTTGTGTGCTTAATAGCCATAATGATGTATTAAAACAAACAATATTAGATAACTTGTTGAAATATATAGATGACGGGAAACAGGTAGCCCAGATGTTCAAGCAGGCCGCCCAATATATTACTTATGAATAATTCTATATAACAAATAGTTTTGAAATGAAAGGAAAACAACAAAAACTTGTATTATTGGAATACTCATTTAAATAAGATGTGTAATGAACAATAATCATACAGTGAATACTGCATATGCAAAATATCAATCAGATGTGTTAAATTTGACATTAGATTTTGCAAACATCAATGAATTGTGTCAGATTTCATTGACCACATTTTCATACAAATTGCTTTTCTTTTCAATACTTTCCTTCTCCATCTTCTACTGAAATACACTTCAATTCTGAATGTTGTTGCATACTTCTAATGTGGATGTAAGTGGCTCACACCATAATCAATGTATTTTGATGATATCACATAATATTCAATTAGGACCTGTTTATGAAACTAGGTTTTGTGGTATAATAATGAAGTAACGTATCAAGCGAAGAAAGTTGTTTTTTTCGATTAATTTTAATCATGACTCCACACTGCTAAAAAACCCTTATATCAGTAGCCCGCATAGAGTAATTACTTGTGCAAGCTTCTTTTGGATGCAAAGGTTCGGTTTGTGAAAATGAACGGTGATTCATTCAGTAGTGTGCAAGAGATAATTCATTTCTTTTTTATTTACAAAAGGCAAAATGAGACGTTTCACAAAATAATAATGGATTCCACATATTAGAAAAACAGAATCATCTTCAACTTACCTTTACACATCACTCCTTCTATTGACCATTATCCATAATCTAAGTAAATACAAACTATTTGCCCAAACATAAGACAAAATTACTTATATTTTATTGATTGAAGTGACATGAGACTACTAACTACTATAAGAAGCCTGACATTGCAAATTCAAATCCTATTAAGAATATCATTTCAGTCTATATTTCAATATTTCTCCGGAAGAAATAATAACGTGAATAAATAGTATGTTCGGTGTTAGCCCTGATATAAAATGGGCTATAGATTGCTATTTTTATCCATCATTTCATGTTCATCATCAGAAACAAAAGGAAATTATGAATAAGCATACAGAATCATTCTACTTGAAAATAACATTACTTTGTCAACTTTAGATCCACTATCATTTTGGGTGCTATAAAAATATCGTGGTTTATAAGAAACCTTGAAAGGATTATTTGAATTCCTTAGTATATTGTGCTCATTCGAATTCGTTGAAATTGGACATTTTCACTATTTGATGCTGACTTAGTGATATAGATTTTAAGCGCTTTCACACAAGATTGACAAAAACCTGGTTTGTAATACTTCGGGGTAGGGTCGCGGATGATCACTGTTGAAAATTTATATACCAGTATGGAATAGTCGTCCAGGTTTTCATATAGTAGTCTAGCTTCAAATGGTTTATGAACTCAACTAATAAAGAAACTTGCGATATTATCCATTTTTCATATTCTCCATTAAACTTTGGCGCTTTAATGTTGTTTAACTGATTTCATCATCGATATTGTGTGAAACCTAATTATCCGTTTTACAAACAAAATTTATACCGTCACGATTGTTGGTTGTATCCCTAACATATTCATTATTATTTATGTAAACGGGTATGCCGAGAAAGGATATTAGAGAAGTCTTACCTGAACACATTTAATTCCTCATTCAAGGTTTGAAATAATACCCAAGTTAAAGAATCAGTGTACTGGACAATGACGTTATTGAGGGCAATCTAATGTATTATTACACAAAACTATCAAACACCTTACTTAAATGTGAGAACCATATTGTAAATACTTAATTTGCATAATATCAGTCCATTGTCTCAGGTTTCATTGTCTTTGCATTTTCATACCAATGTCCTTCCTTTCACTTTCCATTCTTTCTGATCCTGTACAGAAATACATCCTATTCCTGATCTTCATTCTGTACTACTATGTGGATATTGGTAGCTTACACGAATTTAGTAGTTTTGCCATAAAATTGTACTCGCTTCAACGTGTTAATTCTAAATTGATTGAAGAAACTGAGTTGAAAAATTAATAACAATTCGAAGTTTTCAGTTTCATTGAGACAAAAAATTGGCTAAAATAATAAATAAGTATTACTTCAATAACTTTATATTTTCAATGTCAAATGCAATTTTCAAAATACGAAATGATAAATCATACTCCAACAAAATGATTTGGACTGTTTTTTCTATTTAAGTTTGTTGAATTTTAACCTTTGAAGTGCTGGAATTGCACATATTATTCAGTCTAGCTTTTGAACGGAGAAATTCATTCATTCCCAACTTCAGTAGTGGAGATCATGAGTCTTTGAAGCCAGACCATGATGGAAAACCTGGAAGCGCTTGTAGGTCGTTTCTTTTTATTGTGCAACTCTTCGGCAGTTCGCATCCACGATCTCTCCTCGCAGTATGTGAACCTAGAAAATATCGGTCTCGTTCTCAAAAGCAAACCATTATTCTCCTTGAGCTACGGCTTGGACCTTGTTAGTTATTCACTTATCAACCCCACTGCTTTTATATGTGTGCAAATATGTGCACATTTCTTATCCTTTACATCACATAACTGTAACTAATTTTAATCTGCCCATAAATATTGATTGATGCTTGATCAAGTTGAATTCGCTCACATGCCTTCTCTACTGAGTGTCGTTTCATATCACACTCTTGTCTTCATTGCCTTGTTCCTCTGATTCGTGTTCCTGATCAATGGATGTACAAAACATGCGTATTAAAACTTTTTTTTTGCATTTCACTAATCTGATTCCGTTGCTCACGAACGTGATTATTGTATCGAACATCATGTACGAGGATAGCCGGAATATACATTTCAATCACCATCATTCATACGATTTAATTGTAGTCAGATACAGGGCCGCTTAACTCTAAAGTTCGTTCCATTAATGAATTATTTAATACTGAAATAAGCAAACTATGTAGTTTAAAGTATATATATTCAAGAACAATTTGACAAAAGTCAAAACACGCACTATTATTAACTTAATAATTGAACATGACACTAAAAATGGATGTGGAGTATTGACGAAAAGGCGTTTGCTTTTCCACGAAGGTAACAAGCGTAAGCATGTAAGTATGTACAAAATGCATGATATTTGTGGATAAAAGACAAAATTCTACAGATAATGATTATTTGAACCATGCTGAATAAATGAAAGCAGGTTTGTGAAATTCTATGAGTATTAAATACAAGCAAACGTTACATGAAATATACTTAGATGATGGTTTCGAGATCTGAAGGTTAGTTTTAATGTAGCGAAGAGTCATTTTTGTCGCTATTCTTACAAGCAGTTTTGTCACGAGTAAATTGACAGAGCGTAAATCATGCCAGAGGGTCTAACATAAGAAACGTCATCTTAATTAGAGCATATACCATATCAAGGATTTGTATTTTATCATTGTTTACATTGAAATTGTAAATGATGAGTCTCTGTCGTTATAAATTCATTTTCACACGCTTGAGCAATGTTTGACGGCATCCAAGATCAAAATTTAAAACGTATGTTTCGTTCTGTTTGATACTCGTTAGCAGGGAGCGCATGTATCCTAATGTTCATGTTCTCAAAGTGCCTAAAAACGATTGCCTATCCTTCCAAAAACCAAGACAGTATGTGTCAGCCTGAATTTTACTGCTTATCTTAATACGAATAAACTGAAGGATGTATTTTAGCGCGAAAGAGTCAAATATATTTTAAATATGAAGAAGTTCATATGACTTTTTAAACTCTGAATCATGCTGTTTAGATTGACAAAGAACGTAACTCTTTCTTAAATTTTTAACATATTTCTAGGAAATCGGTTAGTCAGCATCAACAATGAACTATGTACGTACGTATATCATTCAGAGCTGTCATATTATATTGATAAAGAGATATAACGGTCGATTCAAATCCCGTGATGGTAAAAGTGAAATCTAGAATGTGTCATACTTTGATAAATTCCATTCGTCTGTTTATCCGAACCACGGTCAAATCCGACTGCTTGAGGCAATAATAGCGTTGGCAAACTTCAGTAGACTGAAGTATGACTACGTAATGATCATCTTGAAGGATGAAAATGCACTGCCAGATTTCTCTTTTTATTATGATAATATTCTTTTTAGCAATATTGCGTAATCATACAATCAGTAACTTAACTTGGGACTTTTCAGTTTGTCAATGCTTCCAGCAAAATGTTCAGTGAACTCTGATGGGGTAAGATGTTAATCAGTGTTTTCAGAGACTTTCTGAAGTTTTGTTTCCGAGGATTTTTTTCAATCTCTTTGAAAATGATCAAGAAAGTTTTTCATTGTTTTAATTCTTCAATCTATGATTAGAACTAAAATGTCTAGAGACAAATTTTCAGTTCTATATATCTATATTTTATTATTATTATTATTAGCCTTATTCAATATTATATTTTTGGTACAATATAGAATTCTCAGCGCAAAGTACTTCAACAAGTTTCCGTTTCTTACTTCTTCGTCCTTCCTGATGATGAATATTGAGTGATCGCAGGTTAGAAGTTAGCAGCCCAGTCAATCGACATCTGGATAGTGTACATTCTTCTCGCTGCATATTGCCAGCAACCACGATATCTCTAATTAGGCCTTCTGTAACTTTTACAGTGAAAGGTCTAACACTTTTCAGAAGCGCACCTGAATAGGTTGTGCGATTAATAGGCATAATGATGTATTAATACAAACGAAATTAGATAACTTGTTGAAATATCTAGATGAAAGGAACAGGTAGCCCAGATGTTTAAACAGGCCGCATGAAGCATCATAACAGATTTTTCGCATTTCAAAGTTGTTTAAGAGGGTATTTCGCAGTTAAATAATATGTATGTCATTCAAAGTTAAATTAGAATATGAAAACATAGCATATTCTAATACCATTAGACTTAAGTAGTTTACTAAGTAGTTTGATCGGTAAAAGAGAAAGTACTTAACCAAAGACATTACGAATGATGAAATCAGATAATAAACTTTCGGTTGGAAAATGCAAGAAATCATTCATTATTTGGATGCACGAAATTATAGAGACACAAACTTCTTAAGAAGAAATGGGAAGAAAACGATCCCAATTAAACACGTACAAACAGTAGGCTGGAGCTAAGCAATTCTTGAATTTGTTTGGAAGGTTAGTTTCAATGAAAATTTGAAATACTTTAAATAAAATGCATGTGAGGCTTTCAGGTTTCAATCTTGGTCTTACATCAATCGGTTCCTGATCTCAATACAAAATAGTAGAAACATATTGATCCGTATTTGATTAGATCACAAATTCATTTCTGCAATGGTTCATAACTAACCAAATAATCAATATGTTTATCATATAACTTAATTGGACAATATAAAAGCCAACGATCAGCTTGATTATTTATGAATGATTCGGTATAGAGCAATGAATGACAAGATTTATCAATAATATTATTCATAATCGTGATAATTAATGTAATTGAACTTTCAGTAATGAAGAGTATTCAATGTTGAATAGGTAGATCAATTTCATATCATCCTTTGTTTGTATTTATAAAATTTTTTCAACTGATCAATTTTAAAATAAAATGAACTAATCAGTACTCATGTCCTTCAGCGAGGTGACCGTCATCTGATATTCTGATTAAGGTTATGTGTCCCTTCGATGATCCTAAACATATACAATGAAATCATTTATATAGAAAAAACACGTAAAATGAATGTCAAAGTGATTTGAAAAATTATACTTATACTTGCTGAAAACGTTGAGTCTGTTCTACAAGGGCTTTCACTAGTTTTCAATACTGTAGAGTATGAAATTTATACCATTTAGGTCCACTCGAGCAATGGAGTGAATAACCATATGAAGAAACGTCGTCTAAACCGGAATGAAGAATCTCCAAGCTGGAGACTGCAGCTATATTGTCTAGTTGATTATTACTATTATTATTAATGACTTTATTCAATATTACAATCTGGTACAATATGGAGTCATTTAAACATTTAAACATTCTTAGCAAAACAAAAAAAAACGATAAAAAAAAGAAAAAAATGTCTAAAAATTATGAGTCAGTATAAATTATCAGATTTGAGACATTCTTTAGAATACAGGTTATTAAGTAGGTCAACTTTAACAGCCTGTTCGTCACAAAGTAAATTTACTAGGTAAGATATTACAGAACTTTTATAGATTTGCTTGCGTGTATAGATTTTAATGTATTTACGTCTCGTTCTACCAGAAGATATACAAGGAGAAAGATATGAATGAAGCGGATGGTTAGTATCTGATAAGATAACATCTGCCAAGAGTTTGCTAGACGTAATATGTCTATCCACAAGCATATCGATAATGATAAGATTCGGCACATACCTATCTAACTACCTTCAGAACTCTCCGCAAAACAGCAAAGTTTTTCCTCAAAAGCCTCAAAAGATAATATGCAGGAATTTATAAATTGTAAGAGTAAATGGTGAGTAATCCCAAAAGCACGCAGCCTCTTTATGTAGTATGTCAAACGGTAAACCTTTTTCGATAAGAGTAAAACATGAGAAGATCAAGAAAGTTCAGAGGAAAAAATGACACCAAGATATTTGACCTTCGACACAGTGTTTATTAAGGAGTCTACAATGGCACAAGCATTATGAGATCACAAAACAGGGTATAGGTTCTGTCCATGTCTCAAGCTGAAGTTAACAGCTTGACATTTAGATGGATTGAGTAAGAGACCATTACCGACAGACCACCTTTCAATACGAGATAAAAACTCATTCATTTCTATGGGATGTAAGGAGGTAGAAATTGGCATACATACAGTGAGGTCGTCCGCATATTTTACAAAAGTGTTTTCTGTGGAAGATGGCAGATCATGCAAAAAGAAAGAGAAGAGCAGAGGTGAAAGAACAGCTCCTTGTGGCACACCTACAGTAGACATTAGAGATAATGAACACTTTCCTTTAAATACAGTGTACTGTTCCCTTCCAGAGAGGCAGTAACATAGCCAATTGGTTATCCAGCTGTCAGTGTCGATGCTGATCAGCTTGTTAAGTAAAAGGTGTCTTGGAATAGAATCAAAAACAGAAGTTAAGTCTAGGAAAGCTCATCTAATATACTTCTTACCCTTTTCCAACCCGAACACTATATTGTGATGAAGAACGTCAACGTCACCTAATGTGCTTCTTTTGCATTTGTAAGCAAACTGATATGGATCACAGTGCTCTTTTATTGCATGTTGAAGTGGTTGTATCAGTAATTTTTCCATTATTTTGAGGGAAGGTGAAGTTATTGCTATGGGTCTATGTTTCTCACTTTTATCACGAGATACTTTCTTTGATATAGGGATTATCTTTGTCTTTCTCCACATTTTTGGTAAGACATTAGTTGAGAAGGATCTGTTTAATATATTCGTGAATGGGCAACATAAAATATTAGCACATTTTTTAAAAAGGAGGTTTGGGATACCATCAGGTCCTAAACATCGGGATGAATTAAGTGACTTAAGACATTTTTGGACATCATTTTCAGTGAAACTGGGAACACAATTATTCTTCAAACCCTTGGATATAGGGAGCATGATGTCAGATGACTGACGTATAAATGACTTATTTAAGTCACAAACATTCACCTGGTTATCGCTTTTAGTCTGCCTGTCCCCTGTAATTTCTTTAAAGAGTCTCCGCATGCTTGGAGAGCTTTTACAAGTTAGGAGTTTTTGAGTGAACGCAGAGTTGAGACGTCTAATCTCTTGTTTTATTTGACCATTTCACTTACAAACTTCAATAGTATTTTTCCCCTTGTGCATCATATCTTTTACATTCCGTAGTCGTTTTACTTGTGGAGATGTAAGCCAATCAAAACTTAAAAAGTAGGTTTTGGTGGGACAGCAAATATCAAAACAGAATTTAAGGTAACAGGTGATAACATCAGTGGTGTTTTCTATTGAGTCATCTGTAAATAATTCCCAGTTGGTCGTACGAAATATGTTTTTCAGATTTTGCATATTTTCTTGCGAGTAATTCTTATATATGACTTTATGGTATGGTGCATGTATGTACTCTTTCCATGTTTACCATATACGTTAGGTAGAACACGAATTATACAGTGATCCGAGCTAGACATAGGGGCACGTTTGCGAGTCACATATGTACCCACATCGGTAATGAAAACCAAGTCTAGATGAGCATTCAAACGAGTAGGAAAATGTACTATATTAAATTGACCTAGTGATGTGAGGAAGCTACAGTCACATGAATTGAAATCACCACATACAATTGAAAGTGAATCATTGAAGGCAGTAACGGCGAATTCAGTAAATATGTCAGCGAAGACAGATAGCGCAGATGATGTGCAGTCTGGAGTCATGGAGATATTGGTAACATAAATATATTTGTATTTATTCAGGTGTTTTGGACGGCACCTTAAAGTTAGACAGTTAATAAAGTCATTTGAAAACTTGAAACAGGCAAAAGTAGATCGACGTTTACAAACGTATCTGCTCCGCCAACACAGGTCTTTTTGTTGTTTGGTCGATCGTGACCATAGATATTAAAATCACGTCATGATACTAAGCAATCATCCTGTAAGTCAGTTAACCAAGATTCTTGAGTTGTGATGACACCAAAATTACGATACATGTTTTGACTTAGCAGAAATTGGAGATAGTCCATCTTGTTAATTAGTGATCGACAGTTAGAATTAAGCAGCTCGGAAATCGACATTTAATTAATGTTCATTCTCTTTATTGCATATTGCCAACCACCACGATGTCTTTTATTGTACTTGTTTGTGATTTGTGCAGCGAAAGAACGTAAGCTTTTCATAAACGCGCCTGTATAAATTATGCGATTGCCTGATAGTGTTCTAGTAACATTCAAGTTGTCTGATCTGTCATCAGAAATGGGACAGTGCATGATGCTGTATGCTTGCAAATCCATCTCGTCATTGTTCGTTAGTCAACTCAAGCGATTACGAAACGTATTTCATGTGTTAATACTATGACTACATTTCACTGTCATAAATCGTTAAGAAGTTAGTTAATTTAGTGGAACAGAGTGAACTACTCACACTATCATAGAATCGTGGTAAAAAATTTACACAACTATGTTTCGTATCATTTACTCTCAGTCCATTATATTCACATAATTCTTACACCATATAAAATATGAAAACTAGATGAATGTGTCTGAACTTACATTTCAATTCATGAATATCCATCATCAAATCACCTTCTAGATGAAGAGGAAATTAGGTAAAGACGTTGTGAGTGGTTCAAGCATACATATTTTTGAAAAAAAGTGCAAACTCTTTGGATTCAGATCACAATTTATGTTATAAAATGTACACATATTGTAGATTGCCGAGTGATCTTGGTATAGTTCAATATTGTTACAATTTCTATTATCTTTGAATCGGAAAGTTGCATTGAGTTATGCATATATCATCGAAGGATTGAATTAAACAATTCTGTCAACAAATATCTGGAACTGGAAGAAATCATCAGAACGTCGATCAAGTGATGAATAAGTATGATTTTGTGTTCTTATGACATTCAGTCAAGTGTATATGAGGTAAAACAATTTTATCTTCTCACAGCTTTCTTATTTTTAGCGATTGAATAAAACCTTACTCTGCTTGAATGAAAGCGTCTATTAGACATTTTATTTGAACAAGAACCAGTTCATTAAATAGAGTAGAATATTCATAGTTGGGATTGGGAAATTTCGGCGACCAAACAGAAGAAGAAAGAGGCGAACTCAGAGTAAATGATACAGGTTTACAATGACTGTTGAACACTCAACAATCATAACAGCCTCCTGACGATATTCATCGTTTACTCGTTAGTGATTACTTTTGAGAGGTGACTCACAGAGTCCATGTGGGAACCTGTGTCATGTGTGTCACGCAAAGCTTTTCGGCTTTTATTATGAAATAAAAGAAAATGTGATGCTTATACAATATTAGGATATGAATGAATATTTTAACTTTATTGTTTTGATGTATTCTTAGTTGTTTGAGGTGAACTCTTAACCAATCAACCTATGCTATTGCATTGCATTCCCTATGGAATAGTCTACAGTAAGAATATCGGTTCGATAAACCTATATATCAACACCAGTTACGTTCTGCCTTCGAGGCGTTGAGGAGAGTTACTAACTTGCCCAGTGTTTGACTTCCAATCGTTGACGACAAACGTTGTCAGTAATCTACGATAGTCCATGAATGTCACTTCATCTATGAGCGTGTTATACTACTTAAAAGCATTTAACTTGTGCAGGGAAAGGTATGAAAGCAGAAATAAGAGTTAATCTTTAAATGTTTAAAGCTATATTTTTTCAAGCTAAATAATTAACTAGTTAATATACATCTTACAAGTGTGCACGCTCTATCAAGAATAATTACTCAAACTAAAGTAATACTGCAGTCATGTTTGCTATATTCTGGCATGATCTGTTCCTTAGGTTTGTGGTCTCGAATATGAGAAGGTAGAGGTTCGAGTGCATGTGCGTTAGTCGTTTTTGTCATCAAGGCCTTCATCGATTCTATGTTCGTCCACTGTGAGTTACTTAGGTATGAGGAAAAATAACATTTAACGAAGGGATATGTACCTCATTTCACCCTAACCAAACACAAGGTAAACAAGTTTAGCTACTTAAATATGTTTAGTACAAGTATTTTTCGTCCATAATAATATTCAAATAGATAAGCTGCATGCATGGTATGTTGCATTTTTGCGACAAACAAAACATATGTATGATGGCTATTGATATGGATTATTTTTTAACAAAGCACTAGTGGTAAGTTATAGAAATTTGTATTACCCGCCGACAATAATTGGTTTATAATATCTATTAATACTATTTACCTTGGCCTCAATATTGATCCAGCGAAAAGCGTTCACATTGTAGCTTGTTTCTTCTTCCAACATATATTACATCAACAGACATCATCACGGCAGTCTGCACAATGTCTAAAATTCACTTCATAACCACGAATACAAATGAAAGAACTTTCTGGTGGTCTCATCTTTGTCACCCCATTTTTAAAATGCCCTGTGAACCAATCATACTGTGCGCAGAAAATGATCTTGAATGCACTGTTCCTAAATAAATGTCAACTTACGAAGAAGTAAAAGTATTCGGTTGGAGCACTTCATTTCTGTACAACGTGTCACAAATGTACTGCCTTGATGAATCTTGAACCAGTAGACTGAAATCAATCTCACATCACACATTTTTTTCTACATATAATGTTACAGTTTATATCTAGCTGATCAAAGCAGTGAACTGCTGAGATGAATTCTGTAATTCTTATTTTTCAAATGTATATACAATAATTGCAAAGCGAATTACCAATCTGAAGAGATATAACGTATTCTGATTATTTGCCTGGAGACAACACTTGTGGTTAACTTACCGTGATGTGCATGTGAATGACGCTTCTTTGTCACACAAGCTTACACACAGTTATCAGTTTGATGACTGATATTTGGTCATAAATAAGTAACGTTAACTATGAAGCAATTTGTCGATATGGATTAATCAACAGTTTGATCAGTTTACATGAAATACAGAACGATTAGTAGTGCAGATGATTAATTTATTATGCGACGATGACGAATATCGTACTTATCCGGCAATTTATAGCGTTAGTTATATGTCGTAGAATAAACTTTATGTGAATTGCATTTCTAAATGTGCGTCATGTTCTGATATTGGATGGTTCGTGTTATTCAAAAATAAAATATAAACAGATGGTCGGAGTTAGATAGCCTACTTCACTGAACCAAGCCACCTCGATTTGCTGTTCCTACACATATCTAAATGAAGATAGTTTGAATGCTACAGGAGCATTCTTCAAACGAACTCCAATTATCTGACATTTTCATGTATAGATTTTGTATTTCCTCGAAGTAATTAAGTACAAGAAGTACACATATGCGAAATCATCTGGACAGTGATAACTTAGAGAATATTCTAATAGGGATTAACTGGACAAGTTTGGTCATGTGTCCTTCGATTCTTTAAGGCCACATTCATTACAGTCAATATCCAGGGACATTATTCATAGTTTAATGTTTGTGTCTTTTGCTTGCCAGTATTTATGCGTTTATGTGCCAATAAAATGTTCATCTTGACTACTGTGGTGCTTCTTGAACTTTGCATAAATAGTCTTGTGTTTATTAGCTGTTGTATCTTTCAGTTTGTAAAAACTTGCATCTAGTGAATATTTTAGCTTTTGAGTAATGCTGATTTCAAAGTGTTAAAATATACTTATGTTGAAGAATTACCTGGTTTCAACCTTTTGATTGTAAGACTGTTCGCCTGTTCACGAAAACATTTTTCGATGAATTTATGCAAGTAGACATAATTACACAGAGCTCAAATAAAAGACGTTGCTTCAACTTTTCGTTTATTGTGAATATCGCGTTGCGTTTGGTGTAATTCATCTTTAAAAAGCGTAATCATATGAATCGTTCGACTTACTGCTGTTGTAATTTGGTCGATGTGTTCGTAGCTTTGTGGTTTGTGCTATCCTCTCATCAGCTGTAGCTGCCGCTACTATTTGATTTCGGATTTCAAACATCGTTTAGGTTTATATAATAACGGTTACAAAGATGATTTGGTAAAGAAGCAATGCTACTACAGAATTGGTGACCTCGACGTAAGTACTACATAAAATGGACAGATGAACACTCCGGCAGTTCCTTATGTTCTATCGAAAAATCGAGTAGACAACGGCAACTATATCTAGATGTTTTGTGTTTGGAATTCATATCAGACAGTGAACATCAGTGTTCTAAGATATTATCAATTGTAGTGTATACTAGCGTAACCTTACAGAACCGATAACCTCAAGCGAAAAATGGACAACAACAAAATGAGTGTATTCTCTCACTCACCTGAAAAGACTCTGGTAATGGAATCTATTTTGAAGGATGGCTTGACGAATTGTGACATCTCTAACAAATATATGTTATGTGACATATTTGTAAATTATCCCCCAGCCACCGAGATGTTAGCCTTTTTCAAATTGTTGATTGTTTCAACACTAGAATATCCTCGTTACAGATTGTCAAAAAGAAATTTATATAACAAACAGGAAATAACTGCATTATCGTTTAGGTCAAAATTCCATCATAACTTGTTACCAATCAAACAAAATTGGCAACGTAGGCCGTAAATTTACATCTTTAGATTGGAATTTTAACATCGCTTGATAAGTATTGGTATACATTTTCTGTATCGACTACTCTCTTATAGCCGCATCAATATCCAAGGTTATAGTTAGGCAGCCTGCTTAAACATCTAGGGTACCTGTTTCCCGTTATCTACATATTTCAACAAGTTATCTAATATTGTTTGTTTTAATACATCATTATTTAATTTCAGTCAGATAATAAATAATATCTAGTCAACAATCTTAACCGGCGTTACATTACACTTTGATACGCCATTGAATATTTCAAATGATGGATGACACATTTTGAGCTGTTATAGAAGTCTTCATATTGATGACATTTGCCTAATCAAAATGTCACAAGACGATGAATGAAATGACATGAGTCACTCTGTTGATAGTGTATTGACTTCCATGTGTCCATCCATTTTTCAGTTGGTACATAAGACACTTAAACGCCTTCAGGTATTAAAATCGCCGAAACACTTCATGAAATCCGCATTACCATGGAAACGATAGTTTGATTTCTATTCGTGCGATAAAATGAAGGTATAGACTAGTCACGTATTCAGACTTCATTTTATCATGGGTGATGGATATTTGAACAGTATCAAATATATTGAACATTTTCATAACGTGGGCGGCCTGCTCAAACATCTGGGCTACCTGTTTCCCGTCATCTATATATTTCAACAAGTTATCTAATATTGTTTGTTTTAATACATCATTATGGCTATTAAGCACACAACCTATTCCGGTACGTTTCTGAAAACTGTACAACCTTTCGCTGTAAAAGTTACAAAAGGCCTAATCAGAGATGTCGTGTTTGCTGGGAACATGCAGCAAAAAGAATATACATTATTCATATGTCGATTGACTGAACTGCTGACATCCAACTGGCGATCACTGAATGTTTATCATCAGGAGCAACGAAGAAATAAGAAACGTAAACATGTTGAAATACTTTATTCTGAGAATTCGAATTTGTATCAAATAATATGATATTGAATAAAGCTAATAATAATATAATAATAAATACAGAACACCAGGTGAGGGAGTTCGAGATACTACAACTTCCAAGTAGAATGACATTATCAAAATAAACGTTCACAACAGACTTTTATTGATTTTAAGGATTACGAAATCACGTATACACATACTATTCATTTAAAAATGAAATGTGAATCTCGGAAGTTTTCGTGACAAGGTCTTGTTGTTTTCCATTTTCGATTAATCCAAATCCTAATAAAACAACCGACAAATATAAGAAATAAAGAGACAGCCAGAGGAATCACAATGTACAGGTACCAAGATGATTTCGTATGTTTATTCACCTCGATTGTCTTGGTAGTCAAATTCTAAAGAAAAAAAAGTAGTATGTAATACCAAATATCAAATATTTACCGATTGTTGAGAAGTTTTCTCGAAAACTTTCTTGAGGTTTCCTTCAATCTGAACTTCAGTGACACCTGATGTTGTTTCAGTGCGTTTGATGGATGCTGGTGTACTCAAATCTTCAATCTCTGAGCTCGTCTGCACAAACGAAACAGTAGCATTTTTCATTTAAAACCAAATAATATTCAAATATTTCAATAGGTTTTATGCATTATTGTTAATAATGATGACAGGAGAGAATTTCAATAAGAGTTGCTAAACAAAGAAATTGTCATTTCTTGCCAAATATCAAATATTTACCGAGTGTTCAGCAGATTCATCGGAAGTTACCCTCAGGTTTTCTTCACCCTCAACTTCAGTGAGACCTGATGTTGTTTCATTCTGTTTGATAGGTGTTGGTTTATTCAAATCTTTAACTTCTGACTTCGTCTACACAAATAAAACAGCATCATTTATCACGTAATACCAAATATTGTCCAAATATTTCATTGAGTGTTATACATTATTCTTAGTGATGACGATGATAGAAAATCCCTCAATAGATACAAAATAAGGAAATGGCATTTCTTACTACAAAGTCAAATAATTACCGAATGTTCAGCAGTTTCATTGGAAGTTACCTTCGGGTTTTCTTCACCCTCAACTTTAGTGAGACCTGACGTTGTTTCATTCTGTTTGATAGGTGTTGGTTTACTCAAATCTTTTACTTCTGAATTCGTCTACACAAATGAATTAGCAGCATTAATTGATTGACACCAAATATTATTGAAATATTTCAATAAGTGTAATGCATTATTCTTAGTGATGATGAAGACAGAGAATCCCTCAATAGTTACAAAACAAAAAATGACATTTCTTACTAAATATCTAATATTTACCGAGTGTTCAGCAGTTTCATTGGAAGTTACCTTCAGGTTTTCTTTAACCTCAACTTCAATGAGACCTGATGTTGTTTTATTCTGTTTGATAGGTGTTGATGTACTCAAATCGGTAACCTCTGAGCTCGTCTACACAAATAAAACAACAGCATTTATCACTTAACGCCAAATACTATTCAAATATTTCAATAATTTTTATACATCATGGTTAATGATGATCATAGTAGAGAATTTCATCAATAGTTACACAATTCAAATTTGTGCAATCACTTAGGATATCAATTAATGACTTGACAATTAGGCTGCTAAATTCACAGTGTCTCACAATCAACTGACGACTCATTTTTGTGATGAAATTTGTGTTCTCAATGTCACATCCAATCACAATCTGAATAAAAATCAATAAATTCAAATTTTACTGTTTCATGAAAGCACTATATTCAGGTTACGTATTATGTAATGAAAACCGGAAATCCTTGTTTATGACTTTAAAATTCGTGTGTGTACATACTCTCAAAAATATCAAAATGTGATACACAATTTTTAAAATTTTACTCTTCTTCACTCAAACCGGTATCATCGGTTATTTTTAACAATTCACATAGATCTATGCTTTCACTTTGGGTTTATGAAATAACCGCAAATTGAATGAGCTGTAATAATATTACGTTTTCAAACATTCTTGGCAAGCAACGTTTTGATCCATTGTTTACGGTTCCCATGGAAAGAAAAAGGTATGCTTATATCTGACCAGATATCCTCAACGTATACAAAGCCTTAATTCAGTCACTCAGGCTGGAATGCAAGTACATTCTTCTCCGCAGCTTGTTCTTTTAAGTTAATCAACTTACACAGAATGCGGAAGTCGATGAAACTGTAAGCGACTTGTGAAGTAAAGATAGTACTTACCATGATATGGCAGTCCTTGAATATCAACTTACGAGTATCTTGATCATCGCTCGCAATGCATTTATTAGCTTTATCACACCAAATACATGTCATATCTGATGTTTTCTCTTTTTGACATGATTTAGTCGTTGTGTAATTTGAACACGTTGCTGTGAAAATAATAAGGTGATTTCATTCAATTTATCAAACATAAGGTAAGTAAATTAGGAAAACATAAAACATTAACTCAATCACATAATGGTAGTTTTGCTATTAAATTTTTATTTCATGTAATGGAAAATTGTCATCACAATGCATAATGCCATATGAGGTACATTTTTGATTGCACTAATATTTCATGATAGCGTGTTTGAACTGAATGAAACAACTTTGAATGTCAAATATGAACGATGAATTGGGACAAATGAGTTTGTTGGGTTTGGTTGCCATTTGCATTTAGACATATACACACGATGCTGTCATGAAGTTCAGCAAAACGTACTCAATTGAATTGCTGATGGTTGTATAGTTTCGTTTCACGATATCAGTTTATGATGAAACTCAGTGGAAGAAAGACGGTTGTTCTTTGACTGAAAGCTCATTTCCGATTTTGTCAAATCAGTGGAACAACAAAGGAGGTGTGAAATGGTTTATTCAATCATCAATGTCAATTTAATTGAGAAAAATTAAGCCAACGTAATTTGATGAAGAATTTATAAGTGTATGGCCGCATTTCATTAGACGAATATTGTAGGCGATCTGATCCATAGATAACTAAATGCTTTTCTCAGTAGTCGAAATGTTATTTCAATAGTTCAACACATTGTGACCTGAAATCTGGTTTAAGTTACTGATTTTGGTTTACATGATACAGAACATATTTTCTGAATACATTTGAAATTAGTCTCGGCAAATTGTAATTTGGAGACTTGACCTGTATATACGTTCAACCTATCGTATATATGACAAAACAGAGAATTCACAAATAGTGCAATCGTTTTCCAGGCAATTGCAGTTACGTGTTGTGTTATCGCAATTTCAATGATTCAGGAAAATTCAATATCACATGTAGCAAAAGAATGAACTGACGCTTCCCCGTAAATTCACAATCAACAACCTGACATTTTATCGTTTTCTGGACTAATATCATTCTATATATCGTTCTGTGTCTTTGTTTTGTTACATTTTATCTATCTGAGGAGTACTGTACCAGTTAAAAATGTTCCCTTATTCAAATATAATATTTAACAATGAATGGGAGTGCAGTTATTAATTGTAAGTGAAACGTCATTTAAGACGGATCCCTGAGTATGATTTAAAGGCTGATTACAGTGATACATGGTCATTTCCATTTCATGATACAAAGGTGATGTGTCCATTAGTGGAGATAAATAATACTGAATAAATATAGTTTAACATACTTCCGATAACTTCATACTCCACTAAGGTTCCACTTTTGATCCATTTTGGAAGAACATTTAACCGAGGTGATTTCACTCCTTGTGTGATATATCCAACCGGAAAAGATAAATCATATTATTAGCTTTTAAAGATGAAAAGTTGTTTGCATCGCTTAGGGAATGGACAAAATAAGAAATGAGAAAAATTTCTCATAAGCTATAGAGTGATGATCATTCAACATCCCGGAAAATAAGGCGTGAGTCGTCTCCAAATATTGACCAACACCTTAGTTATTTTACTCAAGAAATATGAAAATGTGAGTGTCAGCAAATGTGAATGTTGTAATTTATTATCAAAAGAATTTGATACAAAACATTGAAATCATTCAGTAATTTACAGCGATTCCTTTTTTGAATGGCTTAATCACGAATATCAAACACTTTTATGATTCCGTTGTGATAATTCACTTTCACTACCAGAAGTACAAACATTCCATTCACATCAAATACTCAATATTCAGTAATACTTGGACAGTGCCGTTACAAATTGTATCTCAATCGAGTTTCGCACAATTATTCACAACATTCTATATCATTTCCATCAACCGAATTCACACACGAATCAAATGACTATCGTATATGTTAGCAAGCTGTGTGACAGAATACAGAGGTTCTCTGTATTACCAACTCCTAGCCGGTTAAAAATAGAGAGTTATATAACGCTAAAATATGATTGACGCTATACCTCACTGTACATCAATATGTTAGCAACATTCGTTAAAATGCTTGTTACCTGTTTTACAATAGATTTGGCCTATGATACCGATTTGAAGATTTTTTTCTTGAATTTTCGACGGAATCTTAAAAAAGAAGCGTATATAAAGTGCACGTCAACATCTACCTGCCTAAAATTTTCTATATGAAAACCAATCAATCACTAAACTAATATGTCGTCATTGAGATTATCTCATTCACGGAAAAAAATACACAGGTACAGTTAGCATACTGATATTCTCAGTTCCTTTAGACGTATGTTCCATCTGGATCACATGGATGTTCTATATCTCTACAGTTGTCAACTTCAGTGAAGTTTGATGAATTGTAACGACACAATTTGAGATGAAGAACTCCTTTAAATGAAATGAAATGTGATTCCGAACAACTACAAAGATTCTGTGTTTGGTATATTGAACAGTCAAAGTTCCAAAAAGTCGAACGTCGGAAGATGAAATATAGCTTGACAGTATACAATTGTGTGGATGTGGTATTTCAACATTCACAGATTGTTACCATTTGGCACGAGGATATCATTGCATATTTTTATGAGCACATGACTACTGATTGCTTGCTGTATTTAACAAATGCTTGAATGAAGTATGTTATTAAAAAGATTATCTATATTATTGAACAGTCTGCTAGTACATTGAGATATGTTGCTTTTCTTCTATCGTATTCATTGCAACGTGATATGTACGATTGTACTAACAAACATGAATTAGTAGAATAATCTGTGGTTCTTATGACAAAAACATATTTTCATTCCGTTCTGTAACTTACATTCTCGAAATACAAAGAAATCTTCCCATTCGCATGCATCAAACAAGTTATCTTAGTTGTACCGTCTACAATAAGAAGATTATCAACACTTGGAATATGATATAAATGATAAGCAATAACACTTTATCCAGCTGAATTGGTTAACAATGCCATGAAGTGAACGTCTAGTGAATGAAACGAGCATGCATCATTCAAATAGAATGTCAAATGTCTATGTTGTGATGATGTATTATCATTTTATTATTGTGAAAATAATAAATCATCAGTGTTTGATGGTGGAAGCTGTGTCCTAAGGTGAATTCTGAAATAATGAACTCTTACTACATATGACATTAGTTTTTGAGTGATTGTTTACAAATAAAACTTGGGAATTCAGCTGATTACGTAACGTAAGGATGTTTCAATAGATCAGCTAACTCCTATGATTATGTTCAATTGTTGTGATTGAGAAACAAATAGCTTCAGATATGTTGTCACAACGATTTCATAATGTGAATGAATAATATTCAGTAGTGACCACGCGATGATTTAAGGAGTGGATAAATGTCTTGTCTACAGAACTAGTTTTTGATGAACACACAGTACAAGTCATCTATTTCGATATACAGAAATTTCATCAGATCTCATTGAAACCTGCATTCGTTTTCCTACAGAAGAATAGAGAATCTGATTTCATTTGTTCAAGGTGATCTATATATCACTTTTCAAATCTACTTTTTTTCCAAATGATGTCATTTTTTGTTCTCTATGTCCTGCACGACCCATTCAAATGGTGAGTGGACTTCATGTATATTTCTACACTCGTTTTCCAGATGAATAGCAATATGAAACGCACAAACTGAGAGTAATAACAATGAGTGAAGGTGTAGGTTTATGCGTTTCACATGTGATCAAACAACTATTCACAACTGACTTACCCGTGCCATCTTCGTTTGATTTAAATGACCATTTGACAGCGACCAATTCCCCTGTAATAATTGGAAACCGAAGTAGATTTTAAATATGAAGATCTATCTTATTCAATAAACTTACGTTTTAACATAGGTTGTATTTTCATATAAGTTATGATCCACTTCCCCGGACATAGATGAAAATGTGTGGTTAAATACCCGATCATTTTTTATATGGAAGTTTGAAGGAGTCCCGTTATTTTAATAATGTGATGAAAATTACATATCATTCCATTCGAACAATATTTCACTTCCGTAAAATTTGTACTGACAGCTTATGACTGAGTCAAAGTCCTTTATTGTCAAATCGTTTTGTGACATTATGTTGTTCATGAATTCTGATGACTGACGGAAACGAAAGTGTGTAACTATGAAGTTCTACGTGTTCTAGTTCGCGTAAATCTTTTTCAACTAGATTGCTATTATTGATCGCTCACTGACGAGCTGTTCTAAGTAGTTTCCTGGATTCGAAGACCATAATCATTTGAGGACGATTACAAAGATGGTGTTCAATATTTGATGGTCAGCAGACAGAAACTCAGGGATATTGAACTTTTATAAATCAACATGGTGTTCGAATGGCATTAGAAGACATCACATAAAACCTGCTGTTTAATAAGCTTCAGTAATGGAAAATGACGTCTCACACAATATGGTATGTTGTTGCACATGTGATCAGTTCAATGCATTGAATCAACTGATTCAATTAGCATACTATGATGAATTTTTTCCTTTGTATTTTTCATTAATTAAAGAGTAGTCATTTTTACTCTGGCTATTAGGTCACATGGTTTATCATATTGACTTGATCAATGTCTGTTTATTTTGAGATTCATCGCTGTTTTGCTTAACTTTGCCACTTATCAATAATCAGTAGATTTTGTGAACACATGCTTTGGTACAAATATTACACAAGCAAACCAATCATTGTGTAGTAGTTTACTATTGTGTAATAACCATGTCGAATACTGAAAGATTCATGGAAAATAGACGTGAGAAAAAGAAATAAAACGAACTATTACTGCATAATACATGAACTCACTGTCATTCAAAATTTCGAAGTCAGAAGAATGAACGTTTGGTATATTGATGAAAACTTGTCCTACGTTAAAGGCTATTGCACCTGTATTGATTTAATGAAATCATGCAACATGATTGATCATTTTACATTAGATGAATAAAAAAAACTAAAAACTAAAATGAATTGCATGATCTGTATCCAGATTGCTGTAAGGCGTCACACTATTGACAATTTGAACAAGAAAACATATTCAATGAGGTATTGAATATCTCATGGAGCATCAAATTGATTCACTGAAGAAAATGAATATAGTTTGAATCATGAACAGAAATGTGATCAAGAAAACTCGGTACCGATTTATTTACTTCAAAGAAAACTATAGACTTATCAAAAGGGTAAGAATAATAAATTTATTGATATGCTCATAGTAATGTGATCAATAAAAATAACTAACCATTTCACTTTAAAATGAATAACTGACTTACCCGTTTTGTCAATATGAAAACTATAGACATTACTATCGTAATATGTGAAGGAGAATTCTGGGTTAACTCTCTAAACAGATGTAAACATATAAATAAGTACTTAAACCACAAAATGTAGTCAACTCACTTGATTATCAGAAAACTTTATAAAATTACCACTGACAACTGGATGTAATTGATCACATCTGATTCTCATTGAATAATAATAATGAAGAGACTGAGTAGTTGTATAAGAATCTGGTTGATTACTTACATATTGATAGAAATCATTTCGGACAATTACAATCTGACGGTGCGGCAATTTACTATCTTCACAAATATCTTCACTTTTGGAGAACGTGTAAGGCCAAAGGACAATCACATAAAATGTCATCGATAGACAATGCAGTAATGTTTGTCTAAAATGATGCAGATGAACAGAACAACGGTATGCCATTGAATCAAATTGCAATTTGGGCTCGAATAATCATTCAACACTCACCTCATTTTCTCGGGTGAAGTTACAAGTCAAATGTGTTTAGAAATTGTCGGGTTTATATAGAATTTGGTATTGTTTCGTTGTTTCTTTGTGATTAGATGATTAAAAGTGACCATTAAGAAGATCAAATTTATTAAAGTCAGATGTTCATTGTAAACCAATCATGGAGGCATACGACTGTTGTTAATATCAGCTTAAGTTTATCCATCATTGGTTGAAATTACTGGACCATGTTTATGAAACTTCTCATGGATGTGATTGACGATTCTTTGAAATAGGCGATTGATTAACTTTTAGTTCATGCGTTCGCTAACAAATTGTTTGTTACACGTTTTGTTCTGTTGTTCGGGAACCAATGGTGCATTCTTTTGATTTGTTTGCTATGATAGATTGTCCGTTTCACGCCAGTGACCAATATCTTATTAACAAAGGAAAACGTATCTGTGTACGTAATAGTATGAATTGGTTATTGTGCTCAGAAACAGTATGATTCATATAAAATGTATTTGATATAGTGTTTCCTATGCACTTATGTATACTTTGCATATTGTTAATAGGGAGTGTTGTAAGTATGCAGTATGACAAACTTCATGAATAGACTGAATGCTTTCAGAGTTATGTGACGTTAACACACACAGAGCTTTAATTTTTTGCCTATAACCGATTTTAAATTATTGTTCTAAATTATCTCTTCACGGACATCTGAAAGAAAGGCTTTACAGTATCTTGAAGAGTGCTCAAGATAGCAAGATGTGCGTCAACCTTTTGAGGTCATCAATCAAATGATTGTGGAAAGACATTTAATATTCTGCTAATTTCTGTCAGGTGTTACATTGTCATATACTAACCATCCATTTTTATTCATATATTCTCCCTGTTTTCCTTCTAGGAGAACGAGGCATTTGTGCATTAGAATACATGTATGCAAGCAAAGTTATTAAAGCTCTACAATATCTTAGATAGAATGTATACTCTATGACGACGAGGTTGTAGAGGATGATGAAGTCAATATCTAGTATCCTCACACATATATCCAATTGAAAATATTGTGGAGATTTGCAATCTTCTGAAAAAGAAATTTCATTCAATTTCAAGTAGTTTATTTACTCAAGTAATGTGAGGAGTTTTCAGCATATCATCTTTCCTCATTTTCAGTAAAAGAAACTTATTAAAACTTCTTGTGCAGGGAATGCTATTTTGAATCAAACACTTAATATTGAATGAAGCCATTCATCTGCATCATAATGATAAGAAGGTTGTATTAATTTCTTAATGAAATTTTGTAATGATAATGCAAAGGATTGTCATATTTTGTATGTTAAACATTTTTGTCCGTGTATTCATTACAGTGTGCCTCATGTATGCAGTTTTCACAAGAAATCATTTAGACAACTAATGGCTTACATGTGGTGAACTTCAGTGTCTCATATTATTCCAGTCTTGAATTATTCATGTTTAAGTGATCTCTTTCATCTCCAATACATATCCAGGACGGGTCATAAATTCGTTGTTCTTATAACTAATATGTGAATATTTCAATGTTGAACACAAAATAGCTCCAATGATAACCAGTTTTGAGAACTACTGAAAACAAAAGGAGCATGAGGTGTTAGTAAAAATGATTTGATCTGATGTGCCATGTTCATTTTATTTTCAGCTAGTGAATTCTACTGTGGTAAACATATTAGATTGAAATTCAACTGTACTTAATCAAAATGTTATCAAGAAGTACTTGAATTAACCAATAAGTTTATATGTATTACATACCTGCTTATAGTACCCCTGATGAAGAAGCATGGACCGCTCATGAGTATTTTCCATCCAACTATTTCCTTGGCAATACTTTGAAGTTGATTCTAGTTGATAGTAACCCTTTTAATGTCTGCTTACATTTCACGACGCAATGTGTTTTCTGGTCCTCTGGTTTTCTGTTGCACTTCATCATTCGAAGTTAGGGCGTGCCTCGTTATTCAGTTTGATGATTTTCGTGTTATTTGTTCATATCACCTTTAGTGACTATACCGATTCTCTCAACAGTTAAAATGTAATTTGTTTTCACACACGGTAGGCTGGTATTCGAGCAACGTGTATTGAGTAACTAGTAAAGTAAATTGTTTATAAATAGTGGACTGTTTTGATAACGTTTATAGTTGTAGAATGAGTTTAGAAAATAAACATTAAAAGATTTAAATGTATGTGAGATGTCACGCAGCATTGTTATACTAATGACAGAATAGAGCGTTCCGAAAACCCGAGATCCATTAATCTATTATGTGTTTGAGAAGATGTATTTCCCATTTATGGTAAATCAATCTGAAACCAGTTGTATTGAATATTGTCCACAAATCTGGTTCTTTGCGTACAGTAAATTAATGACAAACCTAAAAAAGCTTTACACATAACTTCAAAGTGAATTAGTCAATATGCTTATTCACTTTGTAAATCAATTCGTAAATAATTCGATAAATTACAGGACTAACATTCAGCAGAATAGAAATGCGCTGCACTGACATTCATAATCTGATATAATTCTGTAATTTCCGTACAAGAAGTGTAAACGTGCGATTGACGTCGGACACTCAGAGTACAGTCATGAAAGTTGAAATTGCTCACACATTTTCAATTTGAAAAGATGTTTGGCGTCTGAGATTTTAGAAAATAGACTATGCAGATCATCCAAAAATACATTTTATAATGCAGTATTGCGAACACATTTCTCCAGCAAAAAAACGTCATTCCAGGTAAGTTCAAGGAATTTACATCCACCAGCAAATGCGCTGAAGGCAGAAAGGATTACGAACTGAATATAATTTCTTCAAACCAACGCAAATGGACATTGCTTTCATAGAATCATCGGAGAGATAATGCCGCGTGAGTTGCGTTTCATATTGTAAGCACTTATTGTTCTTAGATTTATTTGTCAATCCTACGTCTTTTGTTTCTCGATAAAGTGTACACTCATCTACAGCATCTTTAGTTAACCAGAAACCATAATCTGTTGACTGCTGAAAAGTATAGCAAAAGTAATAATATGACAGTATTAATATGACCTGAAAACAAAACATGCTTCGGGTGCACTCTTAAAAATGTTCAAATTATTTACTTAACCATGAAAATTTAGTTAACAATGTGTTTCAATAACACATATAGTCACTGGATCCACCATTTCGGTTATTCTAATCAAATATGAGTTTTTACATATGAAATACTTCTGTCAAGTTCACAATCATAATAATAATAGTGTACACTACCTGAGAGTGTGGTTTTAAGGAAAAAATATCAGTCTGTTCACCTCAGATGTTGTTTGTAAAATTGTCATCAGTGGACGTTTCTTCTTTTTTATCACCATTTTCTATCTAACTAAATAAATAATATGATTTTCTCCTTTGTACAATAAACCCGATGTGAATGTTAAATATGTTGAGGAATGTCGTTTACAATTGATGCTTTCATAAGACTAACAATCACCTTTGCGCACGCGACAAAGTTGAATGAAATTTTCATTTAAGAAATGGTTACTACTTTTCTAAAAAGAAAATGAAATAAAAACAAGTAGGTTGTCATTCAGGTTACGTCAAGCATAGCTTTAGCTACTACTAAACACTGTACCCATTCACCATCTAATTTCAATTATGTTATGTGATCGTTTTCTTATTGAGTTATCTTGTTTTAATGTCCTCAATCTATAAACCTGTGGAACACAATAACAATAATGCAAATGTTTCTCTGAATTGATTAGTTGATACGTTCCACTTTCATTGATAATTGGACTGTGATTGTTCATCTACACTACAAAGTTCACATCATATTCTATTGACCGTTTTACATTGGTCAATGTGACAGATAATGGAATAGATACCCGATATTCTGTATAGATACATTCGACTGTTGAGCAAGTGTGTGCTTGTGTTGAATAGTGCTCGAGGTATGAAATTCCCGTAAGTAGAATAAATTGAATTGTACAAAAAATGGAAAATCTTTTGAAATATATTTAAAAATGTTATTGCTGTTTAGTTGCGAAACAGATTGGAAATCAATTTCTTCATAAGTAAGATTTCGCAGATGAATACTTAAATTGCCTTCCGTCTATGTCTATCTACACTACCAATTTTATATATTTTATTCATGTTATTGAGAACATAGATCGATCGATCAAGACGATATTAGGTTTCTGCAGTCTGTCAGATATCCATGTAACAAGTTGCTATACGTCAGTGAGGCATACTCTCACTTACGTAGAAGTAATACTCTCAGTGTGATTCAAATAAATAGCACAAGATTTTGAAGAACAAAGATTAGCTGCTGCAATAGTCGGACAAAACTGACATCTGACTGGACAGTTATATTCAAGTGTTATGATTGTCCAGCAACTGAGTACATATGGACTGAGAATAAAAGGACTGTCAGTCTTGTGTTTCATCCATACTAATTATGAATAACAAGGTGTTATTCATTGCGTGTTCGAAATGACATTTTAGGACTATTTCGGTGGATAATTTAATTGCACAAATTTCACAGATTTCAGTAAAATCTATTCGGTTATAAATTATACCAGAATAAGAACAACTAAAGTACCAGAATAAGATTAATTTTGTCGATTTCACGGTGGAGTTTGGACATTCAAAAAGTCTTCATCTTCTTGTCGGTGGCATATCTGTTGTTTACCTAATTTTCTTGAATTTAAATAGTAACCAAAGAATGCTCACTTTACTTAGGTATCCTGAAGTGACTGGCATAAAATCACTTAAAAGAATTTCATGCATCAACAAGAATTAGTTATCCATATTGTTTGACCTTCATTAACTCATTGTCGTATGTTCATCACGTTATTCTTTCATTCGTGACATTTTTGACAATACGTTACTAATTATGTTTATCAGATATATATCGCAATCATCTAAGATGCCTACTAAAACGTTCATTCAAGTCCAAAGTCGTACAAAAAACAAATTTTTCGAACAAATTCAAGAAAAGCCATGTTAAAATCCAATAATGTGGAGCATGGAAATGCATAACTCAATATTTCCTCTTAAGTCAGGCGTCAAAGAAACGAAAAATATGATATACCATGCATCCCGCATAATTTTATATTACACTCAAAAGTTATAGTAGGCTTTTCAATTGGGTGTGACTCTTAACTCAGGAGAATCTATCTTTTTCACACGCTTAGAAACTAGTCAACCCATAAATTTACTCAAGGTTTCCAGAGGTCATGAATTAGACGGGATTTCATTTCTTCTCAACAAATATAGTGGTTCAAATATTGCGCTTCTACCTCCGAAGCTGTTCGCTCACAGTAAGAATGCAGGCTTTGAACCTTATTATTTCACATCCACACATATCGTATCACGTTACAATTCTGGAGATAGGACTGATGTGAGAAATTTACGGCTGATAAATACCTCTTCAGTTACCATTTAGATTAGGGGGAAAATTGTGAGTCATAACGTCTTCAGTTACTTAATTATGAAGAATTTATCTTTGATTCTGAGCATGGATTTTTCAAAACTCATTCTTGTATGACATGCCATACATTGATAGACGACAGATTTCGTTAATTCTACGATTTGTCGTTTACGGAAAGAAGAATTTAAACAGACCTCTGAGCCTCAGCGTCTTATGGATGACATGATTTGAAAACTTCATGCAATTTGATACACAAATTTTATGTAAGACTACTAATATTATAATGCACGCTTATTTATAGTAATGTGCGCATAAATTACATGAAAAACAGTAACGGCTTACACTTCAGGTTCCTGAAATAGAATGTATCTTGAAGTACAACTTCATATATAAAGAACATGGATTCGAGACGTTAGATCCAATACAGTAAACAAATATGCATACACTTTTCACTACGACATCAATAACTACTTGTCATTGGTAAAACTAAACCATCCTAAATCTTTCCTTAATGTAAGTGACTTCCCCTTTAAATTTTCCATCTTCTCGAATAATCTACCACAATCCATTCGTAAGATAAAATCCATTCAATCCTTTGTTCGCTTCAGTGGTGCATGCGCCTCTTCGGAAAGTGCATTACTTGTTATAGTTCATGAACGTATACTACTGAGACACATGACACATGCATCATGGTAGATCTGTTTGACATGTTTTAATATTGACTGCTTTGTTGTTCCGTTCACTCTACTTCTGTTTTGTTTTCTTTAAACTTGAATGGTCCCAATACATTCCGTAATGTAGCACGAGATGATCTTGAATAAACTGTTTAATAATCTGCAGAATGTTCAAGGAAGAAAGACCAGATGTTTTGAGCCGATGCATTTCTTTGCTAAGATACATTCCATAAATGTATTATCACAGTTGAAATCATGAGTCAATTGAAGCTAGACCACTTTGAGAAACCTGGAAGCACTGGACGGCCGTTTCGTCCTATTATGGGACTCAATGAAGACAATGGGTGAACGGTTTCTCAAAATCGTGGATTGGTCGAAATTAGACATTAACACCGTTGGATGTCGGCTCAGTGGTCTATCGGTTAAGAACACTGGCCCGAGACTGGTAGGTCTTGAATCTCACGAGTGCAGGATCGTGTATGCGAAGCAATCTGTTAGTATGAATCCATCAACAAATTGACAATTTACACAGAATACAAACAAATTGGTCACTTTTCAATGAATGAAGTTATTCCTATAGAAGAATAATCTGTTAAACAGAGATGTTGAATATGATACATATCTGGTAATCTATACCTTTGGTCAAATCTCATAGATCAAACTGTTATATGACCTACATTGGTAATTTGTGTCATGCACTGATGTAAGATGATGTTTTGAGTGAGTCGAAAGTAAAATATTAACAGATGGTTCGAACCAGTCACTCTGCATCACAGAGACAAACCACCTCGCTTTACCGTTTCTACACCAATATAAATGATGGAAGTTAGAATGCTACAGAATTGTCTTTCAAACCAACCTTGTGTCAGATATGTATGAGCACCTGATTTCAAATGAGTCAATTTATCGTTCTGATTTTCTCGTTTCATCAATGCATGTCACTATCAATCATACCCTAGTCATATTTCGATTTGACTTGTTAATACGTCTCATCTATATATTCTATGAGACAATGATCAATTATACTGACGTCTATGTTTACATCATTTTCTATGAATCGTTTAATTTCAATCTCTGTGACAAATAAACCGCTATCTATACCCTATATTCTACATGCTTACATTCGACTGTTGACCAAATGTATGTTTGTATTGAATATTGATTGAAGTTAAATGTCATCGTGAGGTGAGAAGGATCAGATTTCACAAACGAGCGAATGCTTCGAAATTATAATTCAATTGACTATATTTTCAAATGATGACTTGATAAGCTACTTTTATATTTGAAGGGATACCAAATTCAATGAACATTTTTTGTACAATTTCAATGCACATTATTCAGAGATGAGATGTTTGTTGATTATGAGTATCGACAGACAAAAAACGTGTGTTCGATCAATGTGAAAATGAATGTGTACCAAAAAAAGGTCAAAATGAATATAATTAAGTTAAGAGTGAGGTCAACTTGAAGTAAACGTGATAACAACAGGAATAATTCAAATAACGATCTATTGGATGCACAAATTCTACATTTCAATAAATCACCATGTGAATTTTCACTCGACAACAAATAGTTACTTACTAATGGACGATTTTTTTCATAACATTAAAAATAAAAAATCATGAAGACATCTTTTTCATGCAAGAACTTTCAAAAGAAATGAATGCAAAATGTGTTATGAAAAAATTCTTTTAGGTTTCTACATTCTTATCATTGAAATCTCATTTTTCAAGAAGTAAAGTTCATACACCGTCCTGTGTTACTTCCATACTTCATATTATTCATTCACAACATCGACCAGTCACAGTCCTTTGCCTGGTTTTATTCACACACAACATCGTCTCTTCACTGTATCCAACAACTGCTATATTCTGGTATGCCATTTGCTTAACTCACTTTGAGCTTTATTCAACACGTGTGATGGGATGCAACCACATGAACTCGACAAGCGTGATAGTGACAGGATGAAACACAATCACGCACACACTCATTTCATACAAAACGAATTTGCAAAATGAAAAATAACAACAGACATACTCCGAACACTACTGACTAATTGTAGAACAGATATCCTCACATTCATTATTCAAATAACACTTATGGACTTTATGATTATCTAGTAGTTGAGTACTTGTGGAATTCTGTTAATCACGTATTCCATCTATAATCCTTTCGAATAATCAGCTGGTTTTCATTTTCTGATAAAAATGACATGTTTTGACAGTATCTGAAGTTAATTTTATGTGACAATGTTCACAGGTTTTACATAACTTTAGCCTAGAATACATTACTACAAAAAAAATTTGAGAGCTGAACATCTAAATAGCCTGCCAGCTATGACTGTCAGCAGAACATCAAATGCGTGTTTTTTATTTTCATCAAGGTTACAATAATGATAATAATAGTATACACTACCTGATCGTGTGATTATAAGAACAAGAACATCAGTTGGTTTACCTCAGATATTGTTTTTGCAAATGTCATTGATTGAACTTTCTTGAATTAATTTTTCACTCTAAAAATGGTTACTACTATGTATAGAGAGACTGAAGTTTAAACAAATAGTTTTCATGTGTAGTCATAGATGGTCTTGTATCAGATATGCATAAACACTGTTATTATTACTCATCTAGTATCAAATGAGTTCAGTTATCGTTATATTGAAGATATGTCTGTATCCTCACTTCACCAAGCTGAGGAACTATCAATAATATTTCCGGTTTGTTTGATAATGTAATTTCCTCCCAATTTTGCAACAGTATCGAAATGAATGTCTCCATAATGAAGCATTTGTGGAAGAATCTGTTGATAGCCTGCCAACTACGTCGGTCTCCATCGTGAGCAGCATCACAACGAGTTGCACAGTGGCTCCTTATCATGTGTGATTATGAAATTTCGCTACAAGAATCGCGAAGATGATTTTGCGTTAATAGCTCAATGTACAGTCAGATTTGGAATGTGAATTTTCGAAATGTAATCCGATTTAATGTCTTTGAATTGTCTTCAGCTGTTCATTGACATTACATTCACTGTGATAGAATACTGTAGTTATCTGTGCTGATCTGTTCATAAATGCGCATAAATAGGGAATGATATGCAGCTAAAAGCAGAATCTTGACGTACACTACGGTACATCAAGAATATTCGTGAAACGAGTTGGTATAAGTAAGTGAGACATACAACCACTTATGAAGCAACTAATACTCTCAGTGTGATTCAAATACGTAGCACAAAATTTTGAAGAAAAAAAGATTACCTACTCCAATAATCTTACAAAACTGGTCTCTAACTCGACAGTAATATTCATGTGCGAGTTGTCTCGAGTTCAGATGTGTTGAAGACTCTGTTGTTAAATAACGATGATAATCACAACGGCAACCATACGAATAATAAAAGAGGTTGCAAGCTGACATAACTATTCTCGATCCGCTCAAGTATCACATCAACCCCAACCTTACAGATTCCAGAGCAATAGATCGAAATAAATAATTTCCTCGATCGTGATATGCACTCATCGATCTTCAGATCATTTCAAGACGCTAGTGAATTCCATCTTCTTTCAATTAATCGACACCAAAACAGGTTTTCAAGGATATTAAGATTTGCTCAGATAGAACACCATGCCAGCGAAAAGCAGGAAGAGTTAGCTACAGACTAAAAAGATTAAACTCCCGAACGCATCATAATCCCGAATGTCCAAAAATGAATTCCGTTTCTCCGAGAACATCTAAGTTTACGACTATGCAACCACCAAAAAACTCATCTCAATCTCTTCAACTTCAAAACTAAAAAAAAAATAACCACGATGTAGTTGATGTCTATTATTTTTATATTACTGACTTCGATTCAACTCAAAGTAATTGTACTTATTAGAAATGGGATAGCACAGTCCGAATCGCTGTTAGTGAGACAACTGTTTGCAGTGACCGTGCAACGAATAATGGGGAAACTGGTCATTACAATTTTATAACTGACCACACACCTAACGTCAATATATTTGAACCTTGCAAACCATTGCAAGCATGTATAGCAGTAGACGATCTAGAGCATGTTCCACATACGTCAAGCATAAAAAGTAATCTAAATTGTTAATAGACACCTGATTGCACACTTAGACCTGATAGCCTTCTTGGCCCGGCTCCCAATATGCACATTATTCTTTTATCACATGTTATACACAATAACGGTGAGAAGCTTTTTTGCACTTCCAACAGCTTTTTTGCAGGCATTAGTATATATATTTTAAAGGATGACAAATTCGCTTAATTCATTTCCCCTCGCAACACAAGTCTTACATTATTCAATAATACGAATATTTACGAAATCACCAATTGTGGTTTATACTCCAGCCTGCTTCACAATGATATTTCTGAATTTCTTATTATTTCCTTCAATGCCCGCTCTCTGTTCAGGAAAATTACTCTTCTTCAAACGATTTCATTTCTTGTAAATACAACTATTGTACTTATCACGAAAACGTGGTGCAAATAATCTATATCCGATTACTCCTTGCACATAGATAACTACGTGCTCATTCGAACTGATAGATGTCATGAATAAATAGGCGGTACATTCGGCGTGCAAGTTTACGGATAAATCTCTGGAGGCTACAGACAAATCCATTTGGGTTAGTGTAAACTGTGAATCTCAAAATTATCTACTGTTGAGATGCATATACATACCACCTCTTGCAAACTCTAAGATCGACAGATTACTAACAAACATCTTTTCCATTGCTTCACACCAACCACATGCTGTTAAAATCATCGGAGGTGATTTTATTCTGCCCAAAATAACATGAAGTTCGACTTCAGTTCTAGGTCGAATTGACGAGTTAGTTGAAACACCAGAACTTTATGCATTAGTCCAACAGGTCCGGAAACCATCTAGAAAGATTTGTATACTTGATTTACTGTTAACAATCAACATAGATTCTATTTCAGTGCATATCAGGCATGAGCTTTCAAGAGTGATCAAAGAGTTGTATTTAGTATAAATCATTGCTTAGACACCTTACAATTGAATTTTAAAGCTGCAATGATGTTCAAGAGTATACACTTTCAACAACAAACCAGAAAACGGATTGAATTTCTTGTTCGTTGTTTACCTTGGGAAACGTATTTTACCGCAAACAATTTTGACATTACTCTTCTGATGTACACTACAACCAGATATACTGCCTGGATGGTTCTGCTTTGAATATTCGCCACGTGGTGTAAATTGCCAATAAAAGCCAGAATACTTTTAAAATTTTCAAAAGAAAGTTGAGGAAATCAAAACGCCGCCACCACCATCGTAAAGACCGGTATGCACTTCAGAGTATACTTATTGTAATCGACAGAAGTACTTCATCTAAACCTGAGTATTTTATGAATATAAGAAATAAGGTCCTTGATAATCAAAGCTCGGAATTATCAACACGTCAGCTTTTAAAATCCTTTGTGAAGTCAAATTATCTAGACACGACCAAATTCTTCATAGTTGACAAAAGCATTGTTGATGACCCTGATATTATTTGCTTACAATTCAACCAGCATTTCTCGCCGTCATACAATCCGGCCACTGAAAGCCTCATCAATGCATTTCCAATGTGTTATGTCTGGCAGAATGTGAACGCTATATTCGTTTCCCTTAGCTAGTTCCGTACCCCCGAGCTAGAACTGTACACCGATTTGAAGATCAGAGAAAAGGTATAAAGTGTGTGGGAAGCACTTTACTACAGGGTTCATTTATGTACAGAAAATAGAAGGATTTTATAGTAAATTAAGAGACCTTGAGTTTTACCGAAAATTCTAGAATACTGCTAAACATAGTAGCAGTGTGTTAATCAGCCAATCAGGATCTCGTTAATTTAGTAACATTACTTCACACAACTTCTAATTAATCGCTGATTGTTTGTGGCTCTCTATGAGCCTCTGGAGGCTCTATTAGAGTTTTGCGTAAGTCGACTCAACACAATGCTGACATCCAGACACATATCGAATATTGATTTCATACCCTTCAAAATGAAGCAGGCCATAGCTGTCCTGAAAAGCTCTTATGACGAAGGACTTGAAGGGATTCCCACATCACTTGTGAAAAATGGTAGTAGACAATTCCCAATATTTTGTTTAATACCTTTCAACCTATCTTTGGTATATGAGGCCCATTCATCCGTACGAATACATCTGTTATCATCCCTAGATTGGAAACGGGATTACTTAGTGATATTGTTAACTATAGGCAAATGAATTTGACATCCGTACTATCAAGATCCATGGATAAAATCGTCTATAAACAGTTCATACCATTTTTGCTTTAGGCTAATCTGATTAGCTCATTCCAATATGGGTTTATGACTAAACGCTGATGCTTCACATCGCACATGGAACTTTTTGATCAAATTACCCAGAGAAAAGATGTTGGTAAGTCAGCGATACTTCTCTACTTCGACTTTAGTAAGGTTTTTGATAGTGTCTCACATAAACTTCTTCTTCTAAACCTGTCTTCCTTTGGAATACAGAATCTCATTTTATCTGGATTGTAGTCTTTTGAAGAAGAACGAAACCAAATTGTCCACTTAAGATCTTGCTACTCTAAACCTGTGAATGTAACCAGTAAGGTTATACAAGAAAGTGTGATCGGTCCATTACCCTTTCTCCTTTTTATAATTGACATGTGTTTCATATTTCAGTGTGGAAAAACGTTCCTTCTTGCTGATAACCTAAACCTGGTTTATTCATTCCCCTCTCTCACCCCAGAAAGCTATATTTCAGCGGTTATCGAAAAAGAAATAAACTAGTTGTAAGAAGTGACTCCTTTGTGAAATTCGCAACTAACTGTTGACAAAAACAGATTCATTCACTTTGGCTGCTGCCATAACGTAAATCTGGCTATAAACAAACATTCACTGAAACCTTTGATCACTGTTCATGACCTGTATTTCAGATAAAACAAAAGTGTGAACTTTTCTGAGTACAATGCATCTCAAGTATTCAGACCTAGGAAGCTCATCAGATACTTAATGAATAACTTCAGCAATTTCGAATCGAGATTTCATAGAGGTCTTAGGTTTGCAGAAGTCACATATTATCCTGAGAATGTTCTTTGTACTGTCACGGGGATCGTGATGAAGAATGTTGGAAAATCTATTTTGTGAATTCTAGATATCAATGACCTGTGTATACATAACCGACAAGTTCATCGAATACAAGATCAGGACTCAGGTGAGACTGTTCCTGTTTTAGTTGTTCATTACAATACTAATGGGTGCATTAGAGATAATACAGATTCTAAATCCAATACACTGTTGACCAGACGTAAGACGAACTGAGGATGAATACGTAAAATCGATTACAGACACTAACACTTAAATTCAAGATGTGATCACTATTTTGATTTTGAATTCGAAATACAGTATATTCGTTAATGATCATCTAATGCTCATCTAAATTGCGTCACGCTGGGTTGACTAATTAATACTCTAATTCAAATACTTGAAATTATTACGATCACAGCGACAACATTATCATTGCCATTCAAATAGTTGTACCTTATAAACTAGCTAAATTACTTCCATCAATCACATGTAAACCAAATGATGAGCCGACGAATGACGGAAAGCCAAAAAAACATCTTCCAAGTAAAGTAGTCCATACTGAAGAATAATATGTCACATATAGTGGATTTCCTAGTCATTTACACCTGTATCGACTAGGAATGTGTTGAAACTATGAACAGATAATTTTCAAGACCTCGTCAGCTGGTGAAAAAAAATTATACACATTTAATGATATCAAGTGATATATAAAAGAGAGACAAGTAAAATAAATGCGTATCTAACGACAGGTTGAAAATGATCACTAACTAATGAGGAATAACGTCGACAAGATAAGACATAAGGTACAATTTTTACCTGCAATTTATCTTGATGAATTTGTCGAGAGGCGTCAGCCAGACGTACTCTCAAATTTGATTGAGAACGATCAAATGATAAGTGTACTACAGAGAATGTTATCATTTACGGAAAACGAAATGGTATTTTGGACTGGTCAAATGACGAGTATATAACACCACTAACCTTATTGATCGAAGTTTAATAAAATTGGGATACTTTAACTTAATTCTTACCACATGGCTTCGTAAGTACTACGAAACTTGAAGATTCCCCATCCTTATTAAATCTATATATTTTATTCAGTAGAAATATATTTACTACAGATTCCATAATTGAGTTACTCAGCGAACTGAACTCATACAAGCTCACCCGATTGAGATGCTTCAATAAAACCGACACACACTATCCACCATTATTTGAACATTCACAATAATGCAATCAACCTAGAGTTTACAGAACAATTGAATTTGAAATAAACATTAAGGAAATTTTATTATCAAAGTGTTTTTTCAGTATACTAAGTAGTCGATTCCCTCAAATCTTCAACTGAGTAAACAGATAAGATGATGTTTGGAGGTGATCAGCAGGAAACTCTGAACACAATTCTCCTGCTACTTGTCACTAATCAGCAAGGTAAACCTGTATTCTTAAGGGAACTGATGCTATTTGGAGGATTCGATCTCGGAACACAGCTTCAATAGGTATTATGCTGATTGGTGATGGTTCCAGAGAGAATGTGATGCGAAATAACAGTCTACTAGTTGTTTGTTATTTTATTTGTTGGCACTTCGTCATCTTCATTAGAGTCAAGTGAACGATAGTCTTTTACGAATACACTGTATTCGAGATCATAATGTATTAGACAACAAAGGAAAATGGTTGTAGTGATCAGGAAGGTAATGTTTTTCAGCAAAAAGATATTATTCTTGATCTACCATATTTATTTGAGCTAATCACAACGTGCGCTACACTTGCCGACTCAAATCCTTTTACACTGAGGACCGTTAAATGACGAATCAGACAGGAATATCTATTTCAATAATACACATATTCATCACATTTCCTATTTGTGTTCTTCCTATCTAATGTTCGTTTTCTCATATGAAATACTTTTATCAAGGTAATAACAATGATGATGATAATAATAGTATACACTACCTGATCGTGTGATTATAAGAAAGAAAAAACATCAGTTTGTTGACCTCAGATATTGTTTTTGCAAATGTCATTGATTGAACTTTCTTGTTGTTTATCACTACCTTGTAATCTAACTAAATATAAATTATGGTTTTTTCATTTGTATATTTAGTCCGATATAAATCTTCAACATAATGCGGAATGTTGTTTAATAATGGTGCGTTCGTACGACCGACAGTCACCTACTCATACGGAGCAAGGTTTAATTAATTTTTCACTCTAAAAATGGTTACTACTATGTATAGAGAGACTGAAGTTTAGACAATTAGTTTTCATGTGTAGTCATAGATGGTCTTGTATCAGATATGCATAAACACCGTAACCACTACTAATCTAGATTCAGATGAGTTCAGTTGTGGTTAGTTGAGGAATTGCCTGTGTCCTCAGTTCATCAATCTGTGAAAATAACAGCAATATTTCCGACGCTTTTACACTGGACAAGTTGATAAGTCTTATGTATATTGACTTTGAGATTGTTGTCAATTTTCTTGATCACATAATCCACTTCAACTTTTTTGTATCATTTATATCAATTACTCTATATTCTGGATATTTACTTTTGACTGTTCACCAAATACATGTTTGTGTTGAATATTGAATAATGTTAGATATCTTCGTGAGTTGAAAGTGATCGAATTTCACAAAGGTTCAAATACATCCTAATATGTATTCTATAATGAAAACCGACTTAATTTTGAAACAGAATGGAAGCGAATATTTTCATCAATAATCATTCGTAGGTGAACATACGAGTTGCTTGCCAGATGTGTTATTTTGAATATTTCGAATTCGCAGACTACGTTGACGTCATTGGGGAATCGTTTTGATTGAGTGAGATTCCTTTTGATGTTTTTGGTCTGTCGTTAAAAATAAATAAACCAATTTTTATGTTGGTTGGCAAAAGCTGTTTAAGTGCATTGTTAATTCTGTAGTGAACAAACCTGCTGTCTGAAACTTTTCCACATCAATCAAATTTGCTCAGTGAGAAAAAACAACAGCTTCATTGTAATCACTAATGACTCTTTGCAAGACAGATATCTAAATGTTCATTGTATTTTGCTTAAGCCTTTTTTATTCACCTACTTAACAGAGATCGTCGTTTGGATAATAACGGTTTTTATATTCTTTGTACTGTTATGAACGCTAGAGCACATGACACTCTTGCCAAAATGTTGATTACTTAGGTATCATTCGACGACACATACTCCATCCCATATATGCACATATATGCATATGTATGCACGCGAACCCTATTATCAGCTTTTGTTTTAATTCATTGTGCCCTTAACAAATTTGAATATAAATTGCTTATGTAATTGCTTGCTGCTCGCTAGCTCGCTGATATTCGCTCAAGTGCTGGTAGCTTTCTGTCCTGATTTATTTGACAATACGCTATAGTTGCTGCTACTCTTTGTCTTCTGATTGCATGCACGGTTAAGTTTAGAACTATAAAGTGAACGATTAACGATGCACGGCACTACAAATATTCAAATCACACTTGTGGTTGTCATGACCGTTCAGTAG
The DNA here is from genome assembly GCA_944470415.2 of Schistosoma rodhaini. NCBI lineage: Eukaryota > Metazoa > Platyhelminthes > Trematoda > Strigeidida > Schistosomatidae > Schistosoma > Schistosoma rodhaini. The sequence goes on from OX104036.1 coordinate 89,348,207, forward strand.
TTGATAAAATATATTGCTTCCTACTTTCATCCCTTTCAAATTGCTCTCCATAGTATTTTACTCTCCATTTTGTAGCTCATGAAAGGCCTGGAACTTATTGTTGAGCTCTATGTTAAATATGTTGCGTTTGTCTCAATCCTGAAGAAACTTTGAGTTAAACTTTTGTAATGTTGTCTGCCCTGTTGTCCATTGCTTCGCAGTTCTAATTTTATCTTGTCGACCAGCCGCTGATGCTATATCAGCTCTTCATTAAATAATACTTGTATTATTGCATGGACTTTATACTGAGTACATATGACAGTTTTCAATGAAAACATTCAAATGATTATTTGATAAGCTACTTCTAAATTCGTAAGGATACTGACATCACTGAAAATTCTTTTTACAATTTTGATGCACATAATTCAGAGGTATGATTGTTTTATGTCTGTCGACCAGTTGAAAAATGAACATCCACGAAGAAAATGACGAAATGAATGAAATAAAGAAAAGAGCGAGGTAAACTCGCAGTTAACATGATAACACAGGAGTGAAGGAACGATGAAGGACGCAAGAAATGATTCAGAGAATTATCTATTGAATGGACTATTTCTACATTTGAATAAAGGATTTTGTTCTTTTTCATGCAAGAAAAAGACGTAACTTCCAAATGGACGAAGTTGTTCATGACGAAATAATAATTAAATAATAAAGACATCAAAAGAAACTAAGGAGAAATGTAACGTGGAATGAAATTTCTATAACCAAAAGATCAAAAACCAAATTTGTGCAGTTGTGAGATCGTCAATTGTACATGTCTATTCTCCAGACTTCGTCTAATTCATTCACAACATCGACTAGTCACTGTCATTTGCGTAGTCCCATTCACACACTATATCGTCTCCTCACTAAATCCAACAAATACTACTGTCATGTATGCCGATTGCTTTACCCAGTGTGAACATGATTCTGCACGTTGGATGGGATGCGAACACATTAAGCCAACAAGTGTAGAAAAGAGAGTATGAAACGCACTTAACCTCACTCACTCATCGTTTCAACGTGTTACACTGCGAGGTTTCGCAAAGCACACAAAAGTAGATGGATTCACATTGTGTCGAGTGATGAGTGATTGTGTGGTTGATTGACTGACTGAGCGTTAGATATGCGAAATTCATACAAAATGAATCAACTTACTTGAGTATGTCTGCAATAAATGACGATCACTTGGATTGACACATGAACTGAGTAAAAGGTGTTAGAGCATTATTCTAAGTATCCAAAATGGCAGTGTTTTGCAAAAGAATGATAATCATTTGTTCTGTGGCATCAATTTATTTGAGTTTACTAATTCTAATTGATTTCAGCAATGAAAACATCTTAAACGTTGGCTAGTTTCTACACAGTGCATCTGAAACAGTGCACTTACAAACCGCTTGTTCAAACGCAAATGTGACATTATGTATGGCACTTATTAATTGCATATGCTTTTATCTTGTTATTCATTGAACACTATTTTGCCACCATGATGTTCATATGCTAAAGCAAAACAATACTGTTCTTAAATTGCTCACTTCAGATGATAACCTTACTTGGTGCAAAGACTGATGACCAGTGATGTCCAATCAACTTCATCTTGGTCACTTCTTTGCAGTTCATGCCAAAACCTATTCATCGTCTTCATACATGTTTCCATGTTGGCCGGTTCACAGACAAAATCAATTACTGGTAATGCTATTTCGTGAAAAGATTTAGAGCTCAATTCTTAGACACTTTAGAAATAACAGTAACCTACTCATCATGTTCGCCATAATATGCAAGTTTTAGCTTCAACCAATAACTTTATTTCAACATGCTTTGTGCAAATTACGACTTCTAATAAATGTGAGAGTTATATAAGGTTTCAAATGTCATCATTTGCATGAACACGGCCAATCCGTAACTCATTCTTCACTTCACATCTGAATCACATTCTCTTTGATGTAAATGTTTACACAGGCTTTAATCTCTTCCAGAGCATTGACGTCCATAGTAATTTGGGGAGCATTTAATCCAGTTTAATTCAGAATTTGTAGGGTGAATGACTTTGTAATACAATCAGTTGAGTCGTACGGTGCCTTTATACCTTTGCTTCTATCATGAGCAGCACCAGCTATTAATCAACAGGAGCTATGTACTCATGCAAATCTGATCGACACAGTTCAATGCAGTGTGTTGTGGAGAATCCGATGTACATTTGTGTGGCAACATGGAATCACCCATAATCAATTCTTTGGAATCACACACACCTGTCAATAGCCCAAATCCTTTCTGCTTTTCTCCCTCTACATATTGCCCACCTATATCTTCACACAAGATGTTCTCTACTCTGATCAATTCAAAATTATTAGTTTCTTTCCTGCCCTTTCACTGTAATCCTCTCGCAACTAGTTTGGTAGAATGATTTAACAATCGGGCGAGACTAAAGTATATGGACGACCTTTGAACGAATCTTAAATGTCCTTGAGAAATATAAGCCAATCACAGGACAGTTAGTATACAGTAAAAATATATTATACAAAACTCAAAAATTAAAGGGCATACTGTTCTTTTACATGACTCAAAAACTTATCAAGGTCAGATAAAGGATCAGAAGTTCTAAAATCATGGTGCATCCGGTACAGGAACTAATCCATATGGCTCCATAGTAGTGAGCCTCTGGAGCCATGATAAGGTCTCAAAAATTCTTTCAGCCTCGACCACATAGCCTCAATGTTGTTGGTGTGCACCCCACTTGTAGGGTTCAAAAATTGGCGCTTATGCATGACAACTTCATACACGTAGCCAGATCTACTTAGGCACCTATATGCTCTCCAATCGTCTGTATACACGGTAGTCCCCGGCAACACATATTGCTGTATAATCGGCATCAATGTTGGTGCCTGTCGGTTGCTGACTCGTTGGAAATGTCATTTTTGCAGTGATTTGTCATAGATAACAAGGATCTGTGAGATGTATTTATGTAAGAGGTACTTACTCAATCGTCTTTAACACTACGGCCACGGTTGAATTTTCGTTTCCTAACAACTGTTTCGTCTATTTCGATTATCTTCCCCACTCCTTCATACGATTCGTGTACGCTTGTCAATTTCGACGCACATATATCTCGGCAATACTCGTACCACTGAACTGCCTAAACTTCACTTACATCGGCAAACGTGGCAGCAAGTGTAACTGGTGCTTTTATTATCCAATTTGCAGCAAGGATCATAATTTGCCTTAACCTTAATTTTGATCGAGCGAAAAAAGTTCCCGTTCGAGCTGACATTTTCTTCCAACATGAAGAACAACGCAAGATAATTTCATCATGGTGGTCTGCACACCGTACGGTGGTCATTTGACTACCACAGTCACAAGTATATGAACTTCCCAATAATCCCTTCTTTTGTAGACATTGAATTATTACGTCTTCTCTAAAATCCGCTGTAAACCGATCTTACGTAAGCATCAGGTACGGAAATTAGTGTCATGACCTTGAAAACCCGCGAAAGCATCTGATTGGCTCGTCCATATACTATAGCCTTGTCGACATTTGTTCAGACATGAGATCGCCACAATGTTATTAGACCTTCATTTGATAATTGAGAAAAATTACTCAGTGTGTGTGTATAGAATAATTTCTTCCTTATGAGCACAACACAAATTTTGTCTTCGCCTGTTCAGATTGTGCTCAAACCGTCCACTAAACCTTTTTAGAATCAATAACAACTTGGATACAAATGAGACTATTCAGCAATATTCCTTAGATCTACCGAATACATCAATTTCATTTAACAGTATGAAAAGAATGCATCCTGCAATTTATTTTAACTGAAAAGTGAAGAATTGAATTACTCCCATTCTCTGCCGAATGCATTGTTTAGCATCACATTCAATAACACTTAGATCAACGAAACAATTTTCTTTAAAAATAATCTCATATATGACCTGTGCTCATGAAATTTTAAGTGTTTCAGAAAACATGCAGACTAGTTTAGACATCTTATTTACGTTCGCAATTTTTACTCAGGAATTGATATATATGCAGGCATATGCAATTCTCTATTATTTTTCACTGAATAAAACTGAATGAAAACTTTATTTGATATGAAACTTAGGATTCAACATTATTAAATAATCAGAAACGGGTGTTTTGGATATTAAAGTCATTTTCAATTGCTGTATTCACGAAACAATTAAAGCTGTACCACCATAGAAAACCTGGTAGCACTAAACGGCCGTTTCATCCTATTGTGAGACTCCTCAGCAATGCGCAACTACGAGATCAAGATCATTTTTATGGCATTCGCGAAATTTTCATGTTTCCGACTTTTCAGACCTAGAGTTAGGGGTAGTACCCCTATACAACATGGCGAGTAAGAGCAGGTGTAAATAGTAAAATTTTAATTTAAATGTACATGTACATGTTATGCATCATTTGATATCACTTGATTAGATAAGTAACAAAAACGAAACCACATTGAAAAATATTAATGCATTGAAAAGTTATGAACAATGAAATAATATTTTCAAGTCTGATTTCTGACAAGTGATTCAGATGCCTGTTAAAATACTTTCATATTGTATGGTTGATGACAGTTATACATTATAGTTAAGTAATATACCTTGTTCACCTGTATAGTGTCTGATCCTTCTGTCGGGCAGCAGGATTGAGCTATACTACTCGGGTTAAGCCTTGAGCTAGACGATGTCTGGCTCTCCTGTTAAACAAGATTAAACTGTACAATTTAGATTGTCATATGGAATTGTGGATGGTGTCTGGTTCTCCTGAAAAGCGATGCCGAACCATCCACAATGTCAATGGTCAACCTCCCGTCTCACATAAGATCTTCAGCTGCACATGGCAATATAGCTTATACTACATACAACACATTTGGTGCCTGTGTTTACAAGTGCAGTTTCCTCTCGTTATTCTCATTTTTTTGTAGGCGCTTAATTTTCACTTTTCTCTGTAGTTCTTTGTGAAGCTGCCACAGTGGTTACTCACTCTTGCTTCACATTGTTTCAATTTTGATGTTGAATATCTACAGAATTAGTTTTAGAACTGCCTCACTTCAAGTAATTGAACCTTAATTTCTTATCACTTTGCAATAATGGTACCTCTTTCAACCGACTTTGCATGGAAACTGGCATGTATCATATAATAATGTTCAGAAATCAGAAAATCATCCATTTTTCGTTAGGCTGTTTGATGAATATTTGAAACGCCTTCATATTTACCTACCAGAGTGTATATAAGTAACAGCAAACTGAAATGTATATCCATTAACCAATACAGTTTCGTTAAATACATCATGTAATATCTATTACAATTATCTACTCACATGATTATCTCCATTTTAGCTTTATAGTATTTGTATCACTTCCATTTGACTGGAGATTCTATTTAAATACGTACACAGTATTTTCCAGTACTATGAAATAATGACTGACGCAGACTTTTTCTGTACATTACCTCCTTTCAAGTAAGCTTTTTCTTGAAATTTCATATACGACCAATTTTTCTTATGTAGCTGTAAATAACCCCTCAAAATCAATAGCTCTGTCAGTGTTCGAAATTGGATGCTGACCACATTGTTTTAAGTAGACGTATTTATTTGAAGGCGTTCGGTTATGCATCCGTGCCAGATCACGTTACGACCCAGCGTGGAAAACAACTCCTACGTTCACTGGCCAGATTAGAGCAAACGCTTCTCGATTTATTGATAACGCATCAAAGATATCTTTCCAATCTTTTCGCATCTGACTTCTGATTTTAGCCGATTGAGGGACGATTTGAATATAGAAGATGTGTTACCGGTTATTAGTTGCAAAACTACAATACTGATCGTATCTTCAGTGGTGAGACCGATGTGACACCAAGCGCATAAACTGTGAGTCTGTTCCTTTTTGGAACTTAATTATTCATTGATTTTCCTTATTCGGATTTTTATAAATTGTGATATACCTTTTGTTCGAGTTTTTTTCGGATAAATTTTAATCATATATTTTTCGTTCTAATAATACTATGACCGAACAGACACCTAAGGTATTTAAGTTAAAGACTATTCGCCCACCCTCGATTCATTTAACGCCTTTTTGGCCTACAATATCGAAGCCTGTTTCTGCTAATCAGAAGCTGACTTTTTCGGGAACGTAATCACGGACTCGAGCACGCAATTCCTCGCGGTCATTAAGGAATTACTGTGCGAAGTCAACAGGTATGTAACACCGAGCATATTTACTAGTGGTGTTTCCGAACCTTACGAAACACGCAAACGGTCGATTTTAAGACGCGGAGATCTAACCGATCGACAACGCTTGAATCGACTCCCTAACAATATCGACCTGCAACATGGTTCCGCAATGGACATGTTGTTAAGGATGAGAGAGGTTATAGGTCAACGAACGTTCGACGATGGCCTATTTAAACAATTCTTCTTGTCTAAACTCTCGAAACAGGTGTAAGCAGTGCTCGTTTCTTTTCAAGACAACGCCGTAGACGAACTCGCTGCATCTGCTGATCGTATTTTAGAGATCACGAAATCCACTAGCGCCGAGGATTTTTCCGTCAGAGAAAAACCTCAATCGACCCCGACTGACATAGCCGAACTATGTCACACACTAACAAGATATCTGCGATTTTGAAATGATCGTAGTCTGTCAAGAACCCTGCGTAGAAGCGTTTCACGTAGGCGATGTCTCTCGACCACGAGAGACGGATAATCCCAACTGATGCTAGTATCATAACCAAAATGGCAAGTCTTCTAGAAATTGCAGGAAATCTTGCAATTACTTGAATTCTTAGTTGACTGACACGAATAGGAACTCATGAAACTTCCTAGTTGGCACGCGTTAACGGCAACCGTCACCGGCGAACACAGTCGTCTGTCATACGTCACAACGAAACTGTGCTACCTCATCGACACTGGCGCAGAAGTTAGCGTTCTTTCCGAGAGCTGTAACGACGGGCTTCACGAGTCTGTTTTGAGTTTACAGTCGTCAAACAGAAAACCCAACGCTACGTATGATATAAAGTACGTTTACCTCTACGTGAGTTTTGGCAAACACATGCACTGGATTTTCGTGGTCGCAGACTTCTCTATGCCAATCATTGGTATAGACCTGCTACAATACCACAATCTACTCATCGACACACGCTCACGAAGGTTACTAGACGCAAACACTAAGTAATCTGTTTGCCTAACTCCTTTTTCTGGTTGCAGATTATCCACAGTCATAATTAAGCACACCATCGACCTCTTCTATCAACCATTACTCAATAAATACTCCAGGATACATCAATCACAACCGAAATCGCCCTGTGTAACCAGCAATGTTACACATCATATCTCGACGACAGGAACACCTGTATTCTCAAAAGCACGCCGACTGGCTGCTGAAAAGCTTTGTTTAGCTAAAAACGAATTCGACCACTTGATAGACTTAGGAATAATTCAACAGTCAAATAGCCCTTGGTCATTTTCCTTCCACCTGGTCTTTAGATTGTACAGCAATGATTGGAGTTCAACTGGTGATTATCGGCGTCTGAATGCTAAAACCTTTCCCGATCGTTACCCGTTGCTTTACGTTCACAATTTCACAGCTACCTTGAAAGATGCAACTGTCTTTTCGAAAACCGACTTAGTTAAAGCTTATAACCTAATTCCTATGGTTAATGAAGACATTCCGAAAACCTTCATTATAACTCCTTTCAGCCTCTAAGAATTCTAACGAATGCCTTCCGGCTTAAGAAATTCCGCTCAAACCTTACAAAGGTTCACAGACGATGTCGTCCGAGGTCTCAACTTCGTACATGCGTATGTTGATGACTGTCTCATATCAAGTCGGACAGAGAATCACATCTCCAGAATTTGGACATTGTTTTCGAAAGACTTCAAAGGCATGGCATTATGTTCAACATTCGGAAATGCTAGATCGGAACAAACTGTTCAGACTTCCTAGGACACACCATTGATGCTCAAGACATCCAACCCCTTAGACGCAAAGTGGCGGCCATTCCGGATTGCCAAGAACCGACCACGATTAGGCAATTGCGCACTTTCAACTGCCTTGTTAGTTTCTACAGACGGTTCATACTTAAATGCGCATCTCTTATGAAACCGTTAACCGCTCAACTTTGTGGAAATGCAAAATCAATTAGTTTACACGACACCGCTCGAAAAGCATTCTCCAGAGTTAAGGAACACACCGCCAAGGCAACCCTGCTTGCGCATCAAGACACTCAAGCGCTCATTAGTACCGCATTAGATGCATCTGACCAAGTATTCGCAGGAATCTTACAACGATGGGTTAACCACTCTTGGCAACACACGTCGAAACTCACATCGACGACCTCTAAAATCAGCATACGAAGGACGCTTCAAAGTTTTTCAACGTGAACCTATGTACTTTGTAGTCTATAAGAACGGCACAAACGATGGTATCAGTATCGATTGCCTCAATGCAGAGTACTTAGAAGGAAACCCTAGCTTTTCCTTCGATACAATCGGCCGACACGGCTCCTACAATTGTATCACCCCACACGACAGCCGACACACATCTTGATACTTCATCAGCGTCGGAAAATAAAGTTAAGACAACGCGTTCTGGAGGAAGAGGAAGATTTCCAGAACATTTAAACAACTATTGCACGTAAGACACAAGCGTTATCTCAAATTCTCTTTGCATTAATTGTTATGAAGAAAGAATTTTTTACTTATGAGCGTATATATATAAATTTTCATACATAAAAGAACCCAAAAAAACCAGATATTTTTCCATTCGCTTTAAGGCTGTCGCAAGCGTATTACTTTATTTACTTTTTTCCGCTTACCTTGTGTCCTTACGCAAGTACGTGTATTTTGACATGCACTCACACGTTCTATTTTTTTTCGTTTCCGGGATGGCTGGAAAAGAATGACGTAGCTGGTCACGTCTTAGGGTCATCACCACCTTTCTAGGGGAAAGGGAGTGATCTGTAGCTGTGAATAATTCCTCGAAATCAATAGCTCTGTCAGTGTTCGAAATTGGATGCTGACCACATTGTTTTAAGTAGACGTATTTATTTGAAGGCGTTCGGTTATGCATCCGTGCCAGATCACGTTACGACCCAGCGTGGAAAACAACTCCTACGTTCACTGGCCAGATTAGACCAAATGACTCGAATATGAAGGTGTTTCTGGTTAATAGTTGCGAAACTACAATATCGGGCGTATCTTTACTTAGATCATGGATGAAATTCATTTATTTTTCGTTAATCGAATTCACATTTTTACACTGAATTAAGTTTTATGTTATGCATTTAAGTCAAAAATGAGAAGATTTTACGTATCAAAGAAAGAAAAGCACTTCTCACCACTGAACACTTTGTCATCAGACTGAATATTTTTTTAAACATATTTGAAAATACATGCGTGCTGAATGGTTCGAGGAGGACCATTAATATATTCATGAAATGTTCCTAACACTGTTCCACCAAGGATTTGCATGACCAACAGTCTATAGGAAGCTGGGTGGTTGCTGAGCATAATGATTTTGTAGCTCGTTAAAACACCTGAACACATCAGACAGTATATAGTAGATCGCAATTAGTAAAGAACCACATGTAGTAGCTATGCAAAAAATTCCGACTGTTAGTTGCCTTGGTATTTTTTTAGCATATAAAATAAAATCACGTCATTTCATGTGTTCTTAAAAAGTTAATTGATAAAATGTATCAGGTTCACGACTCAATTAAATCATGTAACCATTTTGTGTATATGTTGGCCACGATTATAACTATGAAATACTTCATTATTTCTTCTCATAATGATTATATAATCATTATTATATCTTGAATTCATGTGTTCGGCTAGTGTGCTTTCAACAAATCAATATGTTGATTCTAGTGAGAAGCAGTGACTAGTGTAGTTCAACCAGGTCTGTTGAGAGATATCAACTGATTGAAGACAATGTTGGATGTGTCGTTCAATTTCGTGGATCGGTTAAAGTTAGACATTGTTACCGTTTGATGCTGCCTCATGGGTTTTCTTGAGATTAGGCGCTCGACAATGATAGGTCCTGGGTTCGGATCATGAGAGTAGGAATCGTGGCTGCGCAATCCTCAGGAGTCCAACAATAGAACGAAACGGCTGTCCGGTGCTTCCAGGATATCCATGGTGTTCTAACTTCAATTGACTCATGATCTGAATTATATAAAATTATCAAAATCTCTTCAAAACATCTTTCTGATAGTAACAATATACTCATAGGAAATAAGTCATTTCAATTGTACTCACAAGTATGAAAAACCTATGAAGTGACTGAATAAAGATAAAAATGACATAAAGCTAACTATCAGAAGAAAAATACTAATTTATTCAAAAGTTATGAACAATGAAATAATATTTTCAGAACTGATTTCTGACAAGTGATTCAGATGCCTGTTGAAATACTTTCATATTGTATGGTTGATCACAGTTATACATTATAGTTATATGATATACCCTTGTGTGCCAGGGTAATTTTACTTTACTTTTCCGGAGAGCCAGACACCATCCACACTTTCATATGACAATGCAAACAGAACCGTTTCATCTCGTTTAAACGGAGTGACAGACATCGCCTACCTCAGGCTTAACCCGAGCAGTATAGCTCAATCCCGCCACCGTCCAACAGGAGAACTACACACTATACACGCTTCAACGCTACAATCTGAACAGCACAGCTCAATCCTGTGGCGCAACCACACAGGTATCAAGCACCCTGGTCGACCATTCGCACCATTCATTTACACATTCACATCACATGTAGAATTATTTCGACGAGTGATTGCGTGAATCAATTATGCACAGAATGATCAGGTCAAAGTTGACTCATTCCGTTTACACCACAATCAAACTCATTACTTTTAGCAACGGAGACATGCCCTACAATGCCTCAGTGACAATGACCATTGAGAACACTGAAAAGCAAGCACCATTATTAACCAGCAAACCAACTTTTCACATGGACAGTCAGCAAAACTTGCCAATCTGATGCCGAGCCATCCACAATGTCAATGACCAACCTCCTGTCTCACATAAGATCTTCAGCTGCACATGACAATATAGCTTATACTACAAACAACACAAATGTAGGTTAGTAAGTGAAATAGCCAGGCAGCCTGAAGCAGCTCTAGGGCGTAAGAACGCTTGAAACCCATTGTCTGGTGTCGGAATACTAATACAAGACCACCAAGATCATTTTTATGGCATTCGCGAAATTTTCATGTTTCCGACTTTCCAGACCCTGAGTTAGGGGTAGTACCCCTATATAACATGGCGAGTAAGAGCAGGTGTAAATAGTAAAATTTTAATTTAAATGTACATGTACATGTTATACATCATTAATAGCACTTCATTTGATAAGTGACAGATAGTCATGTACGCCGATCGCTGAACTCAGTGTAAACTTTATTCCGCACTTGGGATGTCTTGGAGACACACTGAGTGATTTGGTGTCAAACAGACAGGTTGAAACACACTCTCGCTCACCCACTTATCCACTCACTCATATCATTCACTCATTGTCTCAACCTGTAACTGCGTAGTTTGCGGAGGCAGACAGTGTTTGATCGATTGTGTTTGTGTGTGTCTGATTCGGTGAGTGAGTAAGTAAGTATTATGTGTTGTTTGGTTTAGTTATTAGTGTTCTGGTGAATAGTGGAGTGTATTTGAATGACGATGCAATAAATTGTTTAAGTTGATAAATACGTTTTGTGTGATTTCGATCATTTTTTATGTGTCCGAGTGGTCAAGTGCCCTGCATTAAGCACCATCTTCAAACGGTGTCGGTTCATATCCCACCACTCACATAGTCATTTACAACCACTAACATCACACCATCACATACATACTACCACAGACACACAATCATAGCCGAACATCATCACAAGCTTCAACAACAACAGCAACTACTTCCAGTACTACTACTACTTATTATAATAAGAATGGTTGAAATGATTAGTAGGGTAACAATGCCGGAGATGAAGATTTTATTGTCGATGTATCGTTTTTGATTTTCCTGATCACAACAATATCTGTTTAAATATTAACAATAAATTATGGGTATGTTCAATTTTAGATAAGTAGCAACATTTGATGTAGAGAACAAACATGGACAACAGGAGATTGTTTTAAGTTTGCTAGTTCAGTAGTTATATACGAAGTTTGTTTATGACATGTGTCACGGCAATACAATGCATCAGCAGGGAACTTTTAGTTTTTTTAAAAGGATGGCCTGATGATTTATGAACGGTATTCTTCAAGGTTATTTCCGGTACCAGAACGAATTATTGATAATTATCGACACCTAAAGAAAGTTAAATTAAAACAGAGAGCACAACAACAAAGCAATGATTGCCAAAATATATCGGTCAGCTTGACCACTGTGCATGTTAGTTATCATTCAAATAACTTAATGTTGCTAGTGACATTGTTAATGTAAAGTGACAGCGAGTAAGTGGTTAAACATTTAACGTTCCTATAATCTCACTTGTGGAGTGAGATACACTTAACGGCGCTAGGACATTTAATGCATCAGATTATTATTATTATCATTATTACAGAGTCTAGAAAAATTTTAGGTAAAGTAATAAATATGAAGAGAAGATATAGAATAGGTTTGTTTCGCCAGTGACAAGAAGTCACGAATGTCCTAATGCAAGGTTTCTGTATATTGATTCGCTTGGTTGCATGTACAGGGTAATTTGTTAAGTATTTTAAAGAAGAAGAAGATAAGATTTAACTTGAGTCTTCACTTCTATATAGGGTCGAGCCCAAGCTCATTACACCTAGATTTATAAGTCAAGGTACAATCAGTTCCAAGAGTACGAATTGTAAATCATCTCTCCACTGATTCCAGCCACAGTTCATCCTTTATGCGCGCACTACTAAGAATAAACACGCAGTATTCAAGGAGTGGTTGAACACAAACTTTGTACATTAAGATACGTGTTTGAGTGTTATAAAGATTCCGAGTTATGTAACCTATAAGGCGTTGAGACTTGGAAGTTTGTTTCATTATCTGTTCGGTAAACGACAAGTCGTAGTAGTCCCTATATCGTGGGTGTACTACTGTGTTTAACCTAGATAATACTTCACCATTTATGGTAAGATCTATGTTGAATGATGTATCGCCGAAGCATAACCATCCATATTTGGCTGTAGTGAGCCCAAGCTGCCATTTTTAGCACCACTGTGCTACTTTGTTAAGCTACATACTGGTGCAATTTCGAAAATTGGTAAGCTCGTGTTGAGAAAATGAATACAGTACTTTAAGATAATCTGCATACTAAAGGGGCTTACTCACACAAAAACATTAACAAATGTCATCGATAAAAACAAAAGGGAGCGATGAACCTAAAACTGAACATTGTATTACACCACCTCCAACAGAGATAGGGTTCGACAATGAAGAGTTGATTTTAACTATTTGATGTCGATTGCTGAGGAAGGAATCAAACCATGCTAGTAACGGGTTTTGGACCCCACAAGATGCGAGTTTACCTATTAGAAGTTGGTGGTTGACCATGTCGAAAGCCTTAGAAATGTCCAGGTATAGCACTAATACTGGATATCCTTGGCTACGAAGCGAATAGACTAAATTAAATAAGTCAAAATGACATGTCATACAGGATCGACTTTTAAGAAATCCGTGTTGCGAATCATCAATAAATTGTTCAGTCAATAAATAGTTGGATAGTTCGTCACAAATAATTTTTTCCATAATCCTAAAAATAACTGGAGTAATATTTATTGGCCGATAGTTGTTCATGTCAGTCTTATCTCCGGATTTGTAACGTGGTATGATGTACGCGGTTTTCCAACGGTCAGGATAAGAGCCTGATTCCATAGACTGAGTAAGCAGCTTCAGGAGAACTTGGATATCTGGACCACCATATTTGTAGAGAAATGATGAAATCCCGTCTAATCCGTGACCTCTCGAAACCTTGAGCGTATTTAAAGCCTTATAAATTTTCAGGCATGTTAAGGAGATAGATTTTATTGAGTTACCAGTCATGCATATAAATCTAAAAATCGAGCCATTTATGGATTCTTTGTTTTTTCCATAGTTATCACTGAAATGTTCTGCTTTTATGTAGGATGCATGTTACATCAACATTTTGAGTTGCTTCAGCGCGTTTATTGAAAAGGAGAATTCAGTTTTGCAATTTTGAGCTCGTACTTAGTGCTAATAGCCCTTCATTAATGGCTTTTATCCTACGTTTCTCTTTAATTTGGTTAAAAATCATTGTTATTTCTGCAACGTCCTTGAAGTCGTTTGACTTAAAATAACGTTTCTGAAGGCGTCTTAGTTTATTACGATATGTAGCTGCTATATACAATTCCTAAGGTGCACTAAACCTGTTCGTTTTAATTGTTGCACTGAAATCTAGACAAGAGTTAACAATCAATTAGAATATGTTGATAGCATCTGTGAGACTGCTACATGAGAAGAATTCATCCCAGTCTGAGAGTTTGATCAGTGACCGCTAAAGGTCCCAGTCTGCATGCTTATAGTCTTTAAAATTGCAGATGTTTTTGAATCAGTCATTTATAAGAGGGATAGATGGGGAGAGCACAAGCTACTATCTTATGATCACTGCTTTCAAATTTGTTGCATACTTGTACAGATGGGGAGATGACATCTCTACTTAATATTAGATCGAGTATATTATCACAACTTGTTGGGGTACTAACTCACTGTGACCAGCAGTACACGTTAGAAATTGTTGATAATCTAAGGTTCTCAGGGCTGAAATTTTGTTCAGAAGTGATTTTGCGTCAATAAGTAATACGTTTCAGAAAGGAATATGGAGTGTAAAAAACAGAGCATCCCCATCCAAGGTGTCCTTATAACCGTTTTAAAGATGAGTAAGGGTAAGCATAGCTTCGAAAAGTATATTTTTGTTTGGTAAGGCATTTGTAATATTTTTTGTATCTGGCCTAGAACCAGAAAGCTTTGTATGTACTTTCTTCTAAACTGGTATAGACTTTTTAAGTTGAGCAGTGTTCTTAGGAGCCTTCAAATTAGAATTAGGTGTTCGATTATTGGCTTCTGATAATACACTGGAAGATATCGCATTAGTGCCCCAATTTGATATACAGAGGTTATGTGGGGTCACTACAGGTATGAGAGACAGACTTACACTCTGCACTGGTAAATCGGTGTGCTGGCTAACATGAGATAGATTAGCTGCACCAGTGGGTTCAGCTAATGGAGCAACAGGGTTTATTATGATCTCAACAATATAATTTTTGTTTGAGGTACACTTTTGCGTTAGTCTCTGGTTGGTGGTTTTATCTGAGACTATACGAGCTTTTCATTAAACTTCATAAGCGCGTAGATTAGCTGTTCGGATCTTTTTAACTGTTCAGCTCATAAACGGTAATGGAACTTAAACTAGATAAGGCGCGAGTATTACTGGCGCTTTTTATAAATGCAAATACATCAGCATGGACTGTCTTGAAGGTTAGCTGTTTCTATCATCAAATTCATCACAGATGTAATGGCGACTTTCTCAGGTATAACATAGATGGTTACATTATTTCGAGAGATTATTCGTTTAGTAACTTCAATAGCGATAAAATCGATAACGGACTCTACTCTGATCCTGTCTTCACGTTCCGCAGGAACCACGTCCTTTGACAATAGCAGTTTAAGGCGTGACAGTGTCCTTATTTCTTGCTAAAGATCATCATGCCTTTATAAAGAGCTCGCAAGTGACTACACTTTTGAATGGACTTGTTAATTAGTCTCATGTTGTTGCCAATCATCTTGATCACATAATCCACATCACCTTCTATGTATCATTTTGCATCAATCACTGTGACAGATGAAATCGGTATCTATACCCAATATTCTGGCTACTTACATTCGACGTCTGACCAAATGTATGTTTGTGTTGAATATTGATTGAAGTTTGATATCATCGAGAGGTAGTAGTGTTCGAAATTCACAGTAGATCGCATACGTCTCAAAATTTATTTCATATTGAAACGGTTAATAAATTAGCACCCGAATCGAAATGGATTTCTTCTTTAAGTAAGCATTCGTAGATGACTATTTAAATGGCCTGCCAGCTTTGTCTCTGTGGACTATGACAAATTCGCAGATCAGTTTGACATTAGAGTGAAGTTCTTTTGATTGAGTTACATTATGTTCGGTGTTTGTAGTCTGTCGGTACAAATCCGTAAACCAGGTCTCATGTTCGTTGGCAAAGGTTCGTGAAATGCGCTCTCAATTCTGAAGAAAACAATGCTCCAGTCTGATCCAATTTCGTATAAATTAACTTTGTAAAATGAGAAATAACATCAGACTTAATCCAATCACAACTGACTCATTGTAGGACGGATATTTTATTACTTATTATACAAATCACGTATACGGATGTCATGACTGTCAAGTATTTGATTACTTATAGAATATTGTTAATCATGTAATCCACCTGTTTTTCATTTGATCATGGAAATGACATGTTCGAGACACTTTTGTATATATATTTTCATTTGACAATGATCACAGGTTTCACACAACTGTAACCACTTTGAACAGAACTGAAATAACTTTCTGCCTATGGAAACATTCGTAGTTGAATATCTTAGGAGTCCAACAGCTATGTCTGTCACTACAGCGTCAAATGTATATTTTTGATCCATGCTATTGCGAAGGTTATTTGATTGAGTGAGACAATGTTTGATGTTTGTAGTCTGTTGATAGAAAACCGTGAAGATAGATTTATTCTTGGTTGTTGCAGGATAGTGGTGTGTACCGTCACTACTGAAGAAACCATTACTCCTCGTGTGATTCAAACTCATATCACTCAAATTTGTACAGTAGGAATTAACTACTACGTTGCTCGAGGAGCATTTCGAGCAACCTTTTTTATTGTTCCAGCATAACCACATAGAAAGCAACAAAACAGCGTCAATAATTAATCGACTTGAAAAACGATGGTTGAGAACGGTAGCCACTTTCGTTACGTCATCGTTGTGCAGAGATAAGGTTTGCAAGATCTTGGCACCCAAAATATTCATCATAACAGCCGTGGGTCATTATCTACACTTTGGTTATTTGGAGGTTGATATTTTAAGGATATTGTCTGTTTCATGGTCATCGCTACACTACATGTTCGAAAGGGAGATCCTAACGAAATTCATCGTCATCAACAAGTAAACGAATGTTCCAAAAGTTTCAGGAAGAAAAAACTCGGTAATGTCAATAATGAAAAGGCGTAAAATGACATTTAATGGGGGCTTTAGAAACTATTAAGCCTCTAACAATTCAACAAGAATCAAGCTAGTGTTTTGATCCTAAAGAACCGTACCATATGTTTTTCTTCAAATGGCTGAACATGAACGTGAACGACATCACAAACTATGTATTATTCAACCGGTTGACGTCTCAGAATAAGCTAAAACAATAATAGTTATAAAGAAGATCAACTATGCTTCCGTTTATATTTCGATCATCCAACAGAGGTGAATGAAGTGCTGAAAACTCGTCACAGTCTCTTACATTCATACCCTAGTGAGGAGTAAATTATAGGAGAATTCTGAGAAACAATAATATATATATATATGTATTCAGTAACTAGATTCATATTCATATATATTCATATTTATATCGCTTTTATTGCAAGCTATTTATAGACCTATGGACTATTACTATACGATTTTCCATTTTTACGTTAAACACAGCTTCTTAACTGCTGTCTACCGTAATCATCGCCAATGTTTGATTGTGTCAACAAGTTATTTCTTGTTTTATGGTGTCATGCGGTCTTTCCTGGTTGTGCGTAAACCAGGTATATTTGAAATAAATGATTCGCACGGTGGAAGATGGTACTGATGCCTCAAACCTGCTCTAGTCACTGTCACAGGAAAGCACGTTAACATTCAGATACACGGTCACTCACTTGTTTACCAATTCTCAAATGTAACACCATCCCGTGTTTGTCTCATCTAATCAAATCACAGTATTCCTACCAAGAGATTATTTACTTCGATACGTTATCACTGGAATGGCGGAATCCGTAATTGACTTCTGCTCAGTGACCAGTTATTCTACTCACTTCTCAATCGGAAGCCTATGAATCACATTGCACAAAGAAACCATGCATCCTTATGAAGTCTATATATTGAATGCTCTGCGCCAACCAACGACTACGGTGAAAACTTAAAGACCAATTATGCGATAGGCTGCATTCAGTCGTCCAGAAAGGCCCAACAAAGGGCTTGACCATTCTGATGATAGATTTCAATTACCGTAAACCTGAAAGACCACTGAAAAGCACGGAAGGCAAGGTAATTATCATCACTGAAAAACAACGGAACGGGAGGATAGATCATTCTAAAGAACACTTCAGTCGATCAGCTTCTCTGAACCCACCCAACATCGAAGTAGCACCCACGGACCTCATAATCGATTTTGACCCGTCAACAATCAGACAAATCAAGATCGGCGAAACAGAAGTACCGGACCGAATTTCAACTGAGGCACGGAAAGGAGATGTACCAGAAACTGCAAAGATAATCCACATTTTATTCAGTAAGATTTGGGATGAAGAACAAGTACCAGCAGACTATAAAGGGGGACTTCTAATCAAAATATTAAAGATAGTCGAACTCAGCAAGTGTGATAACTACAGGGGCATCAGTATTCACTCAATACCAGGAAAACCCTTCAACAGGGTATTGTTAAACATAATGAGGGACTCTGTAGTCACGCAACTTCGAGATCAAAATATTGAATTTCGTAAGGATCGATCGTTGTACAGACTAAATCGCAACACTACGGATCATTGTAGAACCATCAATTGAATGGAATCATCCAGAACATAAAAGTGTTTATTAACAGTTGTCTACGCAAGATACTTCGGATCCTTTGGCCAGCCACTATCAGCGGCATTTTACTGTGGGAGAAAGTAAACCAGATTCCAGCGGAGTAAGAAATCAGGAAGAAGCTCTGGAAGTGGATAGGACACACATTAAGGAAGTCACCAAACTGCATCATAAGAAAAGCCCTTACACGGAATCCTGAATAACAAATGAGAAGGTTAAGACCCAAAAACACATTATTTTGAGAAATGGATACCGAAATTAGAAGAATGAACATAAATTGGATAGAACTAGAAAGTATGACTCAGGACAGAGTGGGTTGGAGAATGCTGGTTTGCGAACTTTACTCAATTGGGAGTAACAGGAGTAAGTAAGTAAATCGAAATAATTTGAATTGCATTTGCACCTGATTTATTATTAATTACTGTTATGAATTGAATTCTAAAAAAAATTACATCAGACAGAATGGAGGAATAAACTATGAAATCAATCACGTAATGCAGAATATTGATCAATTGAACAAATGAAGAATTAACGTGAAGGAATTAACTGTTAGAAGCGATTACATAAGCGTAAGAAGCAAAACATGACAAAATGCAAGTTGGATTTCCAACTGGGTTCATTTGAATCAACTGATATTGATCAAGGTAACATTATTGATCATGAACAAGTAATTCAAAATTGATTCCAGGTATTCACAAATGGATTTTATGTTGTCTATATATGACAGTTTACAAAGAGAATATTCAAACGTTCACTTGATAAGCTACCCTTATATTTTTCGGGGAACCCGATGTCAATGAACATTTTGTGTACAATTTTGATGCATAATTGTTGGAGATGTGATGTGTACGGAATACAACTGTCAACAGACATGAAAAGTATGTTCAACCAGTCGAAAGTTGAATGTCAACAAACAAAAAGTTGAGGTAACTGAAATGAAGAGTAGAAATAGAGATAAACTGTAAGTAAACAAGATGACAACTGGAATGAGTGAACTAGGAATCTTTCAAGAAGTGATTCAAAGAGGATTTCCAAGTGATGTATTGGATGCATGATTTATCCATCGTCATATATCACTGTGATTCCGCATCCAAAAATATATTGTTTGTACCCACTTTACTTTCTCTTTCATTACGATGTAACTGGTAGATAATAAAGGGCATTTTTTTCACTGAGAAATTCTCAATACGGAGATAAGATGGTGATTAGAGGTGGTCAAGAGGAAACCGTGGACCCGGGTTTCGTGCTACTTGGCACTCGTCAGCAAGGTGTACCCGTAATCTTGAGAGAACTGATGCTCCCTGTGTCACTCGGCTTCACAGTCAGAGACGTTACCACTGAGCTATTCGACTGACCTGCTGTAGGACTGAGATGTAATCACAATTGATTGATAACTGAGTGGTGATCAATGTTATGCGTGTCAATTCCTTCTTTGTGCTAATCGAATGCTTTCGATCTAGTTGCAATGTGGTCTCAACACTGCGGGTACAGGTACACTTGCTGACGAGTACCAAGTAGCGAGAAACCAGGGTCCAGGGTTTACTTGTTGACAACCTTCAACCACCATCGTATCTCAATATATATGAAGCACGCAGTGTCGAGCAACCTAAACTGGTGGCCACATTGCAACTAGATCGATAGTACTCGATCAGCACTAAGAAACACTTGACACGCATAACATTGATCACCACCCAATGATCAATCAATTGTGAAATTCCCAATACATTTGAATGAAGAATATGTTTTTCAATGAATTATCTTCCGTCTTTGCAATCATATATACCAAAAAAATCATCCATGAATCGGTCCGATACAAAGCAAAATGCATCGTTTAAAACTGACAATATGTGAAACGTTGATTGTTTGTGATAAAAAACAAAATAAACACTTTTATGTTGTGATGACTAATGTGAAGTGTTGACTCTACGGTTATGTATCGTGTGAACAGCAACCTGTCGATATTCGACTGATGAAGGATCATGTAGACTGCTGAGGCAACAGCTATTCAAATCGAAATGCCGGAGATCTGCATCCAGAAGGAATATGTTCAACAGCTGGATAATATAACTGTGGAATGCGAAAAGAATTTTATCAAGATCGTTTACTTTTACCTGTTTAAACTTCTGTGAACATATTTCTGTTTCAGGCCTTGGAAGCTACTTCATTTGTAATAGTTTATATGAAAGAGGTAAATTAACAAGCTCGTAGCATAAACTTGCGTCATCACATTATCTCCCGAAATATGTGATTGCTGGTTGACATTTGTACTTTGATGTTAGGGAAATCAAACATGGAAATATTCATTCACTAATGTGATAGTTAATTGATGAGAGCTATCGGTTTATGTACGACATATTTTGCCATGTAAAACTTGTCGACCCACCATATCGTAGTCTTGGTCCGTTAATCTAGATTGATTACACTTTGCAAGTTCCATTGAGAAACCATCATTATATATCGAAATACAATAAGGAAACAAAATAACTAGTACAATAAATATGATCCAAATATTTCAAAATGGTCAGTTAAATACTGTGGAGAAGGTTGAGATTTTCATAGATTTCTTTAGTTGATGAAAGTTAGTTCACGTTTCAAACCTGAATGCATTGGACAACATTGCATGTGAATGCAGCGTTCAAATTCGGGAATTTTCGTCTTCACCTGAAATATCATTTTATACACTGAAACTTACCTACTATATTCTTGCACGGTTTCATGTAACACAGTATATATGCCTTACATTGTAAAACAAATTCAGTTAAATACATGAAGTTGCTAAGACAGAAAAGTGAGTTTGGTCTCAACCGACTAAACGTGTAAAATATCAAAATTTGACATCTCCAGTAAAAGGAATTCTATACATTGCCTCCATAGTTTGCCAATATGACTGAAATATTTCGTGCTCATAATTTAAAACCCTCAATATAACGTCATGTTTAGGTCATGTGGTTAATTAATGCGTCTATTGAACTTCTAAGTTGTTAAATTTGGATCCACTGAAACGTCGATTCATATAATTAGATGTATCCACTGTCGCTAAAACTAATGTGCTTTTATTTCAACTAATTTTCATTTAAAGTATGAGCTTCGTTTGAAATCCGTCCACCAATAATTTGCAATCAACATATTTTGGATTGATTGTACATTGAACTACAATTCTGAAGGCATTGAATCTACTAGATTTCAACTAAATTCAATCATCACCTACAACTTCAGTGGTCAAGCACATTATTTGTGTCAATTATTACGATGAATATTGAAGTGATAATACTGACATGAATTTTGATCCAGTTAATTTCAGCGGGACAAAATTTTTATCAAATACATAGAAGAGCGTTGGAATAAGTCGCACAGTTGTTCCTAATCAGTTGTGATTCTGCAATTTCGTTACGAGAATTGCAAAGATGAATGTGCGTGAACAAACTCAATATACAGTCACATGTGGACAGTGAATTTTCGAAACGTAATCCTTTTTAATGTCCCGTAGCTGTCTTGAGTCGTTTATTGACATTCCGATCAATGTGATGGAATGCACGAGTTATCTGTACTGATCTGTTAATAAATGGGTATAAATAGGAAATGATTAGAAGCTGAGTGCAGAATGTTGACGTATTTTACTGTTCATCAAAATATGAACAACAATACTTTGGTACTTTTACGTTGAAATCTGAAAAGAAGTAGTAGTATTCCGCTGCATAGTTGAGGTGTTTTACAAATTTATCGAACACAACCCAATTTGTAGAAATCTAACTCAATGGAAATAAAGTGGAACGAGGTAAATTCATAATTGTGATTTGGGTGCTCTGAATTAGGGTAATAATAAGATACATTTTTTATCCTCAAGAGCCAGACTAATATGCACTGATGAGACAAAGAATGATTGGCTGAATAAAATCTAACGAACACTTCAGAAGAGTCTCTTCAAGCCTCTGTCAATTGAATGTGATAATTTGCAATAAACAGAGAGACAACGACGCGTGATTGCAGTTCCATATTATTTATCGTTGCTTGTCTGTTATTTTACTTGTTTTTGTATATTGTCTTCTCTTTTTTCATCAACTGAGCGATAATCTTTTACATCTCTGCATTACTCGACAACACAATGTGTTTGGCTACAAGAATATATGGTTGAAGTGAACTAGAAGATAACATTGTCCAACAAGATGTTGTTCGCGATGTACCGTAGCTATTCTTACTGTAGACTATTACTTGATTATTCAGTCAGGAAGATGCATTCAAATATCACGTATAATCATCACATCTACTATTTGAGTTATTCTATTCCAATATTTTTTTACGAATTTCTGCTGCTGTCAGACATTCTATTCATGACTCACCGTTTATACTACTTATATAAATATAAATAGTAGTAGTTGAGGTATTGGTTTTCTTTGTTGATGACTGTGATAATGTTCGGATGTGATTGCGTGTTTGTGGTAGTATGTATGTGATTGTAATAGTGGATATTGTGTGTGATGTTAGTGCTTGTGAAGAGGTGTGTTGGTGCTGGGATTGGATCCGACGCCGTTTGAAGGTGGTGCTCAATGCAGTATAGCAGCATCTATTCTGTATTTTGATTTGTCACAAATCAATAATAACAAACAATCATCAATTCATCTTGTACTTGAACATGTAAACAACAATATCTTGACTATTTTCTAATCCTCAAAAGACATCTTCTATTGATCTTTAAAAAGGAAAAAAAACATTAAAAAAAATAAAATGGAATAAGTTAAACTTTGAAGGTTAGTTTATGAGCAGAATATAAAGGTATCAATAAAGTTACATGTAAGTTTGAGAACTTATAGTTTTGAAAAGCATATTTCATTGAAAACTCTATAAAAGTTTAAACTATATCTTCAGATTAGCATATCGACTACGAATCGTAGACGTGTGCACAGCAAATACTTATTCAAGGTTTGGATGTCCAGATGGATGTGTGGATGTTTGTTCATCTACTTTACAAAGGTATTCACCTCCTCTGATCGTATAAATCATAGTATTTAATCAATATTCAACCATATCAGTATTTCGAATGGATGTTGCATACACCGACTAATATATGGTAAACATGATAGAAAGACAAATTTTTATTTTCATTTTACAGTTTATTTTTTAATCAGCCTTACAAAGAGCCCATTTATAAGTATAAGCGTTTATTTCAGTAAACATAATCCACCATTTTAATATGCATAATGAATATTAAAATCGCTCTCAATAAACTTGAAATCGGTTACTAAATATTCTTTTTTTTCCAACTATTCTCATTTATACAGCAGATTTATTAGACGACACAAGCTAGGCAATCATTGGAAACCTGGTTGAAACCTGGTTTCATCCTAGTTTCGGACTCTTCAGTAATGTGCATAGGCAAACCAGCATGTGGGAATCGGACCCAGGATTTTCAACCTCGCACACAGACGCCTTAATTCTAGACCATAGACACGGTATGTTACAGTGTTAATGTCTAACTTCAATCGATCCATTATCCATGCTAGATAACTATCTCACAATCAATACGGGCTGAACCGTACTAGTCACAGTCTCTCACTGCAACTCCAGAAGTTCCCATTTCATAAACAAAATACAACCATTATAAATATTTTATTAGTACTCTATATATCAGTGATATGAACCTATACAAATTACAAATAGCCTCATTTCGTGTAATCTAGAAGATTTATTTAAAAAAATTTTATACTTTGTCATGTTTATTGGATAAATACACACATCTACATTGGTTTGAATGATGTACTTTGAATATCTGATTAGTCTTCTTATCTTTGCTAATGTATTTGATATACAATATCGTTTGAACCTTCGTAAATGTTATTGTTTTTTTTTAATTTTCCGACGCTTGTTTCAAGGTGGTACATCAATGTTTGAGAAGTAGTTACACAAGATAATCAATTGGATTCAGATCAATTATAAATGGTACTGACAAACGCAAACTAAATATTGCTCTCAAATTATCACTGTTATATTTGAACAAAGTATACAATAATTTTTAATGAATAACAAGTTCTAGTGTTAGAATGTAGGATGCAAATTTCATGATATTGAAGACTCGTCAAATCATCAGTGGGAAGTTTCAAACAACCAATACAAAAATGAATTAAATCTCATTGTACATGGTAGTGGCTATCAGAACGTGGAAGCTAAATGGATAACTCAATGCGAATGGTACTGGGTTTGAGTCCCTGATCAGGCACCAACTCTGAGATGCAAGCATATCCAGCTGACAAGTCTGAAACAGGACAAAATGCGCATCCTGTATTTCAATGCTAGCCACTGTCCACCTTTGTTTATATTACTTGCCTTCAACCTAAATGATAATCTTTTTAGATAATTATTAGAGCAGCTAACGTATGAAAATAATTTAATCGGACTTCGTAAACATTCTGAAAGCTTAAATGCTAGTATATTTAACCAAGCGTCAGTTCGATTTTGATACTGATATGTATGCTACCTATAGACAATCTCAACACGTTAGTTGAGTGAGAAGATAAAGACTAAATAAGAAGTTGTATAGGCAACCGAACCAAAGATCTATACTAAATCAGTAATATATTCATGAGTCCAGTGGATAATTAAGTCAAATCTCAGACAGGATTGTTCATCCATGGACAACACTGATCTAATATCTGACTCTGACCTAGCTTATGGGCACAGTGAACTGACGGTATGGATCCAGATGATCACCTCTTTAGCCTGAGGATTCGGTCTTCACAACTAGTTGAATGTATAGTAAGTAATGGCAAATATCATGTATGTCAAGTCTTTTTTTGTGCTATCAAGTATATCCAGCTACATTATAAATTGGTCTTACTTCTGAAGTCTATATGCATAGACTGAGATGAGCGATACACTAAATTCTATAGTTTTGAATAGTTATTTGACATAAATGTCGATTTATTTTGAGCATAGAATTCAGTAGTATGTGATGGTGAAAAAAGTGTTATGTTTGATTTTTGTCTAAAGAAATTAAAAGCTGATGAAATTTCTGCTTTTTTTTAAAATACGTAGAATGGAAGATACTATAAAATTCACACTACGTTTGGCTGAAGAATAACTGTCTGGATGTAAAGACACTGGTGCGCCCCAATCGAAGTCAGAACAAGGTGATTGGGGAAACAACGTTTCTAAATTTCATCATAAATACAAATGTACAATTTTTACCTAAACAAATATTACCACTCAGGTATTCAACCAATAATTGCTCCCACAATAATCAATCTCAAATACAATAAACAGACAAATCGATTAGAAGCATAAGAAAATTACTAGGCGCAACAAAAAGTATGTGTTATTTTAGAAGGGGGGTTATACAGGGTAGTGCCTCAGGCCCTTTGATCTTTTTGGTATTTATTAATGATACTTGTGACTGCTTTTGTGTGGTAAAAGCCCTTTAGCATGCAGATGATCTTAAAGTACTGTATTCATTTTCTCCACGTGAGCTGAGCAATATTCAAAATCGCATCAGCACGGAGCCTAACGAGGTAGCACAGTGGTGCTAAAATTGGCAACTGGAGCTTAATATAGCTAAATGTGGTTGGCTATGCTTCGGTGATGCATCACTCAACATAGATCTTACCATAAATGGTGAAGTATTATCTAGGTTAAACACAGTAGTAGACCCACGATATAGGGACTACTACGACTTGTCGTTTACCGAACACATAATGAAACAAACTTCCAAGTCTCAATGCCTTATAGGTTACATAACTCGGAATCTTTATAATACCCAATCACGTATCCTAATGTACAAAGTTTGTGTTCAACCACTCCTTGAATACTGCGTGTTTATTCTTAGTAGTGCGCGCATAAAGGATGAACTACGACTGGAATCAGTGGAGAGATGATTTACAATTCGTACTCTTGGAACTGATTGTACCTTGACTTATAAATCTAGGTGTAATGAGCTTGGGCTCGACCCTATATAGAAGTGGAGACTCAAATTAAATCTTATCTTCTTCTTCTTTAAAATACTTAACAAACTATCCTTCACATCCAACGAGGAGATTCAATATGCTGAAACATCACATTCGTAACTGCTTGTTTTTAGCGGAACAAACATATTCTAGATCTTCTTTCTATATGCGTAACTTTACCTGTAAGTTTTCGAGACTCTGAAATAACCTACCACAAACTATCCGCGCGATAAAATCTGTCCTATTATTTGTTCGCTCCATTAATGCATATTGCTCCTCTGAAAATGTATTGTATGCTCTAGCGCCTGTAAGTGTATCTTACTCCTCAAGTGAGATTATCGGAACTTCAAATGTTTAACCACTTACTTGCTATCACTTTACATTAACAGTGTCACTAGTAACTCTACCACGTTTGAATAATGTTTATCATGAAAAGGGGTAAACCTGTAATATATATATTGGCAATCATTGTTTTGTTGTTCCGTGCTCTTTGATTTATTCTTACTTTCTCTGGTTGTAGATAATCATCAATAACCCGCTCTGGCACTGGAAATTACTTTGAAGAACACCATTCATTATTCATCAGCCTATCCACTTCAGAAAAAATCAAAATTTCCCTGCTGATGATTGGATTGCCGTGATACATGTCATAAACAAACTATTAAACTATTACTGAACCAGCAAACATAAAACAATGTTATTTCACTTGTTTGTTCTCTACATCAAATGATGCTAATTATATCAAACTGATCATGCCTGTAAACTCGTTTGATTTCTGCAATTACTATTTTCAGAATATATATATATATATATATATATATATATATATACATCGAAGTGACTACGATTACAAGTGCTTTATTAATAGGGATATTCTTCCATAATATATTGCCTGAATCTTCATAGTTGAAACCATGAGTCAATTGAAGCTAGACCACCATGGAAAACCTGAAAACACTGGACCCTCGTTTCGTCTTATTGTGAAACTTCTCAGCAGTACTCATCCATGATACCGCGTAGCGAGATTCGGACCCAGGAATGTTGTCTATGTTTTTAGTAGTTAATAATGCACAAAAATAGTGACACATAAATGCTTCGAGCATTTTTTTAGTTTTCACTT
Source organism: Schistosoma rodhaini (assembly GCA_944470415.2). NCBI lineage: Eukaryota > Metazoa > Platyhelminthes > Trematoda > Strigeidida > Schistosomatidae > Schistosoma > Schistosoma rodhaini. The sequence continues at coordinate 89,376,121 of OX104036.1, forward strand.
GATATAATTACATGTTTCTATTGTTATTTTATGCAATATATTCGAAGTGGCAAATTCATTCTATGCATTTATAAGTGTAAGCTTATTTGGTTTCGGTATTTATTGTAGCATAACTAGCTTATGAGTTGGTGTGGTTCTAAGATATTTAATAGTAACAGGACATTTTGTATTTGTAGCGTAACTATTATATCCTAGCGAAGACATTAGTACAGGTAACTCTCAGGACCTAGTAATGGACTATTATTCTATCTATATTCTTATTGTTTAACTATTTAATAATTAGATTGTGTATATCTATATTCTTTTAATTATGATCTTCATTTCGACCTATGAATTATTAGAATACGGTTTTATGTCCCTAAATTATATTCAGTTTATTGATTATTGCCTCCCACGTTCACAGACACATTTGGCTTGATCTTTTACAAATATTATTTTCTAATTTATGGTGTGATGCGATCTGTTTGTCTGGTATATAAATCAAGCATGCTTGAAATAAATGATTCGCACAGCAGAAGCTATAATTTGTGTTCTGGACTCAATTGGAAGGGCTAGGCGAACAAGGGACCAATAAGGTCGCTAGACGGCCCATACCGGTCGAACGTCATTGATTTGGCACATTGTCAGGATTGTAAAAGTCTTATTCCGATTGACGGATAACTCACGTATTGAAAATCCAGACATAAAATCACAATAAATTGGCATACGTCCTATTCTTTTATAATAAATTAACAGTTAAAATTTATTATTCTCCATCCAATTCTTTATTGGGAAATCCTTCCCAGTTCGGCCCATTTGTTATTCATCCCTTTTATGTCTGCTACCCATTACCGACGAAGTGTGTATTTCGGTCTTCCACTATTTTGTTCCCTTTCAAAATTCCAAATTATCGCTTGCCTTGTGATGCAGTTGAGTGATTTCCCTAATGTATGGTGTGTTTTCCTAACATCCTCTTCATTTGCCACCAGGTATTTTGAAAATTTGTATATCATATTTTGAAATAGTTTACACCAACCAGTATTTATGTTTTTCTATTTCCTTGACCTTTTCAACAATATTAACATAGCCTCTTCAAGAACTGGAAGAAGAACGGACTAGATAGAAAGGGAATGTAAAAATCAATTACACTCTATTGACATTCGTTATATTTTTTAGTTTCACCTCACAGACTAATTTTATTTAGAAAACCATTGAGTCACAACATGCCCTGATTATCTGTTTCGTTCCAATATGGATGCTATCATAGTCATGATGTATTTTGAGTGTAATCTAGGACGTTGAGGCAGTTAACTGGAAACAAGATATTGTCATGAAAAGCTACATTAATATAAGGCATCGATTTGTCTTGAATGCTGAACCATTCATTGTGTTGACTACACTAAAATAAAAAATGTCGTTAAAGAAAACCAACCTTTTAAATAATACAATGATACATTACAGACAATAAACAATACTAGATTCTGACAAGAATTTAGCTTATACAAATGATCGGAAGGGGATAAATTATGAAGCGAAATAGGATAAGCTATGAACATATAACACGAATAACACATGTAGGACATTAAAATAAATGAAACTAACCCAAACGACTGAATACAAATGAGTAGCATAGAAAAACGACAATGAGTAAACATAGAAGGACTTAAATTCAGAGTGAAAAATATATGACATTGTAGTGTATAAAATAGTTTCTCAATTTGTACGACTCACGTCGACTAATATTTCCAGCTATTTCGAAGTCTGTGTCCGAATTTCCTATTTCCAAGTTTAGTCTTTTCGTGATAATTAACAATCATCCTTTATAACTATTCTCTATCTAAAATGATGATTTCGGTCAATATTGTTTTCAACTTCATCCCTGCAAAAGTGATCAACAAACATAAGTAGACTGAATGAAGTCCTTTGTAAAAGTACTTTGTTTTTCTTCATGAAAAATCACTCTCTGTTCTTTAACTCTGTGCTCCTTAACTTCAGATAAGGATAACATTATTATAGAAGTGAGAAGTCGTGAGCCGTGAAATTCATTCCGTGATACGTTTGAGACCAATATACACCTGAGGGAACGGATGATAGGTCGCCCTAAACCAAGGATTGATTGAAATTGCAAATTACCGTTGTTGGATGTCAGGTTGGTAGTTTGAATGTTATTTGTTTGCGTGTAAGACCGACGTTCTTTTGTTTGAGTCTCGTAGGATCGTGGATAAGTACGGTTTAGGAGTCCTATACGGTTGGGAAAATACTCTGATCTCCACAAATTCTCAAAAGGATATTTCAAAGAGTTTTATTGTTGTTTATTTAATTAACCTGATCGTTGTTATGTTTAAGTATTATTTAAGGATTTTCTGAAGACTAATCTGATTATCGGGAGAAATTCGTTGTATGCTGACGTTATTTTAAAATCAGTGAAAACTAGTCCGATGCTTCGTCTTACTATGCGATTACTTTTTGAGACCTTTCGAGAAATCATTTTCACAAACTTTTGTTTTCATTATTATTAAAATCATTTCTCACTGGTGAATTTCCTAAAGACAAATTCCCAAGGTTCAAATTAGGCTCCTGAATGACGGAGTTTGGTTATGATGGTAACGAGAGTGTTTCGCTGTGGAACTCGATAGTACACGGAAGATTCCACATCTTCTATAGTTTCTCCGTCAAGTCTGGTTCACTTGGCGTTCACCATGTTGGATATGATGGTTTTGCTTTTTCCTAGGTGTATGTTGAAGCCTATTGATGCAGTAGCTGCTGCTACATTAGTTATCTTCGTCTGTATTTGTTCGCGTGTATGAGATAGGATGGCTAGATCATGTGCGAATACCAAATCATCTAATTGACTTTGAGATGTTCATTGTATTCCGTGCTTCTCCTCAGATATTATAGTCTTCATAATCCAGTCAATCATCAGAAGAAAGAGAAAGCTATGTGTAGATAGTTAGAACAGACTTATTTCGCAATACGTTTTTGATGCTATTTGTATTTTTTCAACTACTTCTCATAATTTGTAAACAGAGAGTAATTGTAATAACAACAGGAATGAAGATATGATGGTGTTTTTAAGAGACAATTATTAGAAGGTGTTGAATTGAAGTATTTTGTGTATAGTTTTTGTATTTAACGAAATCATTGTGTGATTTTCATTGAGCAACAAAATTGGTTTATCCTAAGTCTTTTTTATCTTCTACTTATAATGTTCACACGTTGTTTAAAACTAGACATTTATCCTAATCACTGGAAAACAACATATATTGTACTGCATTTTTAATCTGGAATTGTGATCAACATTCACAAATATACATTTTGTAAATAACAAGATTATAGCAACACTTTTACGGCTTATTTCGATGAAGGTTAAATTTTGTCAAGCTAACCGACAGTGTTATTCGGATAGTAAGAAATCGTCTATTATTTTGTATTATTATAATCACTATCATGTCTGTATAAACGTGTACGCTTGATCACATGTGACAGCTTATGCACATACCTCTTACTAGCTTGAATATCGCCTAATGAATCATTTTCTTTCCCACATATATGTACGTTCCCATCATATTAGCAGCCTTTGACTTGCCTTGCTGGGCCGTAGATCTATTTGATTACAAATTCGCTTATATGTAGTGAACGAGAAAACGAGTGGGGAAATCGAAAATATGTAGGTACGAAATTACAGAATATCTCACTACATGGTAAATAGTTAATTTGCGAACTGTCTCAATCTTAAACGTTCCTTCTGTAAATAACAGTCCATCGTCTACGATTATTAATGTTCTTGCATTTTCTTACCGATTGGGTTTTGTTCCCGTTCTGACTCAACAGATCTACTGAAATAAGCGCAAGAATGATAGATCCTGGGTTCAAGTCTCGTGAGGTGACAATATGGATGCGCACTGATGAAGAGTGTCACAATGGAAAAAAAGGTCATCAAACAGTGCTTCCAAGTTTTTCATGTTGGTCTAGCTTCAATTGACTAATGATTTCAACTATAAAAGCAGTTTTGTTAAGTTTATGGAGGAAATAACTGTTGAATGTCAAATTTTGAATGAAGTTTATATAACCAGTTATTGAATTGATAAACTGAATAAACATATATATGTATTCAAGATAAATGATGATTAATGCGCTACATAGATTTAGATTAATGAGTAATATCAAATCAAAGTAGTTGATTAGTAGTATATGTGTATATATAGAGAGAGTTTCATTTTCAGTATAAATAACATCGACTTTTCAACTGTTCACGTTGATAGCGATCTGTACGACTATTTAGGACGATACTTGACACCTTTCTTTTCTCTTTGGTTTATTGACTTCTGTCCATTACGTGTATGAACACGATTAGTTTGAAAACGGTCTTCGGGAATACTTTGCACTATTGGGCACAAGTTATGTGGTTTAACTTTATATGGTTTCTCATTAATCCAATTACCCCTAAAACAATAAACACAATAGAAGTTCAGTTACATTTAACTATGAGAACAATAAAAAGATGATTGCAAACAATACCATTTCTTTTCAAATCTTCAGTAATCACTTACCCTGGACCATAGTAACACACGACTGATAGACCGTACCTTTGACAATTCGCAACTCCACATCCAATGTCTGTAGTTTTAGCCCAAACCATCTGAAACGAAATGTGAACAAGGAATTAATGTGATCGATCGATCAACTGCAAGACATTTCGATTGTGTTTCAATATGATGTGTGATGTTACACTACTTGTTAGTGGAGATAATTTTGTCACCTCGAAGAAATACACGTGAAAATTCCAGTATGTGTACAATGATTATGTTTAAACTTGGTGCAGTTATGATAACGAAACACACACTCACTCATTCACATACTGACACGTTCACTCATTCTCTCTGTCTCATGTGGACAGTCGCAATCATTTCAATGAGCACAACATCATGATTTTACATGTACACAGAATGAATTTCTATTGATTAGCCTCAAATATTGTTTGTGTGAATAGTATTGACAGTCACTCGTAATACAAACTGGTCAGAGACAAATTGCCTATCTGTTGCATTCCACCGAATCACCCTACCTCTCAACCAAACACAAATATTCAAATATTATCAAGTGTACATAAATGCAATGATCGTATTATGTGTATATACATGTGTTTTCGAGTCACTTTTATACAAAAGTGAAATCACTAAACTGTTTCACACATTCGTTGTGCATTATTAAAAGTGTGAATGGTGTGTGGCTCATCACTGTAGGGAATATTATATTCAACTGGATGAGAATGGACTTACTTGTTTGTAATGCACACATTCAGGACAGTTGTTCACACTGTAATTGTATAATTTGTGCTCATTGAACCAAGCATCCACTGCTCTGAATCACAAATCAATGGATTGAATACAAATGAGCTTACGAATTAATGGTTGAAAAAAAAGCTATATTCTGTCCAACCCATGTGAATTTTTTCGAACGAGGTTTGCCTTGACGTAAGATGCAATAGCTCGCCAATGATTGTGCCTGTTGAGCTAGATCGTAATTCCACTTCTTCAAATAGACGTTACATTTGATATTTTAAGAAAGTATTGAATAATAACTTACTAATTTTGACATATATTCAGCTGGAGGTTGTCCATTAACTTTACAGTCAACTAAATCCTGTCTATATTTTCTGTGTAGTGCAAGTAGTTTTCTACTATTCTTATTCAAATCTTTGTTACAATAGACATCTTCATGAAAGAATAAAAGAATGAATAGTTTGCACGTAAGACACAGTAGATTTGAGTACATGGTTATTGAGGTCCAATCTGTAGTATGTATAATTCAGTCTTTTGTATATATATATATATATATATTTCTGATTAGTAATATTATTGAAAAAGTAAACAGTCAATGTGTGTGTGTGTAATTTTGTGTTGTATAGATAATAAGAAATTAAGAATATTCGTCTTGTATTGGCATTAAGAAATTTTCACCTGGATACAATTATGGTGTTCTTAATTTTGTGTCATAGAAAATTGAAGCGTTTCCTTTTTTTTTTCGTTTTTTTACAACGATCAATAGTCAGAGACGTAGATATCAAAGTATTACTTATATTAGTTTAATAGTGTACTATTTTGTCGGTGAGTACTCAACTGTATAAGTATCATTGTTAGATTAACAGAAATACAGTCAAACAAACTGTGAACATAATGTCAACTATCTCCTTATTATTAATTCAAACTATTTCAAGTCTAATTAGCTTACTTATATTCAGAATATCATAATATGAAATGGATAGGGGGTTTAACATATTACACATTGATCATCTATATTAGATATAGATTACTTTAAATCTATTCTACAAAGTTACAATTGAATGAAAGAATGTTTCTTATTAAAAGGTACAGGTCAAATTTCGATCTTCTATAAAAGGATTGCATAAACGAGATCATATTATTTGACTCGTTATAACATTCATTGATTTGAGTATAATGTAGTATTAATGATATAATATTGTTCTGTTTAATTAACATGGACCGTGCTCTGTATGATATGTAATATGTAATCTGTTATAACACGAGATATATGATTTCATTTTAATTAATAATCAAAATGGGTGTATAAATCAATATATAGATGGGTGTATTTCCGATTAGAGTTGTCGTCGTGTTTTGACATCGGAAATCTTCACTTATAGATAGATAGATAGATGGATAGATAGATAGATAGATAGTTAGGACATTCACAAGAAATACTGTTGACCGGGTCAGTTAATCAGTCAACCGAATGTCAGTCACTTGCCTCATATTATATTGTGTTCCGATTGAAATTCTCTATACACAAACGTTGAATGAGTTGTGTGGACTTATTTTAAAAAATAACCAGATTGAATTTAATGTCTGTCTAATATGTGATCCAGTGAGTTCTTACATACGATCGACTATTGACAATTGTCTATGAGAACAATGCATCGATCGCATTGTTTGTGAATGTATCAGACGGAATTTCAGCATATTCAATTCAATTACAGTTGAGTACCTTGATATCTATCTATAGTGGTATAATATCACAGATTGACATCACAATTTCCTCACCTCTAAATTACGTAGTTGATGTGATTTCATCAATCATTCTATTATTCTCTTAAAGAAATCAGAAGTTCGTACTATTGTAATGTGATATACTAAGCCTAAACAACTATTCAACACTCTAAGCATTGAATCCTATTGATATCGATCCATACTGAATTCAAACAAAAATGCTTTTTTATTATGAATCAAAGTGACAATAAATACTATTGACGAAGGAGAAAGTTAGAACAATAAACTTTTCAACGTTAAGATATATAAACGATAGGAAGATACAAAAGTGTAAATGATGAATCCGTGGAAAACACCATACATAGTGATTTCAACCCTTATACAGTATGAGTGAAATTACAAGATTTCATAGTGGTACAAACACTTTTCGTTCATGTTGACGAATCGACTTCACTTAATTGGAGTGCATATATAAAGAGTAATTAAATAGTTTACATATAACCTAAATATAGTTTGATACAAGTTATCATATTGAATGAATTTCCACAAATGAATAACATCTACAACTAAAGGCAGATGTCTGTCAACTAACACCAAATTCAGCATTTTCATTACAAAGATAAAGATATTTCTATTAATATTATTCACGTGATGTAGCAGGTGAAATAAGTATGTATCATGCTGAATGACTGTCTAATTCAGATTATGGTGATACCTTTAGCACCAGAAAAACGAATCAGAAAAATATTAAGTCATGTAAGTGATTTCGGTATCATACAGATTACAAAACCTACTTTCTTTCTTAAGCTTAACAAGACAGAGTTTATACTCGGAAAATTCTGATAGTTGGAATGAAGGATAAGTGTTCATGTAGACTGATTTGAAGCATTGTTCACATGTTTATTCGTAACATTTGAAACGTACTTTTCAATACTTTGGAAACATTAAATTTGAGAAGGAAGAGGTGAGTTATATTGTAAATCAGATCACTAGTATGTGAACATCGGTTTGCCAGAAGTACATATGATCATCTCTGTCGTTAATAGCCGCGCAGAGAACAGTCAAATCGATCATGTAGTATAAAATTCAAATATGATTTAACCAATAATTGCATCGTTTATTTAGTGTAGTGATACAGTATCTGTAAGACGCTTAAAGTTTCCAATTGCATAAAAAACATCTATAAAACACATCAATAGTTAACTACTGATACTTTTCCATTGTGTTGTCGCATACTTGAAATCAGAATAGTTATAATAAAATATTAACGTTCTATCGGTGGTTCAAAATAGTACATCGATGGAAAACTAGTTCACAAAGGGGAATTCAGAATAGTTCAATCAGATTTTTCAAAAAATTGTTGAATGTGTTATTTTGTTCTACAATCGATTCTTCATAAAACGAAAATATTTACCATGAATGGAAACCAATTCAATGAAATACCCTCTCGAACAATGCTAATCAAACCTCTTCGAAACTATATCCAGATGGTTGCAAAGGAGTTCTCACCAATCATAGGAATTTATTATTACGATTCACTGAGTAAACATGTCCAAAGTGCAAATTCTAATTAGTCATTACAAGTAAACCACAAAATTATTCCTTATTCAGAAATGAATTGTGATAAGTACATATCTGAAGGAGTTGATATGCATTTGACAGACAGTTGTTTGACATCGCCGTGCACGTTTCTACGCCCAGATGTTTTCGTACCACTACAGATTTGATTCTTGATCATAGATACACCAGAGAATCCATATGATGTTAATAACAGCTCCGACTGCTACTATACAAAGCATGCCATTAAGGTGTAAGTCGACAAAGATAATGACATGATCGAATTGAACTCAGATGCTGCAGGACCACTGAAACTTCCGTGATGTAACTGCGACCATTGTCAGGATCGACTACTAAAATGGACGGCTTCAGTTAAGAAACCAATCACTCAATCTTTGAAGATATCTTCCGGTAGTGGTATACTCCAGAATGAGAACTATTTAAAGGCTATCGAGCGTTTTTTATCAACATGACCAACAATATATCATAGTAACATAAAACATTGTCTATTCAATTTTCAAAATTCTATGGAATGCAATATGAGTCTCTTTAGAAAATCTGCTTGTGTAATGCTCGATAAATAGGTCCAGCTGAAGACCATGGAAATATGAAACAAAAATTACTCCTTTTGCTTGTACTGTCGTTCCTAACAACAAAAATATGCTTAAACGAATGCAGTAGAACGTAGGTTATTAATATCATCATATTCTTCATTATTTTAACTTGAGTACTAAAAACATGTGATAGGGGTATTTTCGCAACCGACTATCTTTGAAAACCTAGAACTACTGGACAGTCGTTTCTTTGAAGTATAAGACTACAAAGCCATGTTATACACAGTTCTTCGAAACTCAAACCAAAGAACGTCGGCCTCACGCCTAAAAAATAACATTCATACTACCAACCTGACATCCAACAACGTTAATGTCCAATTTCAATCAGGCCATGGTCTAGAGAGACCCATCATCCCTTCCTCCAGGTGTTTTTATTGGTCTCAAACTTGATACGGAATGAACTTCACGGCTCACGACTTCATAATTTTGTGATAATGTTATCTTTAACTGAAGGTAAGGAACGCAGAGTTAGGGAACATAGTGTGTTTTACTGCTATAAGTCTAGTGATTTCTCATAACAAAGAACAAGGTACTCTTACAACGAACTTCAATCAGTTTACTTATTATTGTTGATCACTTTTGGAGGTAAGATTATTTAAAAATATTAACCGAAATCATCAAGGTTTTTCAGACTAAAGATTGATTTCAGTTGATATCTTGGTTCTTAGGAGGGGTAGAGAGCTTAATTCATATATTGATTGAATTTTTCATAGACATTTTACATCTTAAAATGATGTTTGATTGGTAAATGTTAAAGAAGTCGTTTACAAAAAGTGAGTATGATGGATTAGTGATTTTAGATTGAGAATTGTTATAAAGAATGATTGTTATTATCCCAAAAAGACTAAATTTGGAAATAGAGAATTCCGACATAGACATCGAAATGACTGAAGATGTGAATCGATGTGAGTCGTACAGACTTAGTCCATAATCATACGTGCATATAGTAGTAAATGTTTTAGAAACTAGTTAACAGAGTAAAGTGTCAAATTTTTCAATCTCACTTCAAGTTCTTCTATGTTTACTCTTTGTTTAGTTTCACTGTAGTACTCATTTGTATAGAGTAGTTTGAGTTAGTTTCATTGATTTAATTGTCCTTCATGTGTAATTCGTGTTATTTGTTCTTAGCTTATCCTATTTCGTGAAGTAATTTATCCACTTCTGATCACTTGTATAATTCAATTTTCGTAACATTAAGTGTTTAGGAGACTGCCTAATTTTAAACGTTGTGAATAATCTACTTCTATTCGTCAGTAATGTTTCTTCTTGTCAAAATCGAGTATTGTTCATTGACTGTAATGTATCATTGTAATTAATTAAAAGATTGGTTTTCTTCAACGACATTTTTTCAGTGTAGTCGACACAATGAATACTTCAGCATTCAAGACACATCGATACTTTGTGTTTATGTTGCTTTTTCATGAAAATATCTTGTTTCCGATGCACTGCCTCAACATAATAGATTACACTCAAAATACATCATGACTATGACGGGACCTATATTGATACCAAAGAGATAATCTGAGCATGTTATGATTCAATGGTTTTCTAAAACAATTAGCGTATCGGATGAAACCAAAAAATATAATCCATGTGTGATTGACTTTTACAATCCCTTAAGTCTTCATCCATGTCAAGTTCCTATATAGTCTGATCTTCTTCCAGTGCTAATATTTGTAGAGGCTATGATAATGTTGTTGAGAACGTCAAAGAAATAGAAAACATAAATAGTCAATCAGTGGAAACTATTTCAAAAGATGATTTGTTAGGTATTTTGAAGAAGAAGATAATTTTTAGAATGTGTCTCCTCTTCCATAAATGGTCAAGCTCAAATTCATTACACCTAGAATTATATGTCAAGGCACAATAAGTTCCAAGAGTACGAAGTGCAAATCGCCTCTGTGCTGATTTCAGCGTCAATTTATCGTTTATGCGCGCACCACTAAGAATAAACGCGAACACAAACTTTGTACATTAAGATACGTGATTCGTTGTCATAAAGATTTCGAGTTATGTAACGTATTGACTTGGAAGTTTGTTTTGTTATCTGTTCGGTAAACGACAAGTCGTAGGAGTATTTCAGTCCTAAGTCTAATACTGTGTGTAACCTAAATAACACTGCACCATTTAAGGTAAGATGGACGTTGAGTGATGTATCACGGAAGCATAGCCATCCACATTTAGCTATATTAGGCTCCAGCTGCCCTCTTGAATGCTACTGTGCTGCATTGTTAAGCTCCGTGCTGAAGCAATTTTGATTATTATTCAGTTCTTGTGAAGAAAATGAATACGCTACTTTAGGATCGTCTGTATACAAAAAGACCTCCACACACAAAAACATTCACAAATATCATTGATGAAAACTAAAAATAACAAAGGGCCTAAGACACTACGCTGAATTACCCCACTTCTAACTGTGACGGCGTTCGACAATGAAGAGTTGATTTTAACTATTTGATGTCCGTTGCTGATGAAGGAATTAAATAAAGCAAGCAAAGGGTTTTGAACTCCATAAGATGCGAATTTACCTATGAGAAGTTGGTGGTTGACCATTTCGAAGGCCTTAGTAATGTCCAGGTATAGCGCTAATACTGGATATCCTTGGATAGAAAGAGAATATACTAAATTGAAGAAGTGAAATTGACATGTAATACAAGATCGGTTTTTAAGAAATCCATGTTGCGTATCATTGATAAATTTTTCAGTCAATAAATAGTTTGGATAGTTCACCTTGCGAATTTTCAAACACGTGAAGGAGATATATTTCATTGAGTTACCAGTCATGCATATAACTCTTGAGACAGCACCATTTGTGGATTGTTTGCCATTTGCAAAATTATCACTGAAAAGGTCTGCTAGAATTTTAGGGTCATATATAAAACTGTTATTATGCAGGGTGCATGGTATATCAACATTTTGAGTTGATTTAGCACGTTTATTGTAAAGGTGGATTAGATTTTGCACTTTTGAGCTAGAACTTATAGCTAAAAGTTCTTCAATAATTGCATTTAGCCTATCTTTCTCTTTAATTTGGTCAAAAATTATTGTTATTTGTGTAACTGCCGTGAAGTCATTTGACTTAAAATAACGTTTCTGTAGGCGTCTCAGTTTATTACGATATTAAGCTGGTATTTATAATTCGTAAGGTTTACTAGTATTGTAAGTCTGAATTGGTGCACAGGAATCTAGACAAGAGTTAACAATCAAATTGAATACGTTGATGGCATTAGTGAGACTATTATAGGAGAAGAATTCATCACAGTCTGAGAGTTTGATCAGTGAGAGCAAGAGGTCCCAGGTAGCATGCTTATAGTCCATATATTGGCAGATTTTTTGAATTGATCGGTTAGAAGATGGAACACTGCTTTCAAATTTGTTGCATACTTGTACAGTTGGGAGGATTACATTTCTACTAAATATTAGATCAAGTGTATTATCATCCCTTATTGGGGTACAAACCCACTGTGACCATCAGTACAGATTAAGGATTGACGAAAATTCATCAATGCTTGACTGACATCTACCGGTACACCAAATAATCTCAGTATAATTAAAATTGCCAGTGATAATCTTAGCACCGAAGTTTAGAGTAGTTGCATGTAATAATGCATTGATAAAAAGATAATTCAAATTATCTCAACTATCAGGGGCTCTGTATATACATCCTAGAAGGGATAAAACAACACATACTTTTGATCAGATTCAGGAACCCTTACTTGCATGAACATTTCCTCCACATCTGCACAGATGGCCTTTGCCTCCTTGCGAAAACGCAACAACATACAAACTAGCTCATCACTGGTGTCAGGTCCTTGATCAATCACATTATTCAGGGAATCCCGTACACCGTTAAAAAACTGCTCGGGCGGACTGTCTTTGGACCTGCATCATTCCCGGGCTTTAAGAAAAGAGTTGATAATTATACTAGTAAGGTGCAGACATCAGAAGACTAATTACGTAAGCTCTATGATGTGAAGTTCGCCAATGTATATTCAAGCGATATGTCACTGGCAGTAGAGGAACAGCAGCCATAGAGATTGTGGATTGTTCAAGGACCTGACACCAATGCTGAGCTAGTTTGTATGTTGTTGCGTTTTCGCAAGGAGGCAAAGGCCATCTGTGCAGATGTCGAGGAAATGTTCATGCAAGTAAAGGTTCCTGAATCTGATCAAGGAGCTTTCAGATTTCTATGGTGGCAAGATGCAGATATGTCGAAAGAACCATCAGAGTTTTAAATGACTTCTCAACCATTTGGTGGGACATCGTCGCCGATTTATGCGAACTTCTTCCTGTATAAGCCAGCCCAAACATTCTCTGATGGCTATGATAGCTATTTCGTAGACGTTGTCAAGAACAATTTTTATGTTGATGGCTGCTTGTTATCCTTTTCCACTTGTGATGAAGCAAAGAATTTTGTTCAGTAAATCAGTGAATTATTGTGTAGAGAAGGTTATAAATTAAAGAAATGGATCAGCAACTCTGAAGAGGTAGGGACATTTTGCATGATGTATGCAAGAAAGCGTCTTTGATTGAAATTTCAACGAGTTTTGATGTCAATCATCGAACCCTAGGTGAAGAATGGGATTGCAAAAGAGGTGTTTTTAAATTTTACTTTGTATCACCGGAACAGCCGTTGACAATGAGAGGTATTCTATCTGTGGTTTCTTGTACAGCAAGTCCAGGGTAGTGCACAGCAGTCACTTTACTGAGACTTGAGATGGCGGTAGTGGTTTTGAGTGTAAGGCTAAGTGAAGTCCGACAAAAGAGTCCATCCAATTTCTTCTGCTAAGCGAATTTTCATACAGATTCCATGATAGTGTTGTACTACATTAAAAGCACAGAAAACCAATAAAATACCTATATAGCTAATCGTCTCGCTGTTTTACACCAGTATACGGAAGTTGAACAATGAAGTTTTGTCAAACCGTCGGAGAACCCAGATGATTGGACCTCAAGGGGTGTACAAAAACTGGCCGATCTTGGATTGTGGATTAAATGCCCTATTTTACTGCGTGACGATTCTGGTATAACTATTACTGACTGTCCGAAACCTATTCTTGGCAATATTGATTTTAGAAAAACTGCTGCGGTTAACTTGAGCAGTGTGAATTGTGACAAGTTTCCTATTATTTCTTATTACTTAAAAACAGTAAAGTGGTTAGTCATAATGATCTGAAGCGCTTGTCGCCAATAATGCTTGATGAGTTACTGTGTTTTGGAGGTCGTTCAGAATATTCCAATTTCCAAAATGCCTTCAAACATCCAGTTATTTCAATCAGTCGACACTTAGTGGCAGAAGTGATAATTAAATATTATCATAAAGAATAGGGACACTCAGAGACTTCAACATTACATGCCGCAATTCAAAAATGTTATTGGATAGCAAAAGGAATCAGCATGTTCAGGAGAGTGGTAGGAAAGTGTGTGACGTGCCGACGGTTTACGACGAATTCATGACAACAACTGATAGCGCCGCTTCCGGCTTGTAGAGTGAAACAAGGTTGGTATAGCTTCTCAGCTGTAGGGGTAGACTATTTTGGACCTATTTTAGTCAAAAGAGGAAAGTCAGTAGAAAGAAGGTATCGGTGTATATTTGCTTGTTTGCAAACACGAGTAGTGCATATTGAAATGACGCATAGTTTGAATACCAATTCATTTGGGATGCCTGCAGAAATTTACGGTAATAACGAGTCAAACGCCCTGGGTGCAGTCTCTGAAATAAAGAGGTATGTTCGGCAGTAGGATCAACAAAAGATAAGTAATGAATTGTCAGCGAGGCAGATTCAATGGCATTTTAACCCTCCGTCATCCAGCCACAGAGGAGGAGTTTGGGAAAGAATGATAAGGTCTGTGCGTAGACTATTATTGTTATTATTCACCAGGGAACAAACGTTGAATGATGAGACTTTGAGCACAAATTTGGTTGAAATTGAGAGTATATTGAACAATCGAACTTTGACCGCAGTTGTACATGATGCTCACGCAAAATTGGCATTATCATCGAATAGTTTGCTTTTGTTGAAAGAATGCGACGGAATAGTCGACGAAAGCAGCATCAGAATTAATTAAGACAAAGGTTGGAAACAGTTGAATTATCTAGCTGATGTATTTTGAAAAAAGTGGCTGAGGGAGTACTTACTGACTTTGTGTTAAAAAGCAATAAACTATCATATTTTGAAAGAAATTTTACTTGATCTACTCAGAAAGGAGAGAATGGCACTTATATTTTGGTGCGTTTGGTAATTTTCTTATATTTCTTATCAATTTGTTTGTTTATTGTAATATATATTGATTATTGAGGGAACAATTATTGCTTTAATAAGTGATTGGTAATATTTGTTTACGTAAAATTGTACATTTGTATTTATGATGAATTTAAGAACCGTTGTTTCATAAATCACTTTATTCTCACTACGATTGGAGTGCACGAGATTCCTCATTTCCAGATAGTTATTCTTCAGCCAAACGTAGTTTGAATTTATAAATCAACAATGAGTAATCGGAAGAAAGAGTATTATTATTAATCAAAGTTATTATTCAAAAATCGAAAAGTTCCCACGCTGCATAATATATGTAAAAGAGAAAGAACAGAATATTTTGATCAATGATCAAGAGAATAACAGTTATGTAAGAATCAAGATATGAATGCAACAAGTACAAAAATGGCTTATCAATCTTCTGTTATCATCTGCCAAGGTAGTGAAAGTAAATTAACCAACCTCTTTTGGATGTAAAGTTTGGCTTGTGAACATGGAATGTGATGTCTTCAGCGATGTGCAAAAGACGCAATCGGTAACCATGTGGTAAATTGGATGGAATCTGATAGATAACCTAAAAATCTCTATTCGGTTGAAACTGATGACCTGTGTCAACCAAGTGAACGAGGATAGAACTCTTAATCACTCTTACTAGTCTTTTGCTCAACCGCAATTCGGCAAGTTCGTGATCGTACAATAGAGCACAAACCATCATGCTAAGTTATTATTGCAAAAATAAAATGCGCGCATTCACATGAACTTTATAATTTAATATACAAAACTGAAGAAATTTCTAATAGCAAATTGTTGTAATGTTTAAGCATTTCTATGAACGGAACACTTTTAGAATATAAGAGTGGTTGAACCTCAAAAAAGATTTCATTTTCGTTTGGTGTAGACCTAGAAACAATTTTGACATTAGTTTCAGAACCAAATAATTCTCGGTGTGCTTTTAGCTCATTCAAATCCAAATATTCATTCCAAAAAGTGCCTCGTAAAATCATCGTGATGCACTAAAATTCTACAAAACGCGATAAGTCACAAAAAGGTCTTTTTTCCGTCTGTTGACCCTCGTGGAGAGGCAGTTGTTATAATAATAATAATAATAATAATAATATATTCTGAAAATAATATTTACAGAATTCACACCAGTTTACAGGCATGATCAGATTGTTATAAAAATCAACATTTAATGTAGAGAACAAACATGAATTATAAGGTTTTATGTTTGCTGGTTTAGTAATTGATAAACAGTTTAAATATGGCATATATCACGGCAAGCCAATGTAACACCAGGGAACTTGTCATTTTTTCATCAAGTGGATAGCCTGATGATTGACCAACATTATTCTGTAAGGTTATTACCAGTGCCAGAGCGAGTTATTATTAATTATCTACAACTAGAGAAAGTAAGATTAAAGCAAAGAGCACGGAACAACAAAACAATGATAGCAAGTAAGAAGTTAAACATTTAAAGTTCCTATAATCTCACTTGTGGAGTAAGATACACTTGCAGGCGCTAGAGCATTTAATGCATTTTCAGAGGAGCAAAAAGCATTAATTGAGCGAACAAACAATGGGAAAGAGTTTAACATACGGATAGTTTGGGGTAAATTATTCCAGAGTCTAGAAAACTTACAGGCAAAGCAATTCATATAGAGAAAAGATGTAGAATATGTTTGTTTCGCTAAAGACAAGGAGTTACGAATATCGTAATGTGAAGCCTTAGCAAATGGAATCGCCTGACTGGATGTGAAGGAGAGTTTGTTAAGTATTTTGAAAAAGTAGATAAGGTTAAGTTTGAGTCTCCTCATCCATAAAGGGTCAAGCCCTAGTTTACTACACCTCGAATTATATGTCAAGACACTATCAGGTCCAAGAGTGCGAAGTGTAAATCGTCTCTGTACTGATTCCAGTCTTAACTTATCCTTTATGCGCGTGCTACTAAGGAGAAACGCGCAGTATTCGAGGAGTGGTCGAACACAGACTTTGTACATTAGAATACGGGATTCGATGTTATGAAGGTTTCGAGTTATGAAACCTATAAGGCGTTGAGACTTGGACGTTTGTTTCATTACCTGTTCAGTAAACGACAAGTCATCGGAGTACCTAAGCCCTAGATCTACTACTGTGTGTAACCTAGATAACATTTCCCCATTTATGGTAAGATTAAGGTTGAGTGATGTATCACCGAAGCATAGCCAACCACATTTAGCTGTATTGAGCTCCAGCTGCCATTTTGAGCACCACTGTGCTACCTTGTTAAGCTCCGTGCTGATGCAATTTCGAATATTGCTCAGCTCATGTGGAGAAAATGAGTACACCACCTTAAGATCGTCTGCAAACAAAAGGGACTTACCCACACTAAAACACTCACAAATATCATTAATGAAAACTAAAAAGAGCAAAGGACCTAAGACACTACCCTGAATTACCCCACTTCTAACAGGGACTGCGTTCGACAATGAAGAGTTGATTTTAACTATTTGATGTCGATTGCTGAGGAAGGAATCAAGCCAGGCTAGTAACGGGTTTTCGACCCCATAAGATGCGAGTTTACCTATGAGAAGTTGGTGGTTGACCATGTCGAAGGCCTTAGAAATGTCCAGGTATAGCACTAATACTAGATATCCTTGGCTACGAAGCGAATAGACTAAATTAAAGAAGTCAAAATGACATGTCATACAAGATCGACTTTTAAGAAATCCATGTTGCGAATCACCAATAAATTGTTCAGTCAATAAATAGTTGGATAGTTCGTCACTAATAATTTTTTCCATAATTCTAGAGATAACTGGAGTAATATTTATTGGCCGATAGTTCATCCTTATCATATCTGCTTCTACGTCCTGGTGTAATGTGTTTTTTGGACTTCCTTTCTTTCGCTTCTCTTCCGGATTTCAAGTTAGGGCTTACCTCGTGATGCATTTTGGTGATTTCCTTTATGTATATCCGATCCATTTTCAATGTCTTTCCTTAATTTTCTCCTTATCTGTTAGCTGGTTTCTCCTCTCACAGAAAACGCTGTTGCTGATTGTATCCTGCCGGTGAATGTTGAGTGGTTTGCGTAGACGTCCTTTTATAAATACGTGAACCTACTTGACGATGGATGCAGTAGTTCTCCACGTTTCAGCTTCGTACAGTAGGAAAGTCTTGATGTCCGCATTGAAGATTCTCTGTTTGAAGTTAGTTGACAATTACTTTGAGATTCATTTGTTCTTCACCAGTAGAAATGCGATTTTCGCTTCGCCATTCCTAGCCATTATCTTTACGTCAGATCCTCCTCCTTCATCAAGGATGCTTCCCAGGTATGTTAATGTTTCCACATCTGCCAGAGCTTCTCTATCGAGAAACCTCAAACATTTGTACACCTTATTTAACGAAACGTTTTGCTTATGGTCACTTATGACTATTTTTCTATTTACTTCTGTTCTTGGCTTTCATCAGCATTCAAAAGAAAGTTTAAAAGCTAACATCAGTTTATTATTATTATTGTAATTGGTTGCAGTAGGAAAGATTAACTTCACCACAGATAAACAGTATTTGAATAGAATTTGACAATTAGAGAAAACAGACGATTGATAATAATTGTGCAACATTCCGTACACAAACGAATCTACCACGCATGTGTTGATTACATTCACGTCTCTGTTATTCAGTATGAATTAAATGTGAATGCTTGTGTGTGATCGCAAATAATGGAATTCGGAATACCGAGTATTACTAAATTAACGGAATAATTAGCACTCTGGTAGTTCCGTATGTTATATCACAAAGTCGAGGAGACAATGGTGAGTATGTCTAGATGTGTTGCATTCGAAATTTAAATCAGGCAGTGAACATCAGTATGCAAAAGAAATCATCAATTGTAATGAACACTCGAGTTACTTAAAAGAATCAATGACCTCAAGTGGGCAGTATCTAGCAGAAAATGTGAGTCAGGTCAAATGTTTAATTTTTTAAACACTAGAATATCCTATATAGAGATTGTCAAAAACAAGTTTATATGACAAAAAGGAAATAACTGCATTATCACTTCGGCTGAAATTTCATTCTAACTTGTTGGCAATCAATCGAAATCGGTAAAATTGACATGTAATTTATGTTTCAAATTAGAATTTCATTGTTATTTGGTACATATTGATGAATCAATAATTCTCTCGGAATCGCATCAATTTCCATTGTAATAAATACAGAATGAACACTAGGTAAGTAAGTTGAAAGTACACCATCACATAAGAAAATTTTCAATGAATGCGCAAAGCAGGAATCTTATCCAGCGCCCCACACAAAAGAGTCGAATGTTAAAATTCGAAATAGAGTTGACATGATAAGGATAATGGAAAACGAAACGCTAATTATATTGACGAGCATCTACAAGGATGTAATTCTGTTAAAGTTTTCCGAGATTGCTCATTTATAAGCAGGACTTCTTGTTTTATCTCAATTTTAAAACAGTGATCGTGAACAAAACGTTCCAAGGTTTTGAAACCCAATACACTAAATGAACATTACTTTGATTTGCGACATATACTATCGCAAGCAGATGGAGCATGACAGAAATATATCTTTGTTCAAACCATATTTCATACTAAACACTAATACCAAAATCATATTAGCAAACTTCAACCCCTGTTAGTTCATTGGTTGTGCTCTTCATCCATTTTTTAAATATGGATGGTGATCTATACAAACCGAATTTCAAGTTACTTTGCTTTAGTGGAACACAAAGTATTGCTATTGTTTTCAAAACTGATTGAAGTTTATCTTTGAGAATCTGTAAACATTTATCTCTTAAATCATCTTCCTAGCACACTTTAGAACGGTGAAGTTGATTGAAAAAGTTTTCAGCTCCAAGTGTGTAGTATGTCTGCAATTTAAAGCTGGAATTCAATGTGAAACGCTAAACTCTTATCCCTTCACATACGCAGCTATCAACTGTTTTATCAAAGCATAAGGATCTTGTGTGAAGCCAAATTGTATATTGTTAATGCATTATGACAGCCCAGTTTAAAACATTGACTACAGTTAATTCTGAATGATAATTCCCTGTTGTTTGACTTTATCAAACTGTAAATTCATAAAGGACCCATTATTGATTGTAATCTTTACAAAATCACGTCCACACATACTACACATTTGAACTCCCATTGTAACTCTCACAAAAACAAGTCGATTTCGATTGTGAGAAAACAATAAAGCAAACAATAAAAATCATGTTTATAATTTTATCAACTGGTTATAAGATGGTTTTGTGATAAATACTTGTGACTTTCTATTTTCGGTGAATCCATATCCGTATAAAACAAACGATTCATATAAGAAATAATGAAACCGCCAACGGAATCACAAGGTACAAGTACCAAGGTGATTTCTTATGTTCAATCACTTCGATTGTTTTAGAAATCATATTCTGAAGAAAATCAAAGAAGTAGGATATATATTATTAAATATCAAATATTTACCGCTTGCTGAGCAGTTTCTTCAGACTTTTTCTTTGAGCCCTTCTTCACCTGGAACTTCAGTGATTTCAGATGTTGATTCAGTGTGTTTGATGGATGCTGGTGTACTGAAATCTTCAACCTCCGAGCTCGTCTGCACAAATAAAACAACAGCATTTATTACTTAACACCAAGCATTATTCAAATATTCACTTCATTATTATACATGATTGTAAGTGATGATGACAGAAGAGAATTCCACAAATACTTACACAATTTAGATTTGTACAATCACTACAGATACCCGCTAACGATTTGATAATCAGGGTACTATGTACACATTGTCCAACAACTAACTCATGATTTATTTGTGTGCGGAAATTTGTGTTCTCTATGTCACATCTAATCACAATCTGATTTTGAATCAATAAACTTATAATTGAGTGCTTTATTGAAGCACTCCATTCAGGTTTCGTGTTTCCAAAAAAAAATCCGAAACGATTTTTCATGACCTAAGAAATGGAAGACTGTAAAATCTCACCAAATATCGATAAGTGATACGCATTCTTCAACTGGTTACGCTATTATATTTAAACTGGTTTCATCCGTATTTTGTAACAATTAACATGTATCTACGGTTAAATTTTGTGTTTCTGAAATAATCACAAATTGAATGAGCTGAAATATTACTATGTTTTCAAGCAAAGATAGCAAGCAACGTTTTGATCCATTGTTTATTGTTTCCATGTAGAGAAAGCAATACGATTATATTTGATTAGATACAATCAACGTATACAAAGCGTTGATTCAGTCAATCAGGGTAGAATACATGTCAGTTCTTGGCCGTAACTTGTTCTTTCGAGTCAAACCGTTAACATGGGATATGGAATTTGTTGATATTGTAGAAGACCTGTGGAGTTAAGATAATACTAACCTTGACATTGCAGTCATTTGCTTTCAATATATGAGTATCCTGATCATTGTTTGCAATGCATTTGTCAGTTTTATAACACCAAATACATGTTGTATGCGGTGTTGTTGCTTCTTGGCATGCTTAATTCGTTGTGTGTTTGGAACACATTGCTATACAAATAATAAGATGACCTCATTCAAGTTATCACACAAAAAGTAAGTCAATTAGTAAAACATAAAGCATTAACTCAATCACATAATGGTAGTTCTGCTATTGAATGATTATTTCATTCCATGGATAATTGTCATCACAATGCATAATGCCATAAAGAGTACACTTTTTTTTGCATTACTATCTCACGATGTGATGTTGAATGAAACGACTTTGAATGTCGAATATGAACGATGAATTAGGACAAATGACTGTTGAATTTCAATTACTTTTTACATTCAGCTATGTACACACGATGCTGTCATTAAGTTCAACAATGCGTACTGCATTGAATTTCTAATGATTTTACAGTTTCATTTCATGATATCAGTTTATGATGAAACTCAATGCAAGAAAGACAGTGGTCTTTTGACTAAAAGTTAATTTCCAATTTTGTTAATTTAGACGAACAACAAAAGAAGAGTGGCATCGGTCATCCGATAATCAATGGTAATGTAATTCGGAAAGACTCAGTCTGCGTAATTTGATGGAGGATATTTCAATGTATCGCCGCATTTCATTTGTCGAATATTGTGTGCGATCTAATCCATAAATAACGGACTGCTTCTCTCAGTAGTCAAAATGTTATTTCAATAGTCTAACACATTGTGAACTGCAATCTGGTTTTAGTTACTAAGTGTTCATATTCATGCACAAGAACACTATTTCATATTGTGAAAATCGTCATTAATTCTAAAACTGGTCAAGATAAATTGTTGTTTAGAGAATAAGCCTGTCTATACTTTCAGTTTATCATATAAACATATGACAAAACAAAGAACTCGAAAGTCGTACAATCGTTTTCAAGGCAATCGCAGTTACGTGTTGTGTTATCTCAACTTCGGTGCCTCGAAAAAATTCGATATCTCATGTAACAAAAGAATAAATTGACACTTTCCCTGTCAGTACACAATCAACTGATTGATATTTATTGTTTTCGCGGAGTAATATCATTACATCTACCGTTTTTTTCTATGTTTAAGTATATTTTATCAATCTAACGAGTACAATATTAATTGGGAATGTTCTCTTATTCTTTCGTCATATTCAACAATGAATTGGTTTGCAGTTATCGATGCAAATTGAAACGCCATTTATGGCAAATCCCTAAATACCATTTGAAGGCTGACTACATTGACACATGGAAATTTTTATTTGATCAGATCAAGGTGATGTATTCATGTGTGAAAATAATTGATGCTGAATAAATAAAGTTAAACATACTTCCAATGACTTGATACTCCACTAACGTGCCACTTTTGATCCATTTTGCAGGAACAATTATCTGAGGTAATTTAAATCCTTGTATGAATAATTCAACAGAAAAAGATATCTCATTTTATTAGTTTTTAAGTATGAAAATTTGTTTGTATCATTTGAAGAAACTGAAAAATTTCCCCTGAACTATCAAGTCACGATCATCCAATATCCCGGTGAATAAGGTTTTAAAAAGCTCTGAATTTCAAAAGTGATCAATTATCAACGAAAATATGAAATACCAAAAACTGTGTGGTGATTTGACTGATAGCTGCAACTGTGACGTTCGTAATGTGATTAAGTGAGGCAATGAGCGCCAATGTCGTCTGTTTAATACCGTCTTTCATAAAACCTTGTCTCGTTCAGTCAAATGACAACCATAAGTGTGAGACGTCTTCGATTATTCACCCATACCTTGATTATTTTTCTCAGGAAATCCGAACAAATGAGTGTCAGTAAATGTGAATCTTGTAATACATTGTCGAAGGAATTCGGTACAGAATGTTGGAATCATTTAGTAAGTTTCAGCGATTCGTGATTGCATCATTCGGTTGGGCTGTCCTCCATCATTAAATGTGATAATGCACTTTCACTACCAGAAGTGCGAACAATCTATTGAAAGTGAATAGTCAATATTCAGTAACTTTTGGACAGTGCAATTACAAATAGTGTCTTAATTGCATTTTACACAATTATTCGCAACACTTCTATGATATTTTCATCAACCGAGTTCACACATGAAACAACTGATTAACGTATTTCTTAGCAAGTTATATTAGATCGTTGTGTTAGATAAGAGAAATTTTCTGCATCAACATACTCTTGGCTGGTTACCAGTAAAGAGTAATATATCGTGAAAATATGATTGATGATATACATCATTGTACATCAATATCTTAGGAACATTCGCTGAAATGCGTCTTACCTGTAACACTGAAGATTTTGCCTACGATATCGATTTCAAGATTTTTTCCTGAATTTTGGGAGAAATCTAAAAAAACGTATATAAGGCGCACCTCAAAATCTGTCGACACAAAACTCTCTATATGAAAATCAATCACTAAACTAAAATGTCGTCATTAAGATTATGTTAGTCACGTAAAAATCATACACAGGTACAGTTAGCATACTGATATTTCCAGCTTCTTAAAAGACATGTTCTATCTGGCTCACTGAGATGTTGTGTATCGCTTCAGTTGTCCACTCCAGTGAAGTTTGATGAAATGTGGAGACACACTGCGAGCATTTAACTCCGTTAATTGAAATTAAACACGATTTCGAACAACTGAAAATATGGTGTGCTCCGAATATTCAATAGTCAAAGTTCCAAAAAGCCGATCTTTGGAATATGAAATAAAGTTTGACAGAATACATTTATGTCCATCAATAATTCCGAAATACACTGATTGTTACTATGAGGACATCATTGATTATTTTTATAAGCAACTGACTCCTAGTTATTAGCTGTGTTTCACAAGTGCTTGGATGAAGTGTGTTATTTAAAAAATCATTTATTATGCTCAATAGTCTGCTTGCTCATTGAGAAATGTTGTTTTTCTCTTTTCATCTCATTGAAACATCATACATTGGACTGTATATAGGAACATGAAATAGTAGAATAATCTGTAATACATAAAACA
Source organism: Schistosoma rodhaini (assembly GCA_944470415.2). Taxonomy (NCBI): domain Eukaryota; kingdom Metazoa; phylum Platyhelminthes; class Trematoda; order Strigeidida; family Schistosomatidae; genus Schistosoma; species Schistosoma rodhaini. Next base: position 89,400,996 of record OX104036.1, read on the forward strand.
AAAACCTATTTTCATTCACTTATGTAACTTACGTTCTCAAAATACAAAGATAACTTCCCATTCGAATATATCAAAGAAGGTATCTTGGCTATAACCTATACAATTAAAAGATTATCAACGCTTAGAATACGATTTAAATGATATGGAATCACGCTTTATTTAGCTGGATTGGTTAGTAATACAATTCAGTGAATAATTCGTGAATGACACGAACATGCATCATTGAAAACGAATGTCAAATGCCTAGATACTAAAGCTGTATTATTGTTTTATTTATTCTGAAAACAATAAATCGTCAGGTTTTGAAGGTGGAATTGGTATTCTTTGGTGAATTCGAAACAATAGGCACTTACTACATGTTAAATTGGTTTTGAAGTGAATGTTTTCAAGAAGAAATTTGGGAATTCAGTTATCTACGTAACGTAAAGATGTTTCAATCGATCAACTGACTGCGATGGTGATGTATATTTCTTGGAAATTAGAAACGAATACATTGAGATATGACGTTGTTAGGATATTCACAGGAATATCCCAAAATTATCGCAAAAGTAGAGTCGTATGTTTTCAAACTCTTCACATATTTCGCATGTTATTTTCTATTGGTCATTATTTACAGTTGTCCCAACTATGACTTTCACGTGTCGTTTTCCTATTGGTCAATTTTGAGTTGTCCTAATTATAAAATTTACGTGTTTTGTCTTTCCATTGGTTGCTGTTCATATTCATTTTAACTGTATAAATATGCCTTGTCTGTAAACCATTTTTGTTCTGCTGCTGACCACATAAACCATTCTCATTTAACGGCTGTTCTCATTTATTGGAGTTTGGGAACAGTATTGGGGTCGAAACAAGATATTTGAATTTGGTCAATCGGTAGAACTTCCTGTAGTCATATAGCAATACGTAATATTTGGGCAATTTATATTAGTCGTCACAAAGGTTTTTTAATTTGAATGAATAATATTCTGCAGTGACAACACGATGAATGGATCTGTAGCTCGATATGTCTATAGAGAAATAGCTTTCTGACGAACGCATAATACAAATAATTCATCTTGATACGCAGACATCTCATCGGATCCTTTTGAAACCTGTATTCCTTTTCCTACAGATGAATGAAGAATCCGATTTGATTTATTCAAGGTGATCTATGTATCACTTCTCAAATTTAGTTTTTTCTAAATAATGTCAATTGTCCTACACAACGTATTCAAATGATGAGTGAATTTCATATATAATTCTACACTTATTTCCCAGATGAGTAACATCTGATCAAACAACTTTCCAGAGTTGACTTACGTGGACCACCATCTTTTGCTTTAAATGACCATTTGATAGCGACCAATTCCTCTGTATTGTTGAAATCAAAGTAGATGTTCAAATACCTGCGTGATGAATATCTATCTTATTCATAAAAGTAACGTTTTAACACGGGTTGTGTTTCCAAACATAAGTTATCATCCACTTCGCAAGATATACATGAAATGGTGTGGTCAAATACCTAATCATCTCTTATGTGTACGTTCTAAAGGATACTGTCATTTCAATGCCATGATCAACGTTTCAATCTAATCAACACAGAACAATATTTCACTTGCGTGAAATGTGCATTAAGAGCATTCGACTGAGTAGACGTCTTTTAATATTCATCTGAGAAAAGACAAATTAAATCATTTTGTGAGATAATGTCGTTCATGAATTCTGATAACTGACCAAAATAAATGTGTGCAACCTTGACGTTTTAGGTTTTCTAGTTTAATCAAATCATTTTGTACTAGCTGACTGTTCATGGTCGCTCATTGATCAGCTGTTCTAAGTAATTCACTGTATTCAAAGATCATAATCATACGAATATGTTTATATACCTAGAGTTGAATATTTAGTGATCAGCAGACAGAAACTCAGAGACATAGAAGTTTTATAAATCAAGATAATGCTCGAAAAGCATTAGAGAACATGAAACATAACTTATTGGTTCATAGGCTTCAATAATCTTAAATGAGGTCCTTTTTCATATCACATGTTGGTGCACATGTGATCAGCTCAATGTACTGAATAAACTGAATCATTCAGTACACTAAGATGAATTTATGAGATATCTTCATCTTTTGTAGTTTTCATTGACTGAAGTGTAGATGATTTTTACTCTGGATATAACGCCACTAGGTTTACCATATTTAATCGATAGGTGTGTGTTTATTTTGAAATACTTCTTTGTTCTGTTTAACCTTATCGCTTATCAGTAATCAGTCGATGTTGTGAAAACATCGTTTGATACAAACATCACACAACCACACCAATCATTGAGTAGTTAATTATTGTGTAATAACCATGTTGAATGTTGAATCATTTGGGCAAAATAAATGTGAATAAAAGAAATGAAACAAACCATTACTGAATAATATATGAACTCACTGTCATTCGAAATCTCGAAGTGAGAAGGATTAATGTCTGATATTTTAATGAAAACATGTCCTGCGAGAAAGACTATTGCGTCACGAGTCAAGCCCTCATACGGAATCCTGAAGGCCAAAGGAAAAAAGGAAGACCAAAGAACACCTCACTCCGAGAACTGGAAACGAACATAAGAAGAATGAATAAAAATTGGATAGAACTAAAAACGAAGGCCAAGGACAGAGTGGGTTTGAGAATGCTGGTGGGTAACCAATGCTCCATTGGGAGTTATTGATTTAATTAAATTGATTTAATTTGAACTACATTTGCAGCGGTTTTCCTAATAATTACTGTTAGGAATTGAATGGGTAAAAATACTTTAAATATCGGGTAAAATAGAGGAATAAATTATGAAATTGGTTAAGTCATACGGAATATTGATCGATAGAACTAATCAGGAATAAATTCCAAGTAATCACCTATTAGAAGTGATAACATAAGTAGTGATCATACACACAAATTTCAACGCTAACACTAAACAGCGTTGGAATGAGTGTGATTCGGCAATTAAGTTAGGAATATTGTGAAGATGAAATTGTGTTGAAAAACTTAATATACAGTCATATTTGGACAGTGTATTTTCGAAACGTAATCCGATTTCATTTCCCTTAATTGTCTTCAGCTGTTCATTGACATTCCGATCAGTGTGATAAAATACAGTAGTTATCTGTGCAGATCTCTTAATAAATGGTTATTAGTAAAAAATGATAAGAAGAAGAACGCAGAATGTTGACGTATATTACCGTTCACCAAAATATTAATAACAATACTTTGATCAATTTCCGTTGAAATCTGAAAAGAAGTGGTAGTATTCTGCTGTATAGTTGTTATGTTTCACGAGCATATCGAACTGTTATATCTGAAGCGTTACGAATTCAATAGTAGCGAACGGAACAAAGACTTGTGACCAGGGACAGATAAGCTAGCTACTCTGACGCGACCCAGACCCAGATAACTATAGTAAGAAGTCCAAGTTGGAAGCGGGGAAGTTATATTCCGTAGCAGCCAGAAGCTCAGCAATCAAATAAGGGAAAAAGTCAAGCGTATATATACAGCAGCAAATTGTTCTTGGGCATCATTAATAAATAGTGCACACAAAGAAACAATGGACCAGTAGCGTTTAAGATAGTTTATAAGTGGGAAATATGACGTGAAGGTAAAAAGAGTGCGTTTGGCGCGAAAACAGCTAAATTCAAATTTCCAAAATAAAATTACAAAATTAAGCCACTTATCAAATACGTTCTGGGGATTTGACATCCCCAACACGAACACAACCAAATTTGTTGAAATCTAGCTCAATGGAAATAAAGAGGAAGTACTTAAATAAAAAATTGTGATTTAAGTGCTCTGTGTAAGGAGAGTATATTCATACATTTTCTTTCCTCAAGAGCCAGGCTAATATGCACTGGCGAGACAAAGGATGATTGGCTGAATAAAATCTAGCGAACACTTCAGAAGAGTCTCTTCAACCCGATGTCAATTGGCTGTGATAAGTTGCAATAAACAGAGAGAAAATAATGCGTGATTTCAGTTCCATATTGTTCATCGCTGATTGTCTGTTATCTTACTTGTTTTTGTATATTATTTTCTCTTTTTTGATCAACTTGCACTAATCTTTTACACCTCTACATCACTGGACAACATAATGTGTTTGGCTGCAAGCATATATGGTAGAAGTGAACTAGAATATAACATTGTTCAAGAAGATGTTGTTCGCGATGTACCGTTGCGATTCACACTGAAGACTATTGCTTGACGACTCAGTCAGGAAGATACATTTGAATATCACATATAATCATCATATCTACTATTCCAATTATTCCGATTTAACTTTTGTTTTCTTATATGAAATATTTTTGTCAATGTCACAGTAAGAATAAAAATAGAGTACACTACCTGCTGACTTGAGTTGTTGTTTGTAGAAACGTCAGTGATAGTACTTTGTTGTTCTTTATCATCATATTATATCTAAATGATTGAATAATATTGTTTTCTCTTCTGTATAATGAGCCTGATATATAACTACAATGTAATGAGGAATGTGGTTTACTAATGATGCTTTCATACGATTGACAATCAACTACGACTGCACCACAAATTTATAAGAATATTTCATATTACTAACAGTTAATACTTTTCTATAGAGAGAGTGAAGTGAAAACAAATAGTTTTCATATTGATTCAAGGATGATATCGCTTCAGATGTGAATGAACACTGTAACCTTCGACCAACTAACTTCAAATGAGTTAAGTGAAGGTTTTCTTACTGAAATGTCCATTCTTGATATCCCCATATAATTAATCCATGGAACTATGCCTCCGATGCCTCAAGACTTGACTTAAAAATACGTCCCATGTATATTGGCTATGAAATTGTTGTCAATCATCTTTTTCACATAACCTACATCACGTTCTATGAATGACGGATGAAATCGGTATCGATATTCAATATTCCGGATAAATACATTTGACTATTGAAAAGAATAAATGTTTGTGTTGAATATTGATTGATTTGGATATCCTAGTGTTGTAGAAGGAAGTCATTTACACAAAAATCGGAATACAAATTGAATTATAGTTGAAAATGAAATATTATTGGTCATTTTGCAACAGAATCAAAAGGGATTTCTCCGTAAGGAAGATTGGTAGTTGATTGACTTAATAGCTTGCCAAGTATGTCGGAATCTATGATTTGAAATTTGTATATTGAGTTGCTGTTGATGAGGAGATACATTGTATGATTAGGGTGATATTCGTTGTTTGTAGTCTGTCAGAAGATATCCGTGTAACGGGTTTGTGTAATTCAGTGAGATATACCCTCACATATGAAAAAACTAATGCTCTCCTTGGATTGAAAAGAAATATCAATCAATTTGGAAGAGTAAGGACTAATTACTGTGGTACTCCAATCGAAACTCATATCTGGCAGGATAGCGATATTTAAGTGTGTCGATGGATATTTTCATTTGACAATATTCACAGATTTTTAAAAACTCACTACAGTTATAAATTCTTTAAGTGCAAGAATTATTAATGTGGCAGAATAACACGAATTCTTTGTATTTTGCGGTTCTCTCGTCATCGGCCTACAAAAAATTATTATAACATTCAAACAATCTTTATCTTCGTGACATCAGCTATTGTGTTGATGACTTAAAATCTTTGATTATGAATAGTAAACGAAAAATGCTCATTTGACGATGGTTTACTGAAGCGACCGGCAAAAAATCACTTGAATCAATTTCACCTACCCACGAGAAATTAAATGTCAATATCTTCTGACCTTCATCAACTTATTCTCATATGTTTGTCATGTGTTTAATCCGTTTCTGACATGGATTATGAGGCTAAGATGGATAAAAACATGGTTACTTGATATTGTGGAAAGATACGTTTTACAGTTGATCAAGTGTGTGTTTTTATTCAATAATCATCAGAGGTTAATAAGAACAGTTCATTGAAGTAGATAAAATCGTTCAAGAATATAAACCTTTTAGATATGTTTGTCGTTTGATATTGAAATTAATTTTATATATTAACGGAGGTGTCAACCTTATCACTTTTCAACATGAGAATATTTAACTTTTTAAATATACTTGAAAATTCCTCCGTTATAATTATTATCATTATGTTTATTATTGCTGTATTCATTAAATTCATTGATGCATCTGTATGTTCACTACTTTTTATTCTTTGTACATGTTGTTGTTTCCGAAGTCGAACATTCATTCAGCTGTCAGTTGATTCATTTATTTTTGGATCACTGTGTTTGTCGTTTGAGACATTCAAATAAAATAAATGATATTCACACAGTATTCTTTAATAGAACAGAGATATGTTAGATAATTTAACAGTCATCATCAGTATAATAATACAGCGTGAGGAAATGTTCAGCTTTATATCAAAAAGGACAAAACCATTAAGTGGTGATGTTTTTATGCCTGTTTCTAGGAGCTTCCAGACATGCCTGTTTGTCCGTTGTTCTTGAGTCCAATTTCTATTTACACTGTGATTATGAATGATAAATTTGAGAACTATCGACGGACCAGTGTGATATGTATATTTCCTAGTATATAATTGCTAAGTTACTTAACTATTAATATTCATGTTCCTTTTATCATTAGCTTTATATTCACCTATAGAGTATTATTCTACGATATGCCATTTTCAATTTACCCCCAGTCTATTGAATACTGTTCAACCCTCTATTTACAACGACAATTGGCTGAATCTCGTAAAATGTTTTTTTCTTCTATAATAATGTGCTCAGTCTGTTTGATATATAAACCCAGTATGTTTGGGAATTATCATTTATATTACAGAGGCTGTTATTAGTGTTCTAGACTTAAAAGCCTGGTCTAGGCATAAAGCAGGTCTGATATGCTTTATAGACTGCTCGTATGGATTTCGTGTGTCACTGTCCCAATCGACAACTCGCTGCTCTCTGATTGACGGGAATCAGCACGTTCATGTATCAAACAGGGCAAGCACACACTCACACATTGTAACAACTAGCGATGTGGTTAAAAGTAATCGAACCAAAGTCAGTCTGCGATTGGTAGGAAATCAGAAAGTTATTTCCTGCAATCAGCATTCAAAATTGTCGTTGCAGTCCTTGAACGACATTGACCATTAGTCATACGGTAAAAAAGTGGCACTAACTTCCGATCAATTACAGTTGCTATTCCAGCGACAAGAGCAGTGTTTTAAAAATAGTCAGTTAGGACTCATTGACATATTACACGCAAAGCCGCTAAATCATCGATGCTTTGGGAGTGCGTCTGGAATATCACGCATTAATTTCAAAATTACGAACATAACTGGCAATTGGTTGCAGAATGAATGAATATGCGGATGAAAGCCTCGATGAATCCGTGACAAACAGTAACTTAAGCGAAGCAAGAGTTGTCATTCATGATCAGCCCAGTTGTCCAGTACTGTCTGTTTCAGAGATGTGCCCTATACTTGATTCAAATCACAATATCCCCGAAACAGAACGTACAAACAATGAATAGTTCAGTGCACAGAAAGATAATATCTTGTTAATTGCCCATAAAATTGCTGAAACAACCGGCAATATAGAAACAGAAAATTGGAGCAGTACACTGAATGCAGCCACAACGATTGGAGCTACCAATATTATTAATACCGGCACTACTCCTACTACACTTATTACCATGTATGTCGATGGCTTTACACAGTGTGAACTGGATTCAGCACGTGCAAGTGGATAAGTGTCAATCAGACAGGATAAAACACATTCTTCACCACTCACACATCATCTCAACGTGTTACACTTCGTATTTTGTCGAAGCGAATAGTGGTGGATCGATTGGCAAGCTGATGAGTGGTGAGTGGTTGTGTGGCTGATTGATTGAGTGTATGTGTGAGTGAATGAGTAGTGCGTGTTGTGTAGTGTGATATAGTGTGTATTATTGTGGTGTAGTGTATCTGGATGATGATGAAATGGAATGTTGATATTGATGAATAACGTTTATGTGATTACAATCATTTTTCTTGTGGCCGAGCGGTCTAAGACTCTGCATTGGGCACCGACTTCAAAAAGCGTACGTTCGAATCCTACAACTGACATACTTATCCACAACCACTTTCATCACACTACCACATATAAACTACCACAAACACACAATCACAGTCGAACATCATCACAGTCATCATCCATAACAACAGCAAATGCTGCCACTACTACTACTTCTACTACTTATATATATATATATACAAGTAGTATATTTATCGAGTCAGGAATAGAATGTCTGGAAGCTGCAAAAATTCGTGAATTTTCAGGAGGAATGAACATCAACAGAAAGCCATTTCTATTGAAATGAAGGAACAGTGAATTGTGAGACTGTCGATTGACATTTGCAAAGGAATAGTCAAGTTTCATTTATATTTTGCAAATTAGGTATTTACGAATTTTCACTCACAGTTTACTAAGACATTCAACAATTTTCACTTCGAATACATTGGATTGTATCCACTCATGTTGTTGTACACTGTACTACTACTTCTGCTTCTACCACTACTAATACTACTACTACCACTACTACTACTACCATTACAACTACAACTACAAATACAACGAAAACTAAAACAGTACTACAACCACAAATGAAGCCCTGGTCATCGCTTCACATTCTCCACATTCTCACTCCTTCCCGTGTCTCTTCCACATTTCATATTATTCGTTCACAACACCGATCAATCACACTGCCTTACCAAGCCCCACTCTTACACAACATCGTATCTTCACCGTATCCAACTACTACTACTTTTCATCTTCAAGTGTCATATTAGCTACTTTCACGATGATGAAGGCTATTCGTTGATCATAAATACACTTCCATGCAGATGACGATAAACCTTGATGTCCTTGTTATTCATGTTATTCTGCCACATTCATTGTTCTTGCACCAGTAGAATTTACAACTGAGGGGAATTTTGAGTTCTGTCAATACTGTCAAATGTAGACATCCATCTAAACTGCCCAAAACGTCATGTTGATAATATAATGTGGAAGGGTTACATTCCTGCTTTCACCCTATGTGCTTGTCGATGAGCATTTATGTGAATCTAAGCAACAGTGTTGTTGTTTTCAGACCAAACAAATACGGTACATCAAGAATAATATATTCTTGTAACACAGTATTATCTTCTGGATCAATTAAACCCTTCTTCTTTGTTTTCAAACACTTTATGGTCTCGAATTAAGTGAAGATGGCAAAGATGAGTGTCCAGTTGACTGTGATAATGACAAAATTCTAAGCTATAAGTCAAAAAGAACTGTGAACTGTAATCTCACATTACATTTTCTGGCAGACTACCACCAATTGGAATTAAAAAGAATGACGACATTTCAGTGAGGAAAACGTATATCTTGAAAATATTGCTTTAGGAAGTTGTACAATCGTGTTTATGGGCGATTTATCAGTCCTGTGGTAGTCTGTGATATTGACTCGAAAGAATCAATAAATTTCAAGTGTATCAGGTTATAATCTGTGGAGAGAATTATGATATACCAGTGTGTTGAGAGTTTCCAATCAATGTCAGTAGACTTGGGTTGTAAGCAATTCTTTGTGGAATGTTTGACTGATTACATTAAGTTGATGAACAGATGTGTCCTCAAGTGCATATTTGTTTGTTCCCTGTAAATTGAGAAGCCTTTGTATGATGGAAAACGATATACGTTAATCTCTCTACTCACTGCACTCAAATCTTATATTTACCTATTGCATTTCTCTGCTGCGCCCTTATACACTTTGACTACAAATTTGAATATGTAACTGTTTGAGTATACTTGATTGTGTCTTCATCCATTCTTAAGTATGGCGGGCAAACTTTATAAAGCAAATTATAAGTTAATTTTATTGAGTGGACCACAAATAATGGCCATTGCTTTCTAAATTCAATAAGCTTTTGACTTTCACAATCTGTAGACAAGCATCATTGAAATCATCATTACAGCACATTTCAGAGTGGTTCATCTGACAGACAAATTCTTCAGCACTAACTGTGGAGTATACGTGCCTTATAAAACTGAAATTCAATGTGCAACGCAGAAATTTTACAATTTACACCTGCTCTTACTCGCCATGTTATATAGGGGTAATACCCCTAACTCAAGGTCTGGAATGTCAGAAACATGAAATTTTCTCAAATGCCATAAAAATGATCTTGGTGGTCTTGTATTAGTATTCCGACACCAGACAATGGGTTTTAAGCGTTGTTACGCCGTAACTCTGCTTCAGACTGCCTGGATATTTCATTTACTAACCTACATTTGTGTTGTATGTAGTATAAGCTATATTGCCATGTGCAGCTGAAGGTTTTATGTGAGACTGGAGGTTGGCCATTGACATTGTGGATGGTTCGGCAACACTTTTCAGAACCAGACACCATTCACACTTTCATACTGCATTCCAAACGCATATTCCACACTAAAGGAACAAAAAGGACTTACAATTGTTCGCCTACCCGTCCTGCCCACACTGTTATAACAAGTAACTAAATGGAACCTTCGTGGGGACATACCTAACGTATATCCCTCCTAACAGATTCGTTATTAGTACGAACCTTCGCTGTCCTAACCTTTCCGTCGTCGTCTGTTTCACAACTCTCAACTACCTCTAAAGGGCACTTTACATGGGTGGAAATATCTGAAGCCACAATTACTACTTCTCCTGACTGGAATTTGCGATGATCAACTAACCATTTTTGACGAGTTTGTAAGGTCAGTAAGTACTCCCTCAGTCACTATTTCCAAAACACATCAGCTAGATAATTCACCTATTTCCAACGTTTGTCATAATTAGTTCTGATGCTGCTTTCGTCGACTATACCGTCGCATTCTTTCAACAAAAGCAAACTATTCGGTGATAATCCTAGTTTGTCGTTAGCATCCTGTACCATTGAGTTTAAGGGTCGATTGTTCAATTTCAATTAAAAAAAATGCCTTAAGTTTCATCGTTCAACGTTTGTTCCCTAGTGATAAATAATAATGGTCTACGTACCGAGCTTATGATTCTTTCAAACACTCCTCTTTTATGGCTGGATAACGGAGGGTTAAAATGTCATTGAATTTGCCTCGCTGACAATTCATTACTTACCTCTTGTTGGTCCCACTGCCGAACATATCTCCTTAGTTCAGAGATCGCACCCACGAAGTTTGACCCGTTATCGCTGTAGATTTCTGCGGGATTCCCCCTTCTTCCAATAAAACGTAATAGGGCCATCACGAATGAATCAGTATTCGAACTATAAGTCATTTCAGTATGCACTGCACGTGTTTGCAAACAAGTAAATATACACCCATACTTTCTGTCCAGTGACCTTCCTCTTTCGACTAAAATAGGTCCAAAGTAGTCCACTTCAACAGCCACGAAACTATACCAGCCTTGTTTCACCCTACATGCAAGAAGCGACGCCATCAGTTGTTATCCTGAGTTCGTCGCACACCGTCGACAGATCACACACTTCCCTATCACTTACCTGACCGTGGTAAGCCCTTTTACTATCCAATAGTTTTTTGAATTATAGCAAGTACTTGAGAAGTCCCTGATTATCACTTATGTCACTCAATAAGGACTAGGTAAAATTACTGGATGCTTGAAGGCATTAGGATAATCGGAGTAGTTTAGACGACCTCCGACAAATAGTAACCCATGGAGCATTATAAGCGACTAACGCTTCAGATCATTATGACTGTTTACTTTTATGTTGTTCTTAAATTCACTAAGTAAGCTTTCTGGACCATCATTAAGACTTAACGCTTGGCACCTTCAAGCTCCTTGACCTTCAGGCATCCTAAATGAACAGATCCTTCACAAACTGGCGAATGAAGTATCATCCAATATTCTTTGAACCTTCCTAGCCCAGCTGCCGCCCTGACTAAACTTAACCAGTCTAAGTAATAAGAAATAATAGGAAACTTGTCATAATTCACTCTACTCAAATTAACCAAATCAGTTTTTCTAAACTCGATATTGTCAAGAATAGTTTGTGGACAGTCATCAATAGCTTTACCGAAATCCGCACGCAGTAAATTAGGGCATTTAATCCACAGTTCAATATCGGCCAATTTTGGTATACCTTTCGAGGTGCAATCAGCCGGGTTCTCCGACGATTTGACATACGTCCATTGCTCAACATTTTGTATACTGGTGTAAAATAGCGAGACGATTAGCTGAATAAGTACTATAACGGTTTTCTTGTATTTTTAATGTAATACAACACTAACATGGAATCAGTATGAAAATTCAGTTCGCAGAAGTAATCGGGAAAGATTCTTCATAGGACTTCACTCAGCCTTACGCTGAAAAATTCTGCTATCATCTCAAGCCTCGGTATAGTGACTGGTTAGATAAGTGCTACCCTGGAATTGCTGTACAGCAAGATACAATATGGTGGTTCGTTCAAATAACTGACTCGTGCATAAGCTACTGCTCCATAATCAATCTCTGAGGCATCACTAAACAAATGCAATTCCACCCTTGCATTAGGTTCGTCTATTTTATTCTTGATTTCTCGAGGTATTACAACGTGACCTATCTGTCACATAAAGTTCACCCAGTTAAGCCAAATCGATATATAAGGCTGATTGATCGGCTGATCCCAGCCTATTTGGGACTTACACAACCTGTGCAGTGGATGTTAGACCGTGAGTCAGACTGGTGACATTAGGCCCAAAGGATCAAAGACAGAAGATACCAAAGATAGAATACCTCTCCTTGTCAACGGCCTTTCCGGTGTGTCGAAGTGGAACTTGAAAACATCCTTTTCACAACCCCATTGTACACCTGGGGTTCTATGAATGACATCACAACTCTTTGACATTTCCATCAAAGATGCTTCCTTGTACACCTCGGGCAAAACGGTCCTAACTTCTTCCGAATTGGCTATCCATATCTTTAATGTAAAATCACCTTTACACAATAATTCACTTACTTGCTTAACAAAGTTCTTTGCTTGATCACAAGTGGAAACGGATACCAAGCAATCATCAACATAGAAGTTGTTCCTAACCGCCTCTACGACATAGCTATCATATCCATCCGAAAATGATTGAGCGGTCCTGTTCCAGGCAAAGTTTGCACAGAACGGCGATGACGTTGCTCCAAATGAATGAGCGGTCATCTGAAACTTGGATGGTTCTTTCGATATGTCTGCCTCCTGCCATCATAGAAACCTTAAAGCTCCTCGATCAGATTCAGGGACCCTAACGTGCATGAACATTTCTTCAACGTCTGCACAGATGGCAACTGCTTCCTTGCGAAAACGCAATAATATACAAACTAGCTCTGAGGTCGTGTCAGGTCATTGGTAAAACATATCATCCAGTGTAACCCCAGCACATTTAGCAACACAATCAAGCACCACTATCAGTTTTTCTGATTTTTTTGCATGAGGTAAATATCAACGGGGGAGATATTCTGACCTCAATTGTATTTCAGGGACGTTTCGTGCACAATTTTTAGCAAAAATTGCTTTCAATACTTCTTGCATATCTGGACTGTAGGTTGCTATCTTTCGACAACCTACGCTTCAAACTAAGTAACCTACTGACCGCTACTTCATAGTTTCCCGTCTTTGTGTTTGGATTCATTTTCCATGGTTTCGGAAGTACGAAGTGACTACCGTCGAAGAAAGTACTCCTTTCTTCTACTTCTATTGCCGTTTGGCCCTCCACTGACAGCAATTTATCGCTTAAATATACATCGGCAAACTCTACATCATAGAGCTTCAAAAGGTGCCTTTGTAACCCTTGTTGTCTTATTATCGCTCACATTTTGTACTACGACTAACGGCTGTTCCTCATTTACCCTCAGCAACTTCAAACATCCCAACCTGATCAAGGTTACGTCAGAACCATTATCCAAGATTGCGTACCCTACAACTTCAGCGTTCCCCGGTCTTAACCTTACGAATATCATTCCTGGACACACACGACTGTACACTGGACTATCTTGTCCACAATAGTTTACCGTAGCCAGTTCATCTTCTGAATTATTCTTTGCCCAATTATTATGCAACAAGGAGTGATGTCTCTTCGGGCATCGGTCAACGGCGCAACGTCTCGTCACTTTGCATTCAATAGCCTTGTGCCCTTGTTTAAGACATACAAAACAGATACTCTTACGTTTGACGTGCAACCAACGTTATTCTGTCGTGAGAGCCAAGAACTTTTTACACTCGTAAACTGCATGATCCTTTGAAAACTTACTGCACCTAACACTTGCAATCGGTGCATTTATCTGTCTCACTAACAAATCGTAACATGACTTCGTGATAACTTCCCCTCTTGGACGTTCAGCCGATCGTCCAAACATACTCGAAGCGACTCTCGCTTTAGCTGCCACAAACTGGATGAGTTCGGCGAATGTTGGCTCTCTTTCATCTTTCGTCAATCTATCTACCAGTTTGGCCCATTGCCTTTGCGTGGGTTGAGGCAGAAATCTTATCACTCTCTCTAATGTAACCAACGAATTTGAGTCGTCAGTGTAATTCATTTGCTCTAAATTTATGCTACAATTCTCCATTCCTATGGCTTAACTTGAGAGTTGTTCTGCGTCATGACAACCGTGCTTTACATCATCGAATTAATCCTCCAACGTATCTCTTGCTACTACATGAGCCTGACCGAACAACCGTTTCAAAATTTCTCAAGCTCTCTTATACCCAGCCATAGCTTCCTTCATTACACAACCTTCAGTGGCTGCATTCGCTTTACCCTTGCAATAAGGTAGCAAATATAGAAAACGTTGACTATCTTCAGATACGCCAGTCGATATATACGTATGGAATTGCTTTATAAACTCCAAATACTCCTTCGCTTTTCCATCAAAATAACACGATTCAACTCACGGTAGCTGTAGCCAAACTATAGGAACTTTGGGCATTGTACCCGGTCCTGCATGCTCAAGTCTTTTCCTTTTATCTAAACTAAGATTTGCAGCCTTGTCCAACAATGCTTCACTATCACTATTACTATAGTCTTCCTTAAGTGCATCAGAACCATTAGGCGTAAAACATCAGAATAAACATTCTCTGTACCAAAAGATTTCTCGTTAAACTTGTCTTCATCCTCTCCGACTACCTTAGGAATGGACCTCTTTGCATGGTTGTTGGGCATGTCGGATTATCACACAATCTTTGAGCAGTTTCCCGATCAATATTTGTTTATAACAGTAAGTTCTTACCAATCAGCTTACAGAACAATATTTGTTTAGAACTATGAGATCAAAACCTAGTTTTCAACTGGGTTTCTTCCTAACTGCTGTGAATCGCGAAACAAGAAGCCTTAACAAATTACGGAAGCTAATTTTTGGGACGTTAATTCATTTTATTCAAAGTTTGTAAAACTGAAACATTTTTTTTGTGTCTAGCCTATTCTTCAGATCATAAGCTTACGTTTGATGTATGATTCATTGCCATAGCATTTTCTGTTCTAAAGCTATTGTAATTTAGACGTAATCTTTAGTACCCTATTTTCTACTATAATCCCCCAGTTTTGGACATAATTGTATTTTCCTAATTATAGTACGTTGCGGTTAGCCTATTCATCTATTTATTCATGTAGCTTTTCATCCTAATCTGAATTGGGAATTCGAGTGATAGATCGAGGTTGGAATAAAGTGATTACTGTTCCAGCTGTCTTTGTCTCCTCTCTATCGCGTGCTTGCCAGCCAATCAGGGATAGAATAGTTTTCGTCTCTCTACCACTACTTCGAACTCACGCATATTAGCCTCAAGGTTAAGCCAGTCAGCCTACCGGGACAAGGTCTTAATCTACATTACACAGGTCATACTCGGCACAAGGTGGGTAGAAAGATTCTAGGACGTAACACCTACTTATATCTGTTGGTGTAGCGTTAGCTGCTCATTAGAATTTCCTACAAAATCCGTACTAGGCAATCCATTCCAGTTTCATAACAAGTGTTATTATTTCTTTCGTTGTCTGTTTCGCAGCAAACTGATAAGTGATCAAATGAATTGAATCAATAACAGATGGTGTCTTAAGTAATCTAGTTTTCAAAAAAAAATTAATTCTTCAGCTGTCTTGAAGATATCAAAGTTACCTGTACAATCCTGTTTTCTCTATTGTCAGACATGATTCCTGATATTTCTCAAACTCATTAAAAAATGATGCGTTGAAAGTATCAGCGAGTTCTCTTGTTAATCACAACATCGTTTGTGTAGATATTTGCGTGATATCTGACTAATTTAAACAATTTTGTGCATTATCAATGAGAAAACATGAGATGTATGTTCCGGTCACAGATGGCTTGCGACTAAAGGACCTTAATTGAGAGAAGAGAGTTTCGTGATGAAGTGGTCTTTCGCATTTAACATGTGAAAAAGAACCACATGAATAGCGCAAGAAGAAATTGTGCTGACAAATGAGATCCAGTAATAAAACCTCACAATTTGGGCATAAATAAACTAGATAGATGGTTCGTTACAACACTGAATCATTCGTTATACGAAACGAATCTCGAAGACGTTTGAAAGTACTTCAAAGTACTATGTAGTGAGTACGAGTGAGGTGTTTGTGCACAAAAAAGCCTATGAAGAGGTTCACAAAATGAGCGTCAAACAAAACGGACTTGCTGCTGAAATTAAGAAAACGGGCTAATGATACTATCTTGGAGAGTGACAACAGTCCCGCTTTGCAATGTCTCCAACATGATTGATAATCAACAATTCATCCACAGTGGTGAAGAAGTTTTATTGTTTATATAAACACAGATTTAAGGATTAAAACAAACTAAATAACACCAGCTTAAGTGAAATATATTTGTCTGTCATTGTGGCCCAATTTATACATGAAAGTTGTCTATTTATTGGTGATAGTAGTGAGAAGTGAAAATATCTGACACATGTTTTATCCCTACTTCATGATTTATTCAATGAATACACACCTCGTATAAGCTTCTTGGTGTCAGTATCTATATTGAGACTTGAATTCCGAATGCTTTTTGGTTTGCAGGATTGATGGAATTAACATCACTGTTAAAATGAAGATTGCCTGATTGAATGTCTGCTTAATGTAATGAATATTTTTGACACCGTGAGGATGTAGAGATTGTTTAATTTTAAAGAAAGGATAAACAGACCAATGTTAGATCATAATTAAAGGCCTGAAAGGAACGAATGATCGATTTTTCTTAGTATGATACTTCTTTGTCGAGCGCATCCACGATCCTGCAACCAGGAATCGACTGCATGAATTTCAGTCCCGCATGAAAGCTCTCAACTTTGAAACCAGTGAGCCTCTTGTTATGATTTCTATTGCTACGACCCAGATATTCTTATTGCTTATTATTTCTGCACACCAATTCACTCGTTAGGTCCCTAAGTCGGAACATGGTTGGACAGGAAAGAAATTATAATCCGAATAACAGGGGGGAAGGAATTAACAAACAAAATCATAAATATGTAATTGTATCTGTAGTATTTACGTGAAGACATTCAAAAGTCTTACCCAAGAATCGAGCAGCGCTGATTGGGTGTTTACCATGATAGTGTATAGCAAGTACATTTTGACCCACCGTGAGCAATCGTCTTTATGCATCATGATGTCGATTAAATATTTATTTGTTGTTCATGAGCTTGCGTCAAGATGTGTTCATATTTTTCTGCCAAGTAGAGATTCTGCTGAATAGACTCCGTTGGTTGTTTGAGCGTTATCAGTACTAGAAGAAAACTTATAAAATACTTATGGATTCAATGGAGAAATGATAGCATTATTGTGATTACCCTAGTTCTTTCGTCAACTTTATCGTATGGTTGATATTCTTTTAACTTGATCAGACTTGAAAAATTGAATCAATTTTTCTTGCAAAAGTTATTCATGGCTATTCATAAAAACTTTATCTATTGTCCAAAAAACTGAAACCATCCTCAGTAGCAAACTGTTTTGACGTTAAAGCACTTCACTATAATGAATGTGACTAAAAATCTCATTGTCGTCAATTATAGGGTGTATGTGAGCGTAAAACGTTGACACTGACTGCTTTACTCACAAAAACTACTAACTCTTGCAGCCATCAAATATTGATTCAAAGCGTAAGGATCGCATGTGATGCCGATAAAGAAAACTCTGGTTTAGGCTTACATAAAGACTAACATTTGAAGAAAACTATTGATCCTACTGTCCATATATTAACAACAAAAACATGAAAGGAATCGTAATCAGTCATCTTGTTAACACCTACTTGTTACTGAGCATATAATACTGAGCATATAAGTTACTAAGCATATACTTGATAATCAAGTTACGAAATATGGAAGTGTTTGGTCAAGTATTGATAAAGTGTTCCGACACATCACCACATCAAAATGATCAATCACATAGAACTCATTGTTGATTTCACTTATAAGGAAAACAACTTTCGATGATAAGAAGGCGATAACGCAAATAATAAAAATAATGTTTCATGTTTTATAAGAAAGATTACACCAACTAATGTGAAGACTATGAAAAGAACATACAAAGTACAATGTAAAAACTATCCAAAATATTATTATGAAAAAAGAAATTTCAAAGTATTCAATGGAAATACGAAATTAATACAACGTTTACAGAACATTCAAAGCAATTTATAAGACGTTTTTGAGAATCATTTATCACTGCTCTTTCTTATGAGTAATCACATTCACATTATATAACCGAACAACATGAAAAATAGAGAGACCAGAGGATATAGAAAGTCAAAATATCCAGCAATAAAATGTTCTTTCTGGTAAAAACGTTCGCTCAAAATGTGAAATTTTAGGATACTTTAAAAGACCTATGAAGCTCAACAAGTACCAACCTTAACACGGCAGTCATTTACTTTCAGTTCATGAGTGTCTCTATCATTACTTTCTATACATTTGTTCACTTTTGGACACCAAATACATGTGGTCGCTCTTTGGCATGTTTCATTTGTATTGAAGTTCCAGCAATTTTCTATGAAAAGAGCAAGTTGTTTTAGTTTCAAGTTATCAAACAAAAGAAAAGAAAAACACAAAACCGGTAACTATAAGTAAGTCATTTGATGGTGATTTCTGAGTTAAGTGACTTTTTCATTCGGTGGAAAATGGTCCACACGGTGCATAATATAAAACTCAGTGAACTTTCCATTCCACCAATATTTCACGATGGCGTGTTTGAATTGAGTGAAACTACATCGAGTGTAAAGAATGAAAGATGAAGTCTATCGAAGTCTATCTCATGTTTGATTAAAGGAATGATCCTTTGAATATTCGTAACGTTTTTTGAAAAGGCTAACACATGGCATACTGAAAAATATTCATGGTATGGGTTATTGAGAAGGAACGCATTTTCTTGTGAATTTATTACTCAATCACTGACCATGACAAATTCTATTTTGTAAACGTGATATGTCTATCCCCTCAAATTATCGGATGTGTATGACAAAGCAGAGATTACGGAAATAAGACGGTCGTTTTCAAGGTAAACTCAGTCACATGGATTGTATACACAACAATAATGCCTCAGAAAAATTCCACATGACATTTATCGATAGAGAAACGGACACTCGATTCTCAATACACAATCACCTAGCCGGCACTTGACACTTCGAAACTAATAGTATCCCATCTTTCATTTTGTGGTAAAGTTATAAATAGTAAGTTTAACGTCATATGGAGTAGATGCCTGGATTTCATTCATTAGTTGACTACAGTTACACACAAAAATTTCACTTTCGATAAACAAAAGTGATCTTTTTGACTGTGAAAATAAATAATGCTGATTAAATAGGGTTTTACGTACTACCGATGACTTCATACTCCACCAACGTGCCACTTTTGATCCATTTTTCGGGAACAGGTATTTCATGATCTATATAATAGGAAAAAGACACTCGAAATTTTGGTTTCTTCATCACGTTTAACAAGTAATTTGCACCTTTTTAGAAGCCATCAATGTCAAGATTTACGGAATATTTTGATACGTACACAGTGATGATCACTCTTAAAATTGTGGTTGACATCGCTCTTAGTTTTGAATGTGACAGATGATAAGTAAGAAAATCAAAAATCAGAACGGTAGATTTTACAGTTATTTTACGAAGAAATCAGTTGAACACTGATGACTATGCTTCAATCTCAGACACGCGTTTTGTCGTAGTAAGAACACGTCGAGGAATCAAACTCAGCACCATTCACTTCACACTTATTCAATATTGAGTTCTCAACATTCAGAACATTTTGGACAGGGTGTTTACAAATATTATTTGAATTCCATTTCGCACAATAACACACAACACTACGATAGCATTTTCACCAGCCGATTTTACACAAGAAACAACTGATTATTGCAAACTGTTAGAAAGCTATACTACTAGGATGTGATAGGATATATGGATATCCTACATGCACATCACCGTACATAAATGTATTAACAGGGTTTGTTGAAATGTTTCTTACACAATCCACATTCGAATGTAGCTTTGATTTTCGATATCCACTCAGTTCCTTCAATTTCCGCGGGATTCTGAAAGCGAAGTGTTGAAAGTCTGCGTCAGTGTGTGCAACGACACAATCAATTAGGTTAAATCAATTGAACACAGAAAAAAATGTCTTCATTTATATCATTTCATCGAAAGACAACTAATCACACTAACACTAATCTTCATGATATTTTCAGTTTTCTGTCTCCATGAATTTTCCATTCAATGTGTAAAGATATTCCAAATCACAAAGGTTGTCAACTTCAGTCAAGTCTTATGAACTATCTTTCAATCATGACATGTGGCGACGTACTGTGAGATGTAAGTTTTCATCTGTTGAAATGAAATGTGATGGTAAATAACTGTGAGGATACTGCAAATTACTGCAAAATTACATTTTCATGAGATTGTGCAACTTACGTTATCAAAATACAAAGTTATTTTACCATTTGGTTGTATTACACTAGTCATCTTGGCTGGAACATCTACAATAAGAAGACAGTCGATACTCAGAATTTGAGATATTATCGATTAACAAGGTACCAAGGTGGATAGATTGCAGCAGATGTCTAGTGTGTTATCTGAAATGATTTCTTCATATGTAATGGATATTAATACTTAAAAAAGAACGTCTTTCGAATGAGGCGGGCATGAATCCTGTCTAACAAATGTTAAACGCCAAGATTCTGAAGCCATATTACTACTGTGTTATTATAAAAGCAACGAATCGTCTAATTCGCCATCCAAGATATGATAGTCGGAGATATATTGACATTTGCGCAATATCTTGAATAATTTTATTTGAAACAATAGACTACAAGTACGCGCGACATGAGCTATGAAGTGTTCGTTTTTACATTAAACTTGAGAATTTAGTTGCTTGTCAACATATATAATAATTTCCATCGGTCTATTGCTACTGATTACTGTGTCTTTTTGTTGTAGATGAGAATAGAAAAGCTTTAGATATGTGTAGATATTCGTTAATATTAAGGAGTGACTATGTGAATAATGGATGTGTAGGTGGATGTGTCATATGCAGAAATGACTTTGTGACTGAAACCTGAAACGATAAATAATCTCTACATTCATTTTCCGACAAGTGGAATGAGATTGTTACCTATTTTATCCATGCTGAATTATTTATTACTCGTCAACTTTATTCATTTTCAGCTCACTTCAACTGTCCTCTAAGTCAAAATGGATGTACTCAGTCTTCCCTCATTTTCCAGAATAGTAGCACCTTCACTCTTTTGCTAGTTTTTTGAAAGTTGGATTTGTTCAAAGTGAACAGTTGAATTTTGTTTAATCACAATGAGTGAAAGTGTAAGTGATAAAAAGTTTCGCGCGTTTCATCCAACGGTTGTTTAATGTTTACTCACCTGTATCTTTGACGGTTATTAGAAAATTTCTTTTGACTGCTAACAATTCCTCTGAAATAATGAAAATCGAAATAGATGATAAAATATCTGAATATCGATTATCTACCTCTTTCAATCAATGTACTTATTAGCACGAACTGCTTTATCAAACATGTTAACATCTCCATTTCGAGAATAAAATGAACCAATGTAGCTAGGCGCTCAATCATCTCTTAGAAGGACATTTCAAGAAATATTATGAATTTATCGTGATGATCAACCTTTTAATATAGTCAACTGAGCGGCATATTTCGCTTCACTGAAATTTGTTCTAGAATCTTTCCACTAAGAAATAGACGTTTAATACCTTACCGACAATAAATCGTCAAAATGTTTTTATGAGATTCTGTTATTCAACAATTCTGATTTGTGACGGAAATAAATGTATGTCGCATTGATGTTCTAAGTGTTGTTATATGAGATATTCGTACTTTACGAGAGGACATGTCATGGTTGTTCATTAGTTAACTGTTTGGAAAGTGTTAGGATTCGAATTGCAGTATCATACCCTGATGATCACAAAAATAGTCTCACATAGTCGATGATTCACAGACAACAAATCACAGACATTAAACTTTCATGAATAAACTATGTGCTAGAAAACTTCGATAGTCCAAAGATTTCAATAATTCAAACCGACTCTTCTAACAACATCGCTTACCATTGCACAAGTGGTCAGTTTACTACGAAATATGGTGTTGATGAGATATCTTCTGTTTTGTTGTTTTGATAGACTGGAGGGTGAGCAATTTTATTTCTGGCAATTTTGTCGCTTGGTTTATCAATCCAATTCACTCAATGTGTGTATTTTCAAAGCAATATCTCGTTTATTCTACGGCTTCCCTTCAAAACGTGCTACATACAGACGTTCTGCTACAATTCCTAAACGTTCCACGGAGATAATGTGCACTGAAGGCACAACTGATGATGAACTCAATGTAGTCCGGAGAACACTTTTGGAGAATTTCATTGAAACTAGCTTGATTGACAATGCTGACTAGTGATGAACATAGAGAAAGAAATGCCGGATTCCAGTTTCGAAATGGTTATAATTGATCGTTTGTTATTTCAATTATTAGTATTTCCTCCCTAATGTTTTAAAAACTAGATAGTCTTCTTTAACACATCTGATTCACTCGACACAATGTGGTTGACGACAGAAAGTTTTGGTTGTAGTGATCAAGTAGAAAATATTGTCCAACGAGGACGAATAATTCATGATGAACAATCTTTCTATGACCGGAATACAACACCTACTCCTTTCATACACTCCAAACTATCCACATCGACAACAGTGACTTGACGGTTAAGTCAGGATTAACTCACGGTTAAGCAATATTGGGGATAGACATATTTCATTGTTCATCAAATGTATGTTTGTGTTGAATTTTGACATTGACTTTTTGATATCAAAATTCTTCGTAATTTCGCATCAAAACTGAAATGTATTTCCCCGTCGGGAAGCATTCGTAGATGAATATTTATTTAGTCTGTCAGTATTCTGTCTCAAAATCATACAATTCATATATTACATCGATATTATTGAGATTTTTTTTTTTCGAGTTAAAGAATTTTCCGTGTATGTATTCTGTCGACAGAAAAACGTAAAGCTGTGTTTCACTGTGGTTAGTACACGTTAGTGAAGTGTAGCCTTACTTTTGAAGAAACCAATGTCCCTCGTGCGATTTGAAATAATATCACTCAACTTTGCTGTATCAGAAAACATTACTGGGTCATACGAAAATGACGATATTTTAAAGATAATTCTAAGCAAAATCGAATTGCGTTCTAAAAGATTCAGGCTCTGAACAGTAAAAAAACCTATAGATCATCACAGAAGCGGCCTTCATCACAGAAGAAAAAAGGATTCTGTGAATATCAACGGGTAAACAGCTTCCTCATAGCGTATTCCACCTCCGACATAACGCTTATAAGCGGTTATCTTGAATAGTGCATGCTAGATAATTTATCAACGTATAGAAACTTTCATGCAACCGATTTCGTTTATGGTCATGCCCTTTAGTCATGCTCTTTCATTCACGTACTTATCAGACAGCGTTTTTTGAACAATAACAATTCGCACATACTTTGTACTTTTATGATCACTACACCACATGACAGACTCTAGCCAAAACGTTGATCGCTTAAATATCACTCGACGATTCATACTCCTCTACAGATATGTATGCGATCCAACCTCCAATATCAGCATTTGCTTTACCTTGCCACGCTCATATGCAATTCTTATATAGATTTACTTAAGTATTCACCCACTAATGCTTATTCACCTTTGCTTCAATTTGGCGTGATATGCCTACGTATATCATAATAATATATATAAAATACACTAAACATAATAACTTCAGAATTCACACCAGTTAATAGGCATGACAAATTTGATAAAAATAGCAACATTAGATGTGAAGAACGAACATGTGGTATGAGAGAATTTCAGATTTGCTAATTCAGTATTTGTTAAGTAGTTTATTAATGACATGTATCACGGCAATCCAATGCATCATCAGGGAACTTTAAATTTTTCTCTAGTGGATGATGAATGAACGGTGCTCTTTAAGGTTATTTTCTCTACCAGAACGAGTTAATGATAATTATCTTCTACTAGAGAAATTAAAATTAAAGAAGAGAGTTCAGAACAACAGAACAATGATTACAAAAGTCTAAACAAGGTAGGGCACGAGTATTTCTAGTGCTATTTTTAGGTCGAATAAATTGGCATAAACTGTCTTGGTGGTCAGCTTACTTGAATATATCGAATTTCATAGAGATATAATGGTGAATTTGTTAGGTACATTAAAGATGATCACATTATTTCGAGAGCCTATTCGTTCGGTAACTTCACTAGCGATAAAATCGATAACAGGTTGTGTTTTGATACTGTCTTCAAGTTCTGCAGGAACTATATCCTTTGTCAAAACAGTTAAAGCGGAGACAGTGTCTTTACTTCTCGGTCAAGATCATCATGCTTTAATAAAGAACCCGCAAGTGACTCCTTTTTTGAACGACTATCGCTTAATTGTTTATAGATATTGTCTTATTCACTGATTATATTGTCGAGACTTCTAGATTTTCAGGTAAAACTCATTGTTAAATTGGAGACTGAGTCATTCAGCAGCAGGTGTGTTAGACGTCCACTCCCACTATTATTTACTTCAAAAAGAGTTGCAGAGCATGGGGAATAGGTTATAAACGAATTCTTATTATTTGGAGAAATAGGGCATTTACAGGCTCATTTATTTGTCAGTCGGACCATTTTACTTTAACATTTCATTTAGACGTTATTAATAAATAATGAACTGAGATTCAACGACATTTATTCACACACTACAAAAATACAGCCTAATTGTAACGCAAAGTTCAAACGTACCGCTTGGATATCAGATCTGAGCTACCCGATAATAAAGTAAAACAACAGCTTCACATCACTCTCTGATTTCAAACACCTACAAGGTTGATAATCGAGCAGTTGTCGAAGTGATGGAATAACGATGCAAATCCTTCACGGAATTGATGATCGCAACGTGAGAACACGAATCACTTTCTGTCGATATAATCCAATCTCAAGAAAAGGCAAAGCAATCCGAATCATCATCCAAAATAGAATCTTAGTTGTGGATTTACTACACCGTTATTTTACCTATACGCACATTATTATTATTATTATTATTATTATTATTATTAATGGCTTTATTCAATTTTATAATCTGGTACAATATAGAATTCTCAGCACGAGTTATTTCAACAAGTTTTTTACCAAAAAAGGAAACCCGAAAAAACAAACAAACAAAAAAAAAACAGAAATAAAATTTAAAAAAAAAAGGTCTAGGAAAAACCGACTTTATACAAATTATCGAATTTGAGACATGCTTAAGAAGACAGGTTATTTGCTAGGTCAACTCTAACAGCCTGTTCGTCACAAAGTAAATTTGCTAAGTAAGGTATTACAAAACTTTTATAGATTTGCTTGCGTGCATGGATTTTAATGTATTTACGTCTCGTTCTACCAGAAGATATACAAGGAGAAAGATATGAATGAAGCGGATGGTTAGTAACTGATAAGATAACACCTGCCAAGAGTTTGCAACACTTAAGATGTCTATCCACAAGCATATTAACAATGACTTAAAAAGATTCACCACATACCTTGCAAACCGCCTTCAGCATTCTACGCAAAATAGCAAAGTCTTTTCTCAAAAGCCCAGGAAAGAATAATGGAGAACAATATAAAATAATAGGTAATATGCAGGAATTTACAAATTGTAAGAGTAAATGGCGAGTAATCCCAAAAGCATGCAGCCTCTTTATGTAGTATGTCAAGCGGTAAACTTTTTTCGATAATAGTAAAACATGAGAAGACCAAGAAAGATCAGAGGAAAAAGTAACACCAAGATATTTGACCTTCGACACTGTGTTTATTAAGGAGTCTCCAATGGCACAAGCATTATGGGATCCCAACATAGAGTATAGGTTCTGTCCATGTCTCAAGCTAAAATTAACAGCTTGACATTTAGATGGATTGAGTAAGAGACCATTACCAACAGACCACCTTTCAATACGAGATAAAAACTCATTCATTTCTATAGGATGTAAGGAGGTAGAAATTGGCATACATACAGTGAGGTCGTCCGCATATTTTACAAAAGTGTTTTCTGTGGAAGATGGCAGATCATGCAAAAAGAAAGAGAAGAGCAGAGGTGAAAGAACAGCTCCTTGTGGCACACCTACAGTAGACAGTAGAGATGTTGAACACTTTCTTTCAAATACAGTGTACTGTTCTCTTCCAGAAAGGTAGGAGCGTAGCCAATTGGTTATCCAGCTGTCAGTGTCGATGCGAATCAGCTTGTTAAGTAAGAGATGTCTTGGAATAGAATCAAAAGCAGAAGTAAAGTCCAGAAAAGCGCATCTAACATACTTCTTACCCTTTTCCAACCCGAACACTATATTGTGATGCAGAACAGCAACGGCATCTAATGTGCTTCTTTTGCATTTGTAAGCAAACTGAAATGGATCACAGTACTCTTTTATTGAAGGTTGAAGTGGTTGTATCAGTAATTTTTCCATTATTTTGAGGAAAGGTGAGGTTATTGCTATGGGTCTAAGTTTCGCATTTTTATCACCAGAAGCTTTCTTAGGTATAGGGATTATCTTTATCTTTCTCCACATTTTCGGCAAGACATTAGTTGAGAAGGATCTGTTAAAGATATTTGTTAATGGATAACATAAAACATCAGCACATTTTTTAAAAAGGAGGTTTGGGATGCCATCAGGTCCTAAACATTGAGATGAATTCAGAGACTGGAGACATTTCCGGACATCATTTTCAGTAAAACTGGGGACACAACTATTCTTCAAACCCTTGGATATAGGGAGCATGATGTCAGATGACTGATGAATAAAGGACTTATTTAAGTCACAAACATTTAGCTGGTTTTCGCTTCTAGTCTGCCTGTCCCCTGTAATTTCTTTAAAGAGTTTCCACATACTTGGAGAGCTTCTACAAGATAGGAGTTTTTGAGTGAACACACAGTTGAGACGTCTAATCTCTTGGTTTATTTGATCATTTAACTTACGAACTTCAATAGTGTTTTTCTCCTTGTACATCCTTTCTTTTACCCTCCGTAGTCGTTTTAGTTGTGGAGATGTAAGTCGATCAAAACTTAAAAAGAAGGTTTCGGTAGGACAGCAAATATCAAAACAGAATTTAAGATAAGAGGTAATAACATCCGTTGTGTTTTCTATTGAGTCATCTGTAAGTACTTCCCAGTTGGTCGTACGAAACATGTTTTTCAGATTTTGTAAATTTTCTTCTGAGTAACTCCTATATATTACTTTTTTGGTATGGAGTATGTGTGTACTCTTTCCATGTTTACCATATACTTTAGGCAGGACACGAATTATACAGTGATCCGAACTAGACAATGGAGCACGTTTGCGAGTCACATAGGCACCCACATCATTAATGAAAACCAAGTCTAGATGAGCATTCAAACGTGTAGGAAAATCTACTACATTTAGGTGACCTAGTGATATAAGGAAGCTACAGTCACATGAATTGAAATCACCACATACAATTGAAAGTGAATCACTGAAGGCAGTAACGGCGAATTCAGTAAATTTATCAGTGAAGACAGATAGCGCAGATGATGTGCAATCTGGAGTCATGTAGATATTGGTAACATAAATATATTTGTATTTATTCAGGTGTTTTGGACGGCACCTTAAAGTTAGACAGTCAATAAAGTCGTTTGAAAACTTGAAACAGGCAAAAGTAGATCGACACCAGTTAACGTTTACAAAAAGTAGCTACTCCGCCACCACAAGTCTTTTTATTGTTTGATCGATCCTGACGATAGATATTAAAATCACGTAATGACACTAAGCAATCATCCTGTAAGTCAGTTAACCAAGATTCTTGAATTGTGATGACACCACAATTACGATACATGTTTTGACTTAGCAGAAATTGGAGATAGTCCACCTTGTTAATTAGTGATCGACAGTTAGAGTTAAGTAGCTCGGGAATCGACATTTGATTGATGTTTATTCTCTTTAAAGCATATTGCCAACCACCACGATGTCTCTTATTGTGCTTGTTTGTAATTTTTGCAGCGAAAGGACGCAAGCTTTTTATAAACGCGCCTGTGTAGGTTATGCGATTAATAGAAATAATGATAGGTTAAAACAAATTTAAAAAAAAAAACACCAGATAACTTGTTGAAATATTTAGATGGCAGAAACAGGTAGCCCAGGTATTCAAGCAGGCCGCCTCATTATGAAATGTGATGACCATACTCATAATACATAACTTTATTTAACAAAATATTGTTATAAATGTGCAATTTAATTAATGTTTTATATCATAAGTTGTATATTGTGTTATTGTCATTCCTTTTACTTGACCGTGTACTTTTTGACATTTGCATTTTACGTTCCATTTGTTATAAACATGCCTTCCGATAATAGTGTGTCAAGTTCACAGTAAACACCGTCCGTGAGGGCTCTTAACCTTCCTGTTCACCCGTTTTAAGGTCACTGTTCAGTAGCTTTGGTTTATTGTATTCGCAAATTATTTTCTGGCTAATCACATTAACTTTGAAAAGCGACAAATTTGGTCACGCATTTATTCATGTACCGACTATTCACTCGCACTAAATGAAGCCTTCAAAACTCGTCAGTGTCCCTCACCGTTATAATCTAGTAAGGAATAATTTGTAAGTGAATGCTGGGAAATATCAGTAGGCGAATGTTCTTTACATTCTCATCTATTGCCTAGCATCAACCAAGTTATTTGCATATTTCGAAATGCATCCTCTTCACAATCATGAATATTATATAACTTGTTCGTGTTAAATGTTATTTCCTGTTTCAATCAGTGATGTGTTCTGTTTTGCCGGCATGCAAAGCAGGTATGTTTAAAATAAATGATTTGTATAGTGGATGCTGACATTAGTGTTCTGAGCGTACTACAGTCACTATAACAGACAAACATGTTGACATTCAGATATTCTAACATTCGCTTGTTTACAGATCCTCAAACAGACAACCATTCCATGTTTATCTAATCCGATCAAATTATGATATTTTTAACACGTTATTATTTAATTCGGTACTTTCTAACCTGAAATATAGAATTCCATGAACACTGATATTACATTACTGTCTCTGACTCTATCTTACTCATATTGATATCCGATAATTGACCTGTCAATTTCATATATTATAACACTGTGGAAACGGAAGTATTCTTCATCATCATCACCTTCAATTAAATTTTGAAGCTACTGTGAGCATTTTCTATCTCAGTCTGAGGAATTATTTCCATTTGCAATGATTTTGCATGTAAGAGTTACATTAGCCGGCTTTGAACATAAACATGCATCTTAATAATAACTCCCGAAAATATGCCATTGGTGGTTGACATTTCTATTTTGACAATTCAAACATGGATATATTTAGTCACTCATGTGACAATTCATTGATGTAGGCTGACATTTTACGTGAAACCTTGTTCGGAATATGCTACTTGCCCTCTTTAAATATTGTGTGAGAGTGTCGGGTTACAGTTGACCATGAACATCACTTCAGACCAATTACATGTCATTTAATGGGATATATTTCACAGTACGATAAATATTAGAAGGACAGTTGTAGATTGTATTAAAGATATATTTATTGGTGATATGGTGGTATCGAAATAATACCCTGATCATGTAAACGTTCACAGGCGAAACGTGTGTGTTTTTAGTACAATTAAAGAAAACGGTACAGTACAGTCTCACTGTTTTTCTAATCTTTCTTCTTGATTATTGGTTGTTGGGTTAGATGTTGCACGGTGAGTGAATAAAAATCTGTGAAATATATCTTCTATTTAGCCTTCTCACTCGGCTTATGCAGTTCTACTTAAAACGTGTTCACGAAACTCTCGAACAAACCGTTGAACGGCTGATTTTATGAGGGTGTCTTGATATACTTCACGTCATTCCCAATTAAGTACTTCGAAAATTCAGCAGATGTAAACTTTGGTTCATTATCTGACACCAATAAATATCTGAAAACCCAAAGCAGCTGAATACTTGTCTCACTATTTCCACAGCAGCTTTTGTCGAGACAAACTTCATGAAGTGGAACTCTGGCCACTTGAAGAAGGCATCAACCATCATCAAGAAATGTTTCTCGTTCATAAATTCTTCAATATATACATGCGCTCTCGGCAACGGATATGTCAGTGTACCCAAACACTGCATTTCCGTCTCCCCAAAGGCTTTGATGGCTTTGGCACAAGAGGAGCATCTCGCAACATTTTCTCCGATCTCATCATCAATATTCGACCGGTATACATAGCCACGTGCAAGTTTAGTCATCAGTGCTGGCCGTTAGTTTGCAGAATGCAGTTCTTACATCACAGCACAGCGTGAGCTTACAGGTAGAACTACTCGACTTCCAAATATAAGGCACACGTCCACAGGTGATAGGGAATTTCCTCGATGAGCATACTGTTCAATGTTTTTGTTGTCTATATGAGTGGCCTCACCATGTTCATGGTATTTAATAATCCGCTCCATCTCCACGTCTTCAAGAGTACAGTGTTTAATGTCCTCAACGAATAATGGTGTTGATTGATAACAACTTGTAATATTAGATGTATGTCTTTCTCCAACGATATCGTTGCAATGATAGAATCTTCGCTTCCCTGCTTCTCATTCGCACTTAGTCGAGATAAAACATCATCTTATTCAAAATTTTCATTTGGTTTCTATAGAATTTGAAAATCATTCGCAAGTATTGTAATGGCCGAGGAATGTAATCTATTTGCTGTATATGCAAAAGAATTAACAACTACAATAACATCCACGTAAACTGCTTCACCCTCGCGGTTGGACAACATAGTATCTATTATGCTTGAGCTGGACACAGGCCAAACGGTATTCGGTTAGACGGCTGAAGTCCGCCATAAATATTGTTGTTTAGTTAGTCCTTTGCATCTTCGCCAACTTCCACTTGTAAGTAGACTTCAGATAAATCAAGTTTAGAAAGATATCGTTCAACGTTAAGTTTAATAAAAAGCCTTCTGGCAAAAAAGGTTGCATGAATGATTTTGTAAAGCGTCAATTAATCCTGGAGAGAAGTATGCGCATCGTCAGGTAGTTCTGTTCACTTTTTGCCAAACAATAGTTGATGCTTCCCATGTCGAATAATTAACTGTTTGTATAAAACCGATATCTCCAGTTAATCTTATTGTTTGTCCACTTCAATAATAGTGACGTATGAAACTCGACATTTTGGACAAAAACTTGGCCCTCACTAAAGTGCAGCATCCCTTTTTATTCTGGAACAAGTTCTTATGCTTCTGCAAAAGCTTTTCTTCCCTGTTAACAATTTTTGTCACATACCTTCTATTATCTCCTATGCCTGAAGTCAATGTAGCCGATACTCGCTTATGTACTTGTTTTGATATCCGTGAGGACACTTCGTTGACTTAAACCTCAAGCTTTTTCTAGTTTCACAGACCGTTCTTATCACCGACTTCTTTACATATAGTATGCCGAATTTCGCATTCGGAAAATATCTTCAATTCTGTCGAACTAAGCTGCAGAAGTGTGACCACTGTCTGTATCAAAACTGAATTCTGAGATTGGATTGAGGTATGACCCCATACCTCCATGTTCTGGAATCTCTTGGTGAATTGATAGATTCCCCAAAAGTGCTCCCGCCAGTTGATTTTGAGAAGCTAACATCTGCTGCTGTTATCCAAGACGAGACAAACACAGTGTACATCAAAGGGTACAATGGGTCGAGGAACAGCAGTTGTGTTATCACACACCATAGTACCTAAGGTGGAAGATGAAGGTACTTCGAGGTGTTGGAGGGATGTAGAATATTGTGTTCCTGTCGGATTTTGTATGCAAAGCACACGTCAAAGGTTTATTGCCAGTGAATAGGATTAAATATTGACTTTCTACTGCAATCATGAAATATTTGACGGCACAGTAGGATGCCAGCCGTTCTCCACTGCAAGCGTTATAAATCGTCTCCGAGAGGATGAGGCATCGTGAGAAAAATTCGAGAGGTTGCCAACTTTGTGAAATGTTCTGCTGCCAAACGGCTCTCATGGCGAAATCCTATTACTGATAGGCCACACTAAGCGTGGTTGATGGGTCAGGATGATGAGGATATCTGGCTTGAGCTGAACACGTTATATCTCTGTCAATGTAGTATATGCGGCATCATTCAGTTCCAATATGCACTGATTACTTCGAAGTAAGTAAGTCAACCTGAGATGAGAGGTCAGCGAATGCGATCGCATTTACCCGCCTGCACACGTTGTAAATTAATAACTTGTATTTTAGAGTACAATGACTTTTCCTCATTTCGAACCGTTGTTGCAAGCATTATATATATAACAAAGTTTCGACTTGAATTATGCAACACATATGAACAGACGGATTACAGACTTAACGTGATTGAAAAACTAGATGGTCTTTTACAACACATCTGCTTCACTCGACACAATGTGTTTGACGACAGAACGTTATGGTTGTAGTGATCAAGTAGAAAATATTGTCCAACGAGGACGAATAATTCATGATGAACAATCTTTCTATGACCGGAATACAACACCTACTCCTTTCGTCCACTCCAAACTATCCACATCGACAACAGTGACTTGACGGTTAAGTCAGGAATAAGTGTTTCAATATCACGTATTATGATTGAATCTTTTTGATTTCCTCCAAAATATTATGTATTTTCACATAAGAATTATTTTTTCAAATATAATAATAGTGATAAAAATATTGTATCTAATGTTATGGTGTGATCTGTCTGTTGACCTCAGTTCTTTTCATTGTTGAAATATGAAAGATTGTACTTCCTTATCGCTTATCACCAGATTTTATCCGCATAATCAGACTATATGACATTTTCTTTTGTTTATTGAGCGTGATAAGAATTTTAGAAATGACAATGAATGTCACTCTCTATCATTACATTCATATGACTGATAATCAGTGATGGTAACCGACACTACATGACCATAGATTATGATAAACATAAACATAGAGGCTAGCTATGTTTCTAGTAATATCGTTAATTGAAATCATACATTCCTTGTTAAAAACAGCTTTTTCATTAGCATTAATTGAAATTGCAGTAAAGGAGAACACTAGTGAGGACAAACGTATGTACTTGAATAAAGAATTACAGAATCCCCCAGAACAATCTGAGAATTATACAGTAAATTCTTTTTTCGCAAAATGTCAACCAATTGTCTCACATTTGGTGGCTTATTCGTCCCAACACCAATCATTCTCTGTTCTAGTTGTCATTCTCTTTCCTTTGAGATTCTCAACTCTCTGTCATCAGGCATTTGACTTTGTTTCATGAGATATACTGCTTATATCTGTTGACTTCAGTGAACACTTTTCTCCGGTGATGCTTGGTAATTTATACGTTACATTATGGACTGAGCTTGATTTAGGAATAGTCAGTTGATCAGTTGCTATTATCCCTTATTTGTTATAAGGATTATGGATTAGAATGATTTGTGATGTTCCTCACAAAATTGATTTATCATAATAAAACAAATATTAATTATTGAATATATATGGATGGAAATTTTTATTCTCCCATTTCATTTCTAACATCGAATTAAGTAGTATCTGGTTGTTAAATATGATTTCATAATCTTCAATGAACAATAGTATCTAATACTTTTCACTTTTATGAGCAACACTTTCCAGTTGTTTCCAGTTGTGCCTGCTTCCAATTCTGGAAGTAGTGTGCATTTTGGCCTTATACTTTTCTATAGAGTCTGACCTCGTATTGCAGTTTGATGACTTCCTCGAAGTAGGCTCTATCCCATCTAAATTTTTCTTTCAAATTTTCCTCTTTATCCGAAAGTTGGTGTCAAGCGTTTCGAAGAACATTTTTGATCATACAGTCAATTTTCAATCGAATTATTTTTGAAATTACCTACCGTGATTATTCACTTAAAAATCCGGTGAAAAATATTCATTTCAATTTGTTTTAAAGAAGACACACAGCAGTGTGCATGCACAATTCTGCATTATGGACTCTAACACAATGCATATGTTTAACTCATGCACAGTTACCTTTGGTATCTCTGAACTAGCATCCAACCAAATCAAATCGGTAACAACAAGCGCATGTTCTCTGGTATTCTTAGATATTTTTCTCATGAATTTTGACGATTTTAGATTTCTCCCAATTAATGGCAGTTTTTCATCAAGCTAATGCATTTATACTTACATATTCTATCGATATGAAGGTACTGAATAATATCCATGCGGCCAATAACCTATGGCGTAAAAATGAAAGTTCATCCTTAATTACTTGGGACTGCTCATAAATTATTTTCCTAGATAAATCATATTTATATTTGATTACATTTCTATCACTAGCTCATCAATTAGTGATGGTCTTAAGAATGCTGAAACGTGAGCCCACGGTCCTATGGACAACTGCTTGTGGCCAATCGCGCACACACTTTTTATTGTAGAGCACTTGATGTGCTGGCTTTTCGCTTCAAAATGACCTTCCAACGGAGATATAAGTTGATGGGATAAAGTGAAATATCACACATTCAGAGTTGTCTCTTTAAAATCATTACATCAGTTATGATAAAGCTACAATACTTTACATGTGGGCGGTTTGATGATTGTACATTATTGCTGTCACAGGCTTATGTACTCATTAGCTCGACATCGACCTCCAGCATTAAGTTACTGCTTTCAGTCTTACTGATCTCACAACAAAATGTATGACGGTAAGCAATACATTTTATAGCCTACATATATTACTTGATTTATGATGGAAGGCAGGCCTGATCATACACGTCAAGGTAACAACTACGTTCAGTCTCATTGTTTATATACATCATTATTTAACCATGTTAGAAATTGTTCCCAAGCACGTAGAAAATGTTTACTTCCTAGAGGTGAATAAATTATTACACGAAGAGTAAGATGAATATTCTATGTAATTCATCTATTTCAAGTCCGTATGAATATACGACAAATGAATTTCGCTAGTTATAACTTCACCAGATTAAGTAATTTTTAAACGATAATCTTTAACTACTCAAATGAAATTTCAGTAGATTTTCACTACACAAATAATTGTGTTCATATCATTCACTGTATTATTATTATTATTATTCAATTATTCGGTCGGTTAAAAATAAATTGAGTTCTCGTTAGATAAGAGAATTGATGATTGAAATTAACAAGAATAACTGACTATCAATGAATCTTTATCTGTAATTGAAATAATGGACCCCATCATAACAATAATACGTATGATTGATATTATTATCATCAAAATCATCATCTCAAATCGTCATTATTATGGCTAATTGATGAATGACTATGATTTCGATGACTTCCAGTTCAAGCTGAATTCACCGCGTTTTTAAAGAAAACGAAGAAGAAGGTCCATGAAATTTGTTTATACCATATCCCATAAGACTTTAAAAAGTTAACTTAAGTAAACAGATAGATAGAGATTCTAAAATTTGCTCTATTCTCTCCTCAAATTAAAAAGGAACAAAGAAGGAGATTACCTTCATGTTATACAATGTTGTTTTGAATAATTTTACAAACCTCAATTGAAGTCAATTACATGAATGATTAGTAATGCATCATATGTTGTATGAAAGAAGATGAAGATTCATAGTAGAACTAGATAATTACACTATACACATTGTACATTGACCACGACCTCATTTCATTATGAATGGTTTTATAACGAATGATCATTTAAAGATATTGAGACTTCTCATTATTATCTTCTAAAAATAATCATGAATTGTCTTTTGTTATTTAATATGCTTGAGTATAAATTAATTATATTACG
Organism: Schistosoma rodhaini; assembly: GCA_944470415.2. Taxonomy (NCBI): domain Eukaryota; kingdom Metazoa; phylum Platyhelminthes; class Trematoda; order Strigeidida; family Schistosomatidae; genus Schistosoma; species Schistosoma rodhaini. The sequence continues at coordinate 89,437,237 of OX104036.1, forward strand.
ATTACTACAAACTCATCAGCAAACGCGTCAATGTCAGACTACTTTGATTGTTATAAGCCAAGTTTAACAAATGGAAGAAAAGCATTACATCCGATCATAGAAGTAGGAATAACGCCCTTCAGCTGAACTGCATTATACCCTTAAATTACTGACACAGCATACAGTGATTTATTAACTGATATCAGTTAACTGGTGGTGTGGCACAATCAACCTGTTTTTTGCTGAGGTGTTACAGATTAAGATGAACCGCAGTTCAATACTTCATGGTTTTCAGTGGTTTTCTTTTGTATATTATTTCGTGATGTTAATTCAATTCAACGATCAGTACAAATCATTATTGATGATAGGTAACAGTTGTGCATTATTTCTTACTTTTGTAAAATAACAATGATAAGTTTGATGTAGTTCAGTGTCACTAGGGTAAACATAATTTCAGTTTGTTTTTATTTCGTTTAACATGGCTATGTCAATCAATAAATCAATATTTTATTGATGGTGAACATAAGAATATCTGGTAGCACAATGTTTAAAAAATCAAAAAAAGGGGGGGGCAAAGGATAAGAACAGAAATCAATTGATGTGGAAATGTAGGAACACATGAAATCTGTGACAGCTGATTGACAATTTCGCAAATAAGAATATGCTGTATTATTATGCAATTCTACCATGATATTTCATAAATGTACTTTAACATATATAAGACTATCTCTATTTGTGTTCGCATACACTACTACTTGAATGATTTTAAATATCTTTGATAATTATGTAAAACTTTGCTATTTTACCACATGCTTACTACATGCTTGATAAATCAACACACCTTTCACATTTATAATTCATTGAAGACCATATTGCACAGTCAAAAGGGATAGGTATGATTAAAATGATTCAGAAAATGACACTGTGCGGCAGTAACGCATTATAATCAATAAACCGTATTTATTTCATCTCAACATAATATGAGCCTCTACAATCTTGTCACTGAGGACTATTACATCGACTATTTAGTTATGAATGAGTGTATAAGTGTCTGTGACAATTCATATACAGATATTACGTATATCATCGGTCGAGATCTTAAGATTTTCTCAGATTTATCAATTAAAATGCTGAGAACACTGTTTTCACGTTATTATTTGTGAATTCATCTCCAACACATATCACTTTGTTATCTCTGCGATAATTTACACCGTCGGGAAGTTTGAGAAAGTTCTTATGAATATTTTTTTCTGAGTCTTTAGCTAAGAAAGGGCGTCATGACCAGGTGAAACGTGTAGAAACTGGTTTGTATAATTATGCTGTGGATTGTGTACTGAATTATAATATATAAGTGAATGTGCATTATGAAGAAGTGAATGTGAACACGCAGTTGATAAATATGAAAAAGAGTTCAACGTCTGTATCGATGTTGTGTTATCTGAAAGCAATTAAGGAGTGGTTTGTATTAGATATCGGAACGTTCTGAACTATGGTTTAGGCGCTTTGTGGCGCTAAAAGACTCAATGAATTTTTTGCAACCACGAATGGAATTATTTTCATGCATGGGTTCAATTCAGTTGATAAGACAATATTTGTCATACAAGCTGCCTATTATCTGTGATCATACATGGCCTGAAAATGAGAGAATTTTGTTTGTCCCTTCGACATATACATACATAAACACATATTTGTAATATCAGAAACATTCCGAAAGAGTGATCTATTAGTGTCAAGTTCCATCCATAACTCGTATTAAACTACAATTTACATTCTATCGACAGTACCTTTTTCACATGTTTTATATCGTTTGAAATGGTTTGAAGTGAATCTATTTTTGCTTCAAAACTAATTTGCGATTGTTCATAAAAAAAAACATTATTAATTGTATGAAAGACTAAGACAAACTCCAGTTGCAAATGGTTCAGTGTTGACTCTAAAGTATGTAGGCTACGAGAAGCTGGAATTCAATATGCAAAGCAAGAATCTCATCTCACGAAAACAATTGATGTATGCAACCATCAAATCTTGATTCAATGAATGTGGAACGAGTGTGATGTCGGTGAAGATAACTGTGGTTTAGATTATTCTTAAGACAAAGCTTTGAAGCAAACCATTGACCCTATTTTACACATATCAACATAAAGATCATAATGGAAAACCTTATCAGTCTTGATGACACCTTTCTAACCATAGTTTGTCAATCATCATTTGCTAACGAAATATGGAAGTGTTTATCTGGGTATTGATAATATGTTTCGACAGATCATTCTATGAAATTTAGCAGTCACACGGAACTCATAGTTGACTGCAATGATTTCAATATCATTTATGTGACACTTCTACTTATCTACGAGTTATTATGAGCTTCTGTAATCTTGTCAGAGTTCTTTACATTGAAGACTATTTAGTTAAGAATGAGTGCATAAATGTCTATGACTATTCTTATACAGATATAAGTTATTTCATCGGCCGAAATCTTAAGATTCAGCAGTTTTTTACTACATGTAAAACATTCATCAAGTGTTCTACTGCTTCTTCAGTTCTTTTCATGAGGTTTTCACTAACTTAAAAATCAGTGGTCCGCAAATGTGTTTCACTGTGTTTGATGGGTGTTAAAGTACTCAAATGTTTGAAATCCGAGTCTATCTAAATAAATCAGTCAGAAGCATTGATTAATTAACATCAAACATCATTCATTCAATTCATTATTCATTATACACCATTGTTATTAATGATGACACACGAAAATTTCACAAATACTGGTAGAATGTTCATTCGTACAATCATATAAATTATCTCTTGGTAACTGATATTCAGTGTGCTAAGTATACACTAGTTTATACCTTGTTGACGAATAAATTGTTTGGTAAAATTTGTGTTCTGGATGTCACATCTGATCGCAATCCTAATATCAATCGACACCTTTATAATTGACGTCCTAATCAAATAGACCATACAGATCATATATTTTTCAATGGAGGATCAGAAATCACTGTTCTGGGATTCAAAACGGGAATTCGACATTCTATTACTATTTCTCATAACGTAGTGCTTAATTTTCAACTGGTCACACTTCTATGATCAAAATCGCTTCATTGGAATTCATCTTGATTAGTTGTTTAGTAATGTTCTGTAAAATATCAAAAACTTAGTAGTTTTTACTAAACATCAAAATTTCAATGGTTTGGGCTTTTTCAAATCGACGGATTTCATCGGCGTATTGTGACAATTGACCCGATCTACGGTTTTCATTTCGTACGTTTGATATCACGACGCATCCAAAGACCTGAAGAAGTAATACACTTTCAAAAGCTTATAGTGAGCGACGATTCGATCCTAAGTATACTGTTTCCACGTAAAGGAAACATTGTACCTATATGTGATTAGAAACCGTCACAGGCGCGAATAGTAAAAATTAAATTTCAATGTACATGTACATGTTACACACCATTCAATAGCACTTGATTATATATGTAAGAAGAAGGAAACCCTATTGGAAAATATTAATCCATTCAAAAGTTATGAACAATGAAATTATAGTTTGAAGACTGATTTCTGATAAGTGATTCAGATGCCTTTTAAAATACTTTCATATTCTACGGTTGATCACAGTTAAACATTGTAGTTATATAATACACCTTTGTGAGCCAGGGTAATTTTACTTTACTTTTCAGGAGAGCCAGACACCATGCACACTTTCGTATGACAATGCAAACAATACGGTTTCATCTCGTTTAACAGGAGTGTCAGACATCGTCTAGCTCAGGCTTAACTTGTGCAGTATAGCTCAATCTCGCCGCCGTTCAACAGAAGAACCAGACACTATATACGCTTCAAAGCTACAATGTGAACAGCACAGCTCAATGCTGTGCCGCAACCACACAGGTACTAAGCACTCTGATAGAACATTCGGACCATTCATATACACATTCTCATGATATGTATCACATGAATTTCGTTCAGTGATTGAGCTAAAAATCCTTGTCTTGTGTCGGAATATTATTACAACACCACCAAGATCATTTTTATTGCTTTTGCGAAATTTTCATGTTTCCGGCTTTCCAGACCCTGAGTTCGGGGTTTCACTTTTTTGAGACCATGTTCTGGCTACTGAGGAAACTGGGAAAAATGGATTTAGAGTGAACATGTCTCACTTCGTGGAAATCATCGAACTTCATCACGAGTCAAGCGCTCACTTTAATTCTTGAAAATAAATGAAAAAGTGGAATGCCAAAGAACACACTATGTCGATAATGAGAAACAGACATCACAATGATCAGCTGCAACTGGAAAAAAGTGAATAGGGTTGGTCAATAGAGTTAGATGAAGAGTACTGTCGATTGATCTATGTTCCTTCCTGAGGAGTAACAGGAGTAAGTAAAAATAGGTAATTTCGAAATCATTACATTAGACAAGTTACTGGCGTTTCATTCATTAGCTTCACATATCAAACTATATCTTTCAAATTTAGATGTACACACATTAAAATGATGCATTTGCTGTCTGATACATAATGAAAAATAACAGATACAATTGTTCATTCAATATTATTGTATGAAATTCAACAATCAGCTACTACTTAGTTAGTAATTGATTGGGAAAATTAAAAATTACCATCTATAATATTCAATAACAATGAGGGGGATTATTATGACCAATCAATTTCGTAAGAACAATCACAAAATACTCTTATTCATAATTTTAAGAACAATTAAAACCAATTTATTCATTCTTCTTGATCCATTTTTTGACACGGTTAACCATTCACTTATCAAACTTGAATGTTTTTATATAAACCTTTATGTGTTAAATTTTTATACTACTCATCACATGTCTGTAGCATATTTTTGTGTCAGTATAAATGTTGATCAACGCCTGAATAAGTGCAGTTGGCTCACACGACTTCTGTACCACGTGTCCCCTTGCTTCTCTCAATTTTCTTCTCTCCGTTTCATCGTTCAATTGTTTTGATTAACGATTGTAGAAAAAAATCATTTAATTCCGTTATCTGCTAACGCGGATAAAGTTGAAAGTTATATACAAAGATAGGCAACATATATATTTCGATAGCGATCATACATGAATCATCAATTGTCTGATCTAACTTCAGTCAGGTCTCAGGCAACTAAACTATGTCCAAAGATTTTATAAATATTGAAAGGACTGATCAAAGATTTCTAGATTGTTTCGTTGGTTAACAGAAATATCCTTCTTTTGGGCAAATGCATTAGACCTCCGTAGATGGGTTTTTAATATATGAATAATTACATCCCTAAATAAGTATATATATATATATACTATGTTCCGTGGCTTCTTTTCTAGTTCTATAAAATGATTGTTCATTCTTCTCATATCCATCTATATATCTTAGCGTAATGTGTTCTTTGGGCTTCCAGATGAAGCTCGTTCTTGTGGCGCAGTTAAAAAATGATCTTTTGAAAGCTTTCAAACATCGCACGAGTTTAATTGCCAAAATCTCTTTGCTTTGAAATTCTTATTTATTCTCTTATCATAATTATGTCACCTAAGTGCTCAATTAATCATTACTAAAATCACTTATAAAATCATCTCATTCAATGAATATTCATATTACATAATTTCACATATTCAATATTGATTGACCGAACAATTAATCCGATTCATTTTCTACTACATTATGTTATTGATATTGATTTTAGCTGTTGTTCTCATAAATTCAATTGGCATATAGATTGAATTAAGGATACATTATAAACCGTTTGTTTCACTCTAATTACGATTCACCTGATAAAATCAACGAGGTTCAAATGTTGTTGTTCTTACTGAAATTCAAACTCAATGTCATTGGCTTTAAACTTTGATGTTTTAAACAATAAATCAATAGGTCTAGTGCGGGTACACGTTTGTTGATCATTTGTGATCGAAATCATTTTACTCGATTGAGTTTGACTGATTGAAATTATTAACATTCGTAATGAGAAAATTCAAATCAATACATAAAATCTTATTCTCAATGAATAAGTTATTCACTCACATATCACATTTGCCTAATGAACAACACAGATTTGCTTATGCAATGACCTGTATGTCTACAAAGGAGTAAATTGACTAACATATTTATTCTTTCGAAGCACAATCTGTTTCAAATAGAGAAAGAATTGTCATAGACACTTATGCACTCATTCTTAACTAAATAGTCGATGTAATAGTATTCAATGTAAAGAACTCTGACAAGATTAGAGAAGCTCAAAATAACTCGTAGATAAGTAGTAGTGTCACATAAATGATATTGAAATCATTGCAGTCAACTATGAGTTCCGTGTGACTGCTAAATTTCATAGAATGATCTGTCGAAACATATTATCAATACCCAGATAAACACTTCCATATTTCGTTAGCAAATGATGATTGACAAACTATGGTTAGAAAGGTGTCATCAAGACTGATAAGGTTTTCCATTATGATCTTTATGTTGATATGTGTAAAATAGGGTCAATGGTTTGCTTCAAAGCTTTGTCTTAAGAATAATCTAAACCACAGTTATCTTCACCGACATCACACTCGTTCCACATTCATTGAATCAAGATTTGATGGTTGCATATATCAATTGTTTTCGGGAGATAAGATTCCTGCTTTGTATACTGAATACCAGCTTCTCGTAGCTTACATACTTTAGAGTCAACACTGAACCATTTGCAACTGGAGTTTGTCTTAGTCTTTCAGACAATTAATAATGTGTTTTTATGAACAATCGCAAATTAGTTTTGAAGCAAAAATAGATTCACTTCAAACCATTTTAAATGATTGCAAACATGTGAAAAAAGTCCTTTCGACAGAATGTAAATTGTAGTTTAATACGAGTTATGGATGGAACTTGACACTAATAGATCACTCTTTCGGAATGTTTCTGATATTACAAATATGTGTTTATGTATGTATATGTCGAAGGGACAAACAAAATTCTCTCATTTTCAGGCCATGTATGATCACAGATAATAGGCAGCTTGTATGACAAATATTGTCTTATCAACTGAATTGAACCCATGCATGAAAATATTTCCATTCGCGGTTGCAAAAAATTCATTGAGTCTTTTAGCGCCACAAAGCGCCTAAACCATAGTTCAGAACGTTCCGATATCTAATACAAACCACTCCTTAATTGCTTTCAGATAACACAACATCGATACAGACGTTGAACTCTTTTTCATATTTATCAACTGCGTGTTCACATTCACTTCTTCATAATGCACATTCACTTATATATTATAATTCAGTACACGATCCACAGCATAATTATACAAACCAGTTTCTACACGTTTCACCTGGTCATGACGCCCTTTCTTAGCTAAAGACTCAGAAAAAAATATTCATAAGAACTTTCTCAAACTTCCCGACGGTGTAAATTATCGCAGAGATAACAAAGTGATATGTGTTGGAGATGAATTCACAAATAATAACGTGAAAACAGTGTTCTCAGCATTTTAATTGATAAATCTGAGAAAATCTTAAGATCTCGACCGATGATATACGTAATATCTGTATATGAATTGTCACAGACACTTATACACTCATTCATAACTAAATAGTCGATGTAATAGTCCTCAGTGACAAGATTGTAGAGGCTCATATTATGTTGAGATGAAATAAATACGGTTTATTGATTATAATGCGTTACTGCCGCACAGTGTCATTTTCTGAATCATTTTAATCATACCTATCCCTTTTGACTGTGCAATATGGTCTTCAATGAATTATAAATGTGAAAGGTGTGTTGATTTATCAAGCATGTAGTAAGCATGTGGTAAAATAGCAAAGTTTTACATAATTATCAAAGATATTTAAAATCATTCAAGTAGTAGTGTATGCGAACACAAATAGAGATAGTCTTATATATGTTAAAGTACATTTATGAAATATCATGGTAGAATTGCATAATAATACAGCATATTCTTATTTGCGAAATTGTCAATCAGCTGTCACAGATTTCATGTGTTCCTACATTTCCACATCAATTGATTTCTGTTCTTATCCTTTGCCCCCCCCTTTTTTTGATTTTTTAAACATTGTGCTACCAGATATTCTTATGTTCACCATCAATAAAATATTGATTTATTGATTGACATAGCCATGTTAAACGAAATAAAAACAAACTGAAATTATGTTTACCCTAGTGACACTGAACTACATCAAACTTATCATTGTTATTTTACAAAAGTAAGAAATAATGCACAACTGTTACCTATCATCAATAATGATTTGTACTGATCGTTGAATTGAATTAACATCACGAAATAATATACAAAAGAAAACCACTGAAAACCATGAAGTATTGAACTGCGGTTCATCTTAATCTGTAACACCTCAGCAAAAAACAGGTTGATTGTGCCACACCACCAGTTAACTGATATCAGTTAATAAATCACTGTATGCTGTGTCAGTAATTTAAGGGTATAATGCAGTTCAGCTGAAGGGCGTTATTCCTACTTCTATGATCGGATGTAATGCTTTTCTTCCATTTGTTAAACTTGGCTTATAACAATCAAAGTAGTCGGACATTGACACGTTTGCTGATGAGTTTGTTGTAATCGTGATATAATTAATTTATACTCAAGCATATTAAATAACAAAAGACAATTCATGATTATTTTTAGAAGATAATAATGAGAAGTCTCAATATCTTTAAATGATCATTCGTTATAAAACCATTCATAATGAAATGAGGTCGTGGTCAATGTACAATGTGTATAGTGTAATTATCTAGTTCTACTATGAATCTTCATCTTCTTTCATACAACATATGATGCATTACTAATCATTCATGTAATTGACTTCAATTGAGGTTTGTAAAATTATTCAAAACAACATTGTATAACATGAAGGTAATCTCCTTCTTTGTTCCTTTTTAATTTGAGGAGAGAATAGAGCAAATTTTAGAATCTCTATCTATCTGTTTACTTAAGTTAACTTTTTAAAGTCTTATGGGATATGGTATAAACAAATTTCATGGATCTTCTTCTTCGTTTTCTTCAAAAACGCGGTGAATTCAGCTTGAACTGGAAGTCATCGAAATCATGGTCATTCATCAATTAGCCATAATAATGACAATTTGAGATGATGATTTTGATGATAATAATATCAATTATACGTATTATTGTTATGATGGGGTCCATTATTTCAATTACAGATAAAGATTCATTGATAGTCAATTATTCTTGTTAATTTCAATCATCAATTCTCTTAACTAACGAGAACTCAATTTATTTTTAACCGACCGAATAATTGAATAATAATAATAATAATACAGTGAATGATATGAACACAGTTATTTGTGTAGTGAAAATCTACTGAAATTTCATTTGAGTAGTTAAAGATTATCGTTTAAAAATTAATTAATCTGCTGAAGTTATAACTAGCCAAATTCATTTGTCGTATATTCATACGGACTTTAAATAGATGAATTACATAGAATATTCATCTTACTCTTCGTGTAATAATTTATTCACCTCTAGGAAGTAAACATTTTCTACGTGCTTGGGAACAATTTCTAACATGGTTAAATAATGATGTATATAAACAATGAGACTGAACGTAGTTGTTAACTTGACGTGTATGGTCAGGCCTGCCTTCCATCATAAATCAAGTAATATATGTAGGCTATAAAATGTATTGCTTACCGTCATACATTTTGTTGTGAGATCAGTAAGACTGAAAGCAGTAACTTAATGCTGGAGGTCGATGTCGAGCTAATGAGTACATAAGCCTGTGACAGCAATAATGTACAATCATCAAACCGCCCACATGTAAAGTATTGTAGCTTTATCATAACTGATGTAATGATTTTAAAGAGACAACTCTGAATGTGTGATATTTCACTTTATCCCATCAACTTATATCTCCGTTGGAAGGTCATTTTGAAGCGAAAAGCCAGCACATCAAGTGCTCTACAATAAAAAGTGTGTGCGCGATTGGCCACAAGCAGTTGTCCATAGGACCGTGGGCTCACGTTTCAGCATTCTTAAGACCATCACTAATTGATGAGCTAGTGATAGAAATGTAATCAAATATAAATATGATTTATCTAGGAGAATAATTTATGAGAAGTCCCAAGTAATTAAGGATGAACTTTCATTTTTACGCCATAGGTTATTGGCCGCATGGATATTATTCATTACCTTCATATCAATAGAATATGTAAGTAATAATCCATTAGCTTGATGAAAAACTGGAGTCGATAGGGAGAAATCTAAAATCGTCTAAATTCATGAGAAAAAATCTAAGAATACCAAAGAACATGCGCTTGTTGTTACCGATTTGATTTGATTGGATGCTAGTTCAGAGGTACCAAAGGTAACTGTGCATGAGTTAAACATATGCATTGTGTTAGAGTCCATAATGCAGAATTGTGCATGCACACTGCTGTGTGTCTTCTTTAAAACAAATTGAAATGAATATTTTTCACCGGATTTTTAACTGAATAATCACGGTAGGTAATTTCAAAAATAATTCGATTGAAAATTGACTGTATGATCAAAAATGTTCTTCGAAACGCTTGACACCAACTTTCGGATAAAGAGGAAAATTTGAAAGAAAAATTTAGATGGGATAGAGCCTACTTCGAGGAAGTCATCAAACTGCAATACGAGGTCAGACTCTATAGAAAAGTATAAGGCCAAAATGCACACTACTTCCAGAATTGGAAGCAGCCACAACTGGAAACAACTGGAAAGTGTTGCTCATAAAAGTGAAAAGTATTAGATACTATTGTTCATTGAAGATTATGAAATCATATTTAACAACCAGATACTACTTAATTCGATGTTAGAAATGAAATGGGAGAATAAAAATTTCCATCCATATATATTCAATAATTAATATTTGTTTTATTATGATAAATCAATTTTGTGAGGAACATCACAAATCATTCTAATCCATAATCCTTATAACAAATAAGGGATAATAGCAACTGATCAACTGACTATTCCTAAATCAAGCTCAGTCCATAATGTAACGTATAAATTACCAAGCATCACCGGAGAAAAGTGTTCACTGAAGTCAACAGATATAAGCAGTATATCTCATGAAACAAAGTCAAATGCCTGATGACAGAGAGTTGAGAATCTCAAAGGAAAGAGAATGACAACTAGAACAGAGAATGATTGGTGTTGGGACGAATAAGCCACCAAATGTGAGACAATTGGTTGACATTTTGCGAAAAAAGAATTTACTGTATAATTCTCAGATTGTTCTGGGGGATTCTGTAATTCTTTATTCAAGTACATACGTTTGTCCTCACTAGTGTTCTCCTTTACTGCAATTTCAATTAATGCTAATGAAAAAGCTGTTTTTAACAAGGAATGTATGATTTCAATTAACGATATTACTAGAAACATAGCTAGCCTCTATGTTTATGTTTATCATAATCTATGGTCATGTAGTGTCGGTTACCATCACTGATTATCAGTCATATGAATGTAATGATAGAGAGTGACATTCATTGTCATTTCTAAAATTCTTATCACGCTCAATAAACAAAAGAAAATGTCATATAGTCTGATTATGCGGATAAAATCTGGTGATAAGCGATAAGGAAGTACAATCTTTCATATTTCAACAATGAAAAGAACTGAGGTCAACAGACAGATCACACCATAACATTAGATACAATATTTTTATCACTATTATTATTTTTGAGAAAATAATTCTTATGTGAATATACATAATATTTTGATGGTAATCAAAAAGATTCAATCATAATATGTGATATTGAAACACTTATTCCTGACTTAACCGTCAAGTCACTGTTGTCGATGTGTATAGTTTGGAGTGTATGAAAGGAGTAGGTGTTGTATTCCGGTCATAGAAAGATTGTTCATCATGAATTATTCGTCCTCGTTGGACAATATTTTCTACTTGATCACTACAACCAAAACGTTCTGTCGTCAACCACATTGTGTCGAGTGAAGCAGATGTGTTGAAAAATACCATCTAGTTTTTCAATCACGTTAAGTCTGTAATCCGTCTGTTCATATGTGTTGCATAATTCAAGTCGAAACTTTGTTATATATATGATGCTTGCAACAACGGTTCGAAATGAGGAAAAGTCATTGTACTCTAAAATACAAGTTATTAATTTACAACGTATGCAGGCGGGTAAATGCAATCGCATTCGCCGACCTCTCATCTCAGGTTGACTTACTTACTTCGAAGTAATCAGTGCATATTGGAACTGAATGATGCCGCATATACTACATTTGCAGAGATCCAACGTGTTCAGCTCAAGCCAGATATCCTAATCATCATGACCCATCAACCACGCTTAGTGTGGCCTATCAGTAATAGGATTTCGCCATGAGAGCCGTTTGGCAGCAGAACATTTCACAAAGTTGGCAACCTCTCGAATTTTTCTCACGATGGCTCATCCTCTCGGAGACGATTTATAACGCTTGCAGTGGAGAACGGCTGGCATCCTACTGTGCCGTCAAATATTTCATGATTGCAGTAGAAAGTCAATATTTAATCCTATTCACTGGCAATAAACCTTTGACGTGTGCTTTGCATACAAAATCCGACAGGAACACAATCTTCTACATCCCTCCAACACCTCGAAGTACCTTCATCTTCCACCTTAGGTACTATGGTGTGTGATAACACAACTGCTGTTCCTCGACCCATTGTACCCTTTGATGTACACTGTGTTTGTCTCGTCTTGGATAACAGCAGCAGATGTTAGCTTCTCAAAATCAACTGGCGGGAGCACTTTTGGGGAATCTATCAATTCACCAAGAGATTCCAGAACATGGAGGTATGGGGTCATACCTCAATCCAATCTCAGAATTCATTTTTGATGCAGACAGTGGTCACACTTCTGCAGCTTAGTTCGACAGAATTGAAGATATTTTCCGAATGCGAAATTCGGCATACTATATGTAAAAAAGTCGGTCATAAGAACGGTCTGTGAAACTAGAAAAAGCTTGAGGTTTAAGTCAACGAAGTGTCCTCACGGATATCAAAACAAGTACATAAGCGAGTATCGGCTACATTGACTTCAGGCATAGGAGATAATAGAAGGTATGTGACTAAAAAGGTCAACAGGGTAGAAGAGCTTTTGCAGAAGCATAAGAACTTGTTCCAGAATAAAAAGGGATGCTGCACTTTAGTGAAGGCCAAGTTTTTGTCCAAAATGTCGAGTTTCATACGTCACTATTAATGAAGTGGACAAAGAATAAGATTGACTGGAGATATCGGTTTTATACAAACAGTTAATTATTCGACATGAGAAGCATCAACTATTGTTTGGCAAAAAGTGAACAGAACTACCTGACGATGCGCATACTTCTCTCCAGGATTAATTGACGCTTTACAAAATCATTCATGCAACCTTTTTTGCCAGAAGGCTTTTTATTAAACTTAACGTTGAACGATATCTTTCTAAACTTGATTTATCTGAAGTCTACTTACAAGTGGAAGTTGGCGAAGATGCAAAGGACTAACTAAACAACAATATTTATGGCGGACTTCAGCCGTCTAACCGAATACCGTTTGGCCTGTGTCCAGCTCAAGCATAATAGATACTATGTTGTCCAACCGCGAGGGTGAAGCAGTTTACGTGGATGTTATTATGGTTGTTAATTCTTTTGCATATACAGCAAATAGATTACATCCCTCGGCCATTACAATACTTGCGAATGATTTTCAAATTCTATAGAAACCAAATGAAAATTTTGAATAAGATGATGTTTTATCTCGACTAAGTGCGAATGAGAAGCAGGGAAGCGAAGATTCTATCATTGCAACGATATCATTGGAGAAAGACATACATCTAATATTGCAAGTTGTTATCAATCAACACCATTATTCGTTGAGGACATTAAACACTGTACTCTTGAAGACGTGGAGATGGAGCGGATTATTAAATACCATGAACATGGTGAGGCCACTCATATAGACAACAAAAACATTGAACAGTATGCTCATCGAGGAAATTCCCTATCACCTGTGGACGTGTGCCTTATATTTGGAAGTCGAGTAGTTCTACCTGTAAGCTCACGCTGTGCTGTGATGTAAGAACTGCATTCTGCAAACTAACGGCCAGCACTGATGACTAAACTTGCACGTGGCTATGTATACCGGTCGAATATTGATGATGAGATCGGAGAAAATGTTGCGAGATGCTCCTCTTGTGCCAAAGCCATCAAAGCCTTTGGGGAGACAAAAATGCAGTGTTTGGGTACACTGACATATCCGTTGCCGAGAGCGCATGTATATATTGAAGAATTTATGAACGAGAAACATTTCTTGATGATGGTTGATGCCTTCTTCAAGTGGCCAGAGTTCCACTTCATGAAGTTTGTCTCGACAAAAGCTGCTGTGGAAATAGTGAGACAAGTATTCAGCTGCTTTGGGTTTTCAGATATTTATTGGTGTCAGATAATGAACCAAAGTTTACATCTGCTGAATTTTCGAAGTACTTAATTGGGAATGACGTGAAGCATATCAAGACACCCTCATAAAATCAGCCGTTCAACGGTTTGTTCGAGAGTTTCGTGAACACGTTTTAAGTAGAACTGCATAAGCCGAGTGAGAAGGCTAAATAGAAGATATATTTCACAGATTTTTATTCACTCACCGTGCAACATCTAACCCAACAACTAATAATCAAGAAGAAAGATTAGAAAAACAGTGAGACTGTACTGTACCGTTTTCTTTAATTGTACTAAAAACACACACGTTTCGCCTGTGAACGTTTACATGATCAGGGTATTATTTCGATACCACCATATCACCAATAAATATATCTTTAATACAATCTACAACTGTCCTTCTAATATTTATCGTACTGTGAAATATATCCCATTAAATGACATGTAATTGGTCTGAAGTGATGTTCATGGTCAACTGTAACCCGACACTCTCACACAATATTTAAAGAGGGCAAGTAGCATATTCCGAACAAGGTTTCACGTAAAATGTCAGCCTACATCAATGAATTGTCACATGAGTGACTAAATATATCCATGTTTGAATTGTCAAAATAGAAATGTCAACCACCAATGGCATATTTTCGGGAGTTATTATTAAGATGCATGTTTATGTTCAAAGCCGGCTAATGTAACTCTTACATGCAAAATCATTGCAAATGGAAATAATTCCTCAGACTGAGATAGAAAATGCTCACAGTAGCTTCAAAATTTAATTGAAGGTGATGATGATGAAGAATACTTCCGTTTCCACAGTGTTATAATATATGAAATTGACAGGTCAATTATCGGATATCAATATGAGTAAGATAGAGTCAGAGACAGTAATGTAATATCAGTGTTCATGGAATTCTATATTTCAGGTTAGAAAGTACCGAATTAAATAATAACGTGTTAAAAATATCATAATTTGATCGGATTAGATAAACATGGAATGGTTGTCTGTTTGAGGATCTGTAAACAAGCGAATGTTAGAATATCTGAATGTCAACATGTTTGTCTGTTATAGTGACTGTAGTACGCTCAGAACACTAATGTCAGCATCCACTATACAAATCATTTATTTTAAACATACCTGCTTTGCATGCCGGCAAAACAGAACACATCACTGATTGAAACAGGAAATAACATTTAACACGAACAAGTTATATAATATTCATGATTGTGAAGAGGATGCATTTCGAAATATGCAAATAACTTGGTTGATGCTAGGCAATAGATGAGAATGTAAAGAACATTTGCCTACTGATATTTCCCAGCATTCACTTACAAATTATTCCTTACTAGATTATAACGGTGAGGGACACTGACGAGTTTTGAAGGCTTCATTTAGTGCGAGTGAATAGTCGGTACATGAATAAATGCGTGACCAAATTTGTCGCTTTTTAAAGTTAATGTGATTAGCCAGAAAATAATTTGCGAATACAATAAACCAAAGCTACTGAACAGTGACCTTAAAACGGGTGAACAGGAAGGTTAAGAGCCCTCACGGACGGTGTTTACTGTGAACTTGACACACTATTATCGGAAGGCATGTTTATAACAAATGGAACGTAAAATGCAAATGTCAAAAAGTACACGGTCAAGTAAAAGGAATGACAATAACACAATATACAACTTATGATATAAAACAGATTTATTAAATTGCACATTTATAACAATATTTTGTTAAATAAAGTTATGTATTATGAGTATGGTCATCACATTTCATAATGATAATGTAATAATGTGCGTTTAGGTAAAATAACGGTGTAGTAAATCCACAACTAAGATTCTATTTTGGATGATGATTCGGATTGCTTTGCCTTTTCTTGAGATTGGATTATATCGTCAGAAAGCGATTCGTGTTCTCACGTTGCGATCATCAATTCCGTGAAGGATTTGCATCGTTATTCCATCACTTCAACAACCTTGCAGGTGTTTGAAATCAGAGAGTGATGTGAAGCTGTTGTTTTACTTTATTATCGGGTAGCTAAGATCTGATATCCAAGCGGTACGTTTGAACTTTGCGTTACAATTAGGCTGTATTTTTGTAGTGTGTGAATAAATGTCGTTGAATCTCAGTTCATTATTTATTAATAACGTCTAAATGAAATGTTAAAGTAAAATGGTCCGACTGACAAATAAATGAGCCTGTAAATGCCCTATTTCTCCAAATAATAAGAATTCGTTTATAACCTATTCCCCATGCTCTGCAACTCTTTTTGAAGTAAATAATAGTGGGAGTGGACGTCTAACACACCTGCTGCTGAATGACTCAGTCTCCAATTTAACAATGAGTTTTACCTGAAGATCTAGAAGTCTCGACAATATAATCAGTGAATAAGACAATATCTATAAACAATTAAGCGATAGTCGTTCAAAAAAGGAGTCACTTGCGGGTTCTTTATTAAAGCATGATGATCTTGACCGAGAACTAAAGACACTGTCTCCGCTTTAACTGTTTTTGACAAAGGATATAGTTCCTGCAGAACTTGATGACAGTATCAAAACACAACCTGTTATCGATTTCATCGCTAGTGAAGTTACCGAACGAATAATCTCTCGAAATAATGTGATCATCTTTAATGTACCTAACAAATTCACCATTATATCTCTATGAAATTCGATATAATCAAGTAAGCTGACCACCAAGACAGTTTATGCCAATTTATTCGACCTAAAAATAGAACTAGAAATACTCGTGCCCTACCTTGTTTAGACTTTTGTAATCATTGTTCTGTTGTTCTGAACTCTCTTCTTTAATTTTAATTTCTCTAGTAGAAGATAATTATCATTAACTCGTTCTGGTAGAGAAAATAACCTTAAAGAGCACCGTTCATTCATCATCCACTAGAGAAAAATTTAAAGTTCCCTGATGATGCATTGGATTTCCGTGGTACATGTCATTAATAAACTACTTAACAAATACTGAATTAGCAAATCTGAAATTCTCTCATACCACATATTCGTTCTTCACATCTAATGTTGCTATTTTTATCAAATTTGTCATGCCTATTAACTGGTGTGAATTCTGAAGTTATTATGTTTAGTATATTTTATATATATTATTATGATATACGTAGGCATATCACGCCAAATTGAAGCAAAGGTGAATAAGCATTAGTGGGTGAATACTTAAGTAAATCTATATAAGAATTGCATATGAGCGTGGCAAGGTAAAGCAAATGCTGATGTTGGAGGTTGGATCGCATACATATCTGTAGAGGAGTATGAATCGTCGAGTGATATTTAAGCGATCAACGTTTTGGCTAGAGTCTGTCATGTGGTGTAGTGATCATAAAAGTACAAAGTATGTGCGAATTGTTATTGTTCAAAAAACGCTGTCTGATAAGTACGTGAATGAAAGAGCATGACTAAAGGGCATGACCATAAACGAAATCGGTTGCATGAAAGTTTCTATACGTTGATAAATTATCTAGCATGCACTATTCAAGATAACCGCTTATAAGCGTTATGTCGGAGGTGGAATACGCTATGAGGAAGCTGTTTACCCGTTGACCTTCACAGAATCCTTTTTTCTTCTGTGATGAAGGCCGCTTCTGTGATGATCAATAGGTTTTTTTACTGTTCAGAGCCTGAATCTTTTAGAACGCAATTCGATTTTGCTTACAATTATCTTTAAAATATCGTCATCTTCGTATGACCCAGTAATGTTTTCTGATACAGCAAAGTTGGGTGATATTATTTCAAATCGCACGAGGGACATTGGTTTCTTCAAAAGTAAGGCTACACTTCACTAACGTGTACTAACCACAGTGAAACACAGCTTTACGTTTTTCTGTCGACAGAATACATACACGGAAAATTCTTTAACTCGAAAAAAAAAATCTCAATAATATCGATGTAATATATGAATTGTATGATTTTGAGACAGAATACTGACAGACTAAATGAATATTCATCTACGAATGCTTCCCGACGGGGAAATACATTTCAGTTTTGATGCGAAATTACGAAGAATTTTGATATCAAAAAGTCAATGTCAAAATTCAACACAAACATACATTTGATGAACAATGAAATATGTCTATCCCCAATATTGCTTAACCGTGAGTTAATCTGTCACAGTGATTGATATGGAACGTGATACAAAACGCGATGTGGAATTGGTCATTCAGATGATATTTCACAGTATAATAGTTAATGATTATGGGACGTATTATTTAGTCGAGTGTGAAAGCATAGTGTTTAAAACGTTAACTCCAAGGATTGATAAACTGAAGACATGACAACTAGATGATTCTATTTGACAAGTATCAGTGAAAAAATATGAAGTGAGATGGTTGATGATTTCAATGTTTATTCATAGCTGAATCAAGACCATCTTTAAATTGACGGTGAAACTATCTGTTATCCTTTCCTTTTATTAGTGGTAGTAGTCGTGTGTAAAATGAATATTTCATTCAATCTTTTTCTATCTGTATCGATGATCAACAGTCATATGATTGCAATGATAAAAAATGACATTCATTGTCATTTCTAAAATTCTTATCACGCTCAATAAACAAAAGAAAATGTCATATAGTCTGATTATGCGGATAAAATCTGGTGATAAGCGATAAGGAAGTACAATCTTTCATATTTCAACAATGAAAAGAACTGAGGTCAACAGACATATCACACCATAACATTATATACAATATTTTTATCATTATTATTATATTTGAGAAAATAATTCTTATGTGAAAATACATAATATTTTGGTGGTAATCAAAAAGATTCAATCATAATATGTGATATTGAAACACTTATTCCTGACTTAACCGTAACGTTCTGTCGTCAAACACAATGTGTCGAGTGAAGCAGATGTGTTAATGAAGACTATCCAGTTTTCAAAATATTAGGGAGGAAATACTAATAATTGAAATAACAAACAATCAATTATAACCATTTCGAAACTGGAATCCGGCATTTCTTTCTCTCTGTTCATCACAAGTCAGCATTGTCAATCAAGCTAGTTTCAATGAAATTCTCCAGAAGTGTTCTCCGGACTACATTGAGTTCATCATCAGTTGTGCCTTCGGTGCACATTATCTCCGTGGAACGTTTAGGAACCCCTAAGCTCTAATTGTTTCTTGAGACTGTCCTAATGCTTTTTCCCTGACGAAAACAAATTGGAATTCAGCAGATAAGAATGTAGTCTTCAAAGATCTGCAAAGTCTATCCTCTGAAATGCAAGATGCCATATCTACCTTGAGTTTGATATTCTGTTGTAAAAGATGCTTCGTAACTGTGCAAGTTTATTCAAATTAACATCCTGATTTCTGACTACATTCAATAACTGAAATTGTTAAGTAGCATTTTCTCGAATGGTTTATAAAATTAAATTCAGCTCATCACTATCAATTACGTCATTGGTGAATATTCGTCTAGCTCGTGAAGATGGAAAACAGATGAATTTCCTTCCCCTATTTAGAGCATCCAAATCTGCAAAGTCCACATCTGCCTGTTTTTATTCCAATCGAGCTCTTCTTCGATGAATTTGATGGTCTCTGATAACTTTGTGAAACTCCTCTTTTTTACCACAGACTACTGTTTCCCCATTTATTCATCTACAAATACATTTGTGCGACTTCTACTGAAAGATGTACAAGGGGAAAAGTGTGAATAGAATGGATGCTTGACATTCATTAAGAAAAAACTGTCAGGTTTCAACAGAATATTAGATGTTTATTCATAGTCATATCATTAATGACCTCAAACGTTCACCATAGACCTTGCTTACTGCCTTATAAATTGTTCACGATGCAGCGAAGTCATTCATTTGAAAGCTTTTGAAATGATCATGAAGACGATTAGAGAATAGTGGGTTATATGCATGAACTAACAAAATGTAAGTGTTGATGTCACGTAACTACATCAGCATTTAGCCCATTTAAGTTGCTGAACTTATCGCGTACTTACAACACATTCGCTTTTAAAAATATGTCAAATACACAGGTAGATATAAGGAGACACTGCACTGAACACTTAATAATGTCCGCCGTACTCTTCCTGAACACAGTCACTCATTAACACTATTACATACACAGATACGTTTCCTCTGCTGATCAGATATTGGTCTACAGCATAGAATGAGCAATGCATCATTGAAAACAATTTTGATATTGATGAATTAACGAAATTACCCAAAAGCGTTTCTTTCGACAATAGACCGTGAGACTGGAAAAAACATTTTGATTAGTGTGAACATCATTTTCAAGTAAATCAATACAACCCCACTGAGTCCGGAGGTAAACCTTTTTGAAATATCATGCAAAACAAATATTCCCATCTCAGTCTGCTGAAATTATTATTCAATTACGGAAGTAAAGACTTTTATTCATTCATCAGAATTCTATGTTTAGTGTGAGTTTAGAATACACTTGATATTATCTTATCACAGTGACATTTTCGTATGTTTTGACACAGATTACAATTAATACAAGTTCAAATGTTGTGTGGTATTCATTCATCGAAACGCTGAATTCGCATCAGTTCTCCACTTCTGTATTGCAAACTTTTCAATTTTCAGATACAATAATCACTGTTGATATTTCAAATCGGTGTCACGAAGAAGATATCGTTCTACATTTTCAACAGTTTACTTTCAGTAAAATGCATTTTATTTCTCTTATAACATTCTTTTGAGAGCCCAATCAACATAACTGAACACAAATACACCTATTTCTGCGTTAATAATTTGAATAGATTATCCTTTTACATTTAGACACTTTTTGACAATCAGTGTTTTATTTTGGTAACAAAAAGAATAGATATGACTTTCTTTAAAAGTTACAATTTCATAATGAACGACGATGAAGTTCATGGGTAAAAGGGTAACTATTATTTTCTAATCAAAACAGTTTGTGCTACTTCAATTTCATCCAAGCAAATCAAAACTACTGATCGGTGACGAACAGTCAATAAATTATACCAGATAAGATAGTTTGTTCATAGACACATAAGCACAAATTTCGAGTAACAACTTGGGCAACCGCATATTTTGAAATATTGTCAATCACAGGGGTCAACGGCCGATAAATTTCAGCTAACCATCTCAACAATCAGAAGCGTATTGGATAATGATGAGGTCATTTACTTTCATGATTGATTTTCATTGAACGTGTGATTTTAATAAATTAGATTTTTCCAATGGTCACTTTGAATCATCGAATCACGGAGAAACAAACAAACACTTCAAAAGTCTATATAAACCTGACAAATTCTATCAAAATTTTATTTATAACCTTACTCAAGAAGATGAGGTAAGTGCTGAATGAACATAAGATTTCCATGCAAATTTTGATGCATTGAGATACCGTTGATTTGTTCATCTCGATCATTTTAGATATACCATTTTGCGTAGTCTATGGTTGTCGTTTCATCTGATCACCATTTGGCCATATAGATATTCCAACTGCGATGAAATTTGCGATAACCCTAATTTGATGAGCTATGACAATATCATTTTTGAAAATGATTCGTACCGTTATGTAAGTTATGTCAGTTAAATTTTAATACATATACTCCAGTCTCTTCATTATCATTATTCAATGAGGATTCATCTTAATCAGTCTCAACCAGCTTTCAATGAGAGTTATCAAAACTTTAACTTTTCAAACGTGAGTTGAATTCATTTTGCAATAGAACTACATATCCATATGTTTGCATCATTTTAGTTTGTTAAACCGAAATTCTCCTTTCGATTCTACGATAGTCTAATCAATGAAGTTCATATTTACTATTATGGTAAGCCAATAAATTTCGTTGAGCTCGAATTATGACTGAGTTTTCTTGATCACTTTTCTCTTCATGAGTCAAAATTGATTCAACTTCTTCAGTAAACCAGATTGAGCCTCCTTGTTACATGAAAAACGTCTTTGAATATCTTTTCTCGTTCGAACTGTCAAAGGTGTGGCCTCTTACAGTAAACCAAATACAGTTGATGCAATTGATTGAATTCTTTCAATTATTTCAAAATCTCTTTATTTATTCACTGCGAAATTATCAATATTGTTGCATTTATTCATCAAATAAAAACAGGTAGGATACGTTTAACTAGAGAAGGAGACGACTACTTCGGAGATATTGAAGATTTTGCACAAAAGATTAAGACATCTGAAACGGTGGTTTTTAATGAGAGTGAGCTTCTATACTATTCATTTATAGTTTGTTTTGTTTCTTTATCTCGCACTTATTTTGTATGAATGGTTCATTATATTGCTTGATTAATACACGAGAGTCAACCAGTACACAGTGATTGTTCGGTTTGTGTGATTTTTGTACCAGAACGTCTGTATGTAGCACGTTTTGAAGGGAAGCCGTAAAATAAACGAGATATTGCTTTGAAAATACACACATTGAGTGAATTGGATTGATAAACCAAGTGACAAAATTGCCAGAAATAAAATTGCTCACCCTCCAGTCTATCAAAACAACAAAACAGAAGATATCTCATCAACACCATATTTCGTAGTAAACTGACCACTTGTGCAATGGTAAGCGATGTTGTTAGAAGAGTCGGTTTGAATTATTGAAATCTTTGGACTATCGAAGTTTTCTAGCACATACTTTATCCATGAAAGTTTAATGTCTGTGATTTGTTGTCTGTGAATCATCGACTATGTGAGACTATTTTTGTGATCATCAGGGTATGATACTGCACTTCGAATCCTAACACTTTCCAAACAGTTAACTAATGAACAACCATGACATGTCCTCTCGTAAAGTACGAATATCTCATATAACAACACTTAGAACATCAATGCGACATACATTTATTTCCGTCATAAATCAGAATTGTTGAATAACAGAATCTCATAAAAACATTTTGACGATTTATTGTCGGTAAGGTATTAAACGTCTATTTCTTAGTGGAAAGATTCTAGAACAAATTTCAGTGAAGCGAAATATACCGCTCAGTTGACTATATTAAAAGGTTGATCATCACGATAAATTCATAATATTTCTTGAAATGTCCTTCTAAGAGATGATTGAGCGCCTAGCTACATTGGTTCATTTTATTCTCGAAATGGAGATGTTAACATGTTTGATAAAGCAGTTCGTGCTAATAAGTACATTGATTGAAAGAGGTAGATAATCGATATTCAGAAATTTTATCATCTATTTCGATTTTTATTATTTCAGAGGAATTGTTAGCAGTCAAAAGAAATTTTCTAATCACCGTCAAAGATACAGGTGAGTAAACATTGAACAATCGTTGGATGAAACGCGCGAAACTTTTTATCACTTACACTTTCACTCATTGTGATTAAACAAAATTCAACTGTTCACTTTGAAGAAATCCAACTTTCAAAAAACTAGCAAAAGAGTGAAGGTGCTACTTTTCTGGAAAATGAGGGAAGACTGAGTACATCCATCTTGACTTAGAGGACAGTTGAAGTGAGCTGAAAATGAATAAAGTTGACGAGTAATAAATAATTCAGCATGGATAAAATAGGTAACAATCTCATTCCACTTGTCGGAAAATGAATGTAGAGATTATTTATCGTTTCAGGTTTCAGTCACAAAGTCATTTCTGCATATGACACATTCACCTACACATCCATTATTCACATAGTCACTCCTTAATATTAACGAATATCTACACATATCCAAAGCTTTTTCGTTCTCATCTACAACAAAAAGACACAGTAATCAGTAGCAATAGACCGATGGAAATTATTATATATGTTGACAAGCAACTAAATTCTCAAGTTTAATGTAAAAACGAACACTTCATAGCTCATGTCGCGCGTACTTGTAGTCTATTGTTTCAAATAAAATTATTGAAGATATTTCGCAAATGTCAATATATCTCCGACTATCATATCTTGGATGGAGAAGTAGACGATTCGTTGCTGTTATAATGAAACAGTAGTAATATAGCTTCAGAATCTTGACGTTTAACATTTGTTAGACAGGATTCATGCCCGTCTCATTCGAAAGACGTTCTTTTTAAAGTATTAATATCCATTCCATCTGAAGAAATCATTTCAGATAACACACTAGACATCTGCTGCAATCTATCCACCTTGGTACCTTGTTAATCGATAATATCTCAAATTCTGAGTATCGACAGTCTTTTTATTGTAGATGTTCCAGCCAAGATGACTAGTGTAATACAACCAAATGGGAAAATAACTTTGTATTTTGATAACGTAAGTTGCACAATCTCATGAAAATGTAATTTTGTTCATGTACTTCAGATCATTCTACTGTTTCATATTATTCAATTCTGTCAAAAGTATCTGATTACGTTGACCATGATAAAAAGAGATCAACATTGTGTAATGAGCAAACGGTCTAGTGGACAAGATTGTCAATCTTTTTAATGACACACTATTAAAGCACGTGTTGAAAATAATGAATAATCAGATGTGAAAATCTATCAGAATAAATAATCATGTGTTTGTGACGAATATTAACGGATAGTGTATGTTTGAGTACTATACAGAATGTGTCATATTCTGTCATGCTCCATTTCATCTTGTTAAGATTAGCTGTTCGGATTGTTTATTGTTGAAAATCCAGGTTGCAGTATCCTCACAGTTATTTACCATCACATTTCATTTCAACAGATGAAAACTTACATCTCACAGTACGTCGCCACATATCATGATTGAAAGATAGTTCATAAGACTTGACTGAAGTTGACAACCTTTGTGATTTGGAATATCTTTACACATTGAATGGAAAATTCATGGAGACAGAAAACTGAAAATATCATGAAGATTAGTGTTAGTGTGATTAGTTGTCTTTCGATGAAATGATATAAATGAAGACATTTTTTTCTGTGTTCAATTGATTTAACCTAATTGATTGTGTCGTTGCACACACTGACGCAGACTTTCAACAATTCGCTTTCAGATTCCCACGGAAATTGAAGGAACTGAGTGGATATCGAAAATCAAAGCTACATTCGAATGTGGATTGTGTAAGAAACATTTCAACAAACCCTGTTAATACATTGATGTACGGTGATGTACATGTAGGATATCCATATATCCTATCACAGCCTAGTTGTATAGCTTTCTAACAGTTTGCAATAATCAGTTGTTTCTTGTGTAAAATTGGCTGGTGAAAATGCTATCGTAGTGTTGTGTGTTATTGTGCGAAATGGAATTCAAATACTATTTGTAAACACACTGTCTGAATGTTGAGAATTGAAAGTTCAATAAGTATTCACATTTCTTGTAAGGAAACTGCAGTGTTATACCTGATCGGAGATGACAGTGTCGGCTAATTTGAAAGCGTATGATATCAGTGGTTATGTCTTTTCAACAGAGGATCACCATGGTTAAATGAATTAAAATCTAAGTATTTATGTCTTCAGTTCATCAACTATCACTCTTGAAATGTTACAAAAATGATTTTAGTGATATATGTGAATTAGTTGCGGTTCCCAAAATCAATCGATGGATTCAATTAACAATATAAAAATGAGTTCAAGCTTCACTCGATTACAAAAATCATTGGGTATTTGTAATGATTGTCTAAATGAATACTCGAATGTAGTGTGAAGTGAATGGTGCTGAGTTTGATTCCTCGACGTGTTCTTACTACGACAAATTGCGTGTCTGAGATTGAAGCATAGTCATCAGTGTTCAACTGATTTCTTCGTAAAATAACTGTAAAATCTACCGTTCTCATTTTTGATTTACTTGCTTATCATCTGTCACATTCAAAACTAAGAGCGATGTCAACCACAATTTTAAGAGTGATCATCACTGTGTACGTATCAAAATATTCCGTAAATCTTGACATTGATGGCTTCTAAAAAGGTGCAAATTACTTGTTAAACGTGATGAAGAAACCAAAATTTCGAGTGTCTTTTTCCTATTATATAGATCATGAAATACCTGTTCCCGAAAAATGGATCAAAAGTGGCACGTTGGTGGAGTATGAAGTCATCGGTAGTACGTAAAACCCTATTTAATCAGCATTATTTATTTTCACACTCAAAAAGATCACTTTTGTTTATCGAAAGTGAAATTTTCGTGTGTAACTGTAGTCAACTAATGAATGATATTCAGGCATCTACTCCATATGACGTTAAACTTACTATTTATAACTTTACCACAAAATGAAAGATGGGATACTATTAGTTTAGAAGTGTTAAGTGCCGGCTAGGTGATTGTGTATTGAGAATCGAGTGTCCGTTTCTCTATCGATAAATGTCATGTGGAATTTTTCTGAGGCATTATTGTTGTGTATACAATCCATGTGACTGAGTTTACCTTGAAAACGACCGTCTTATTTCCGTAATCTCTGCTTTGTCATACACATCCGATAATTTGAGGGGATAGACATATCACGTTTACAAAATAGAATTTGTCATGGTCAGTGATTGAGTAATAAATTCACAAGGAAATGCGTTCCTTCTCAATAACCCATACCATGAATATTTTACAGTATGCCATGTGTTAGCCTTTTCAAAAAACGTTACGAATATTCAAAGGATCATTCCTTTAATCAAACATGAGATAGACTTCGATAGACTTCATCTTTCATTCTTTACACTCGATGTAGTTTCACTCAATTCAAACACGCCATCGTGAAATATTGGTGGAATGGAAAGTTCACTGAGTTTTATATTATGCACCGTGTGGACCATTTTCCACCGAATGAAAAAGTCACTTAACTCAGAAATCACCATCAAATGACTTACTTATAGTTACCGGTTTTGTGTTTTTCTTTTCTTTTGTTTGATAACTTGAAACTAAAACAACTTGCTCTTTTCATAGAAAATTGCTGGAACTTCAATGCAAATGAAACATGCCAAAGAGCGACCACATGTATTTGGTGTCCAAAAGTGAACAAATGTATAGAAAGTAATGATAGAGACACTCATGAACTGAAAGTAAATGACTGCCGTGTTGAGGTTGGTACTTGTTGAACTTCATAGGTCTTTTAAATTATACGCAAATTTCACATTTTGAGCGAACGTTTTTACCAGAAAGAACATTTTATTGCTATCATGAGGAAATGAAAAGTATTTCTCTGTCGTTGAACAAACTAAAGCTTTTTGTACAGTGGCGATATATAATGAAGTATTGGAAAAATGCATCCTTCTCCGAAAAAGGTGCAAAATCGATCGAAATTTCACTCACCAAAAACGTTTGAAGGTGTTGCCATTTTTAAGTTTAATGAATGCTTCATAATTTCACAAGCTTTAAATGAATCCGTAGATCTATGTGAATTATCAAAATATAGCTATCAGACCAGTTGAAACGAAGAAGTCTTAACTAAAAAATATTGTGCACGACGTTACGATAATTAGACTACGAGTGCTGCAGTCCAGATTAACGATTTCTCATTCTCTATGGAAAAATGGGTAATCTGAATTGAATGCTTCAATTAGGCCGTCAAATTTTAGTCTATCAATTTATATCATCACTTTGATGAGATATGAAATCCAGAACACACATTTCCCCACATAAATGAGTCGTCAACTAGGTGTAGGATAGTGTATGCTGAGCAAACTGGTTGTCAATCGCTAGTAGATATACTAAATGATTGTACAAATGCCAATGCTGTAACATTTTGTGGAATTCTCCTGTGCCATCATTACTGACAATGATGTGATGATTAGTAAAATCAACAATGATGTTTGATGTTTGATAATCAATGCTTCTGATTGATTTATTTGGAAGAACTCGTGTCAACGATTTAAGTACTTGAACACCCATCAAACACATTGAAACATCTATGCGAATCCCTAAAGTTCAGGTTAGACAAAACCTATTAAAAACTACTGAAGACACTCATGAACACTTGGTAGATGTTTGATGTTAATTGAAATTTGCTAATTCTTTGTTTTTCAACAGAATATGAACACCGGAACAACGAAAAAGCATACACATGGATACTTTGACTTTCTATATCCTCTGGTCTCTCTATTTTTCATGTTGTACGGTTATATAATGTGAATGTGATTACTCATAAGAAAGAGCAGTGATAAATGATTCTCAAAAACGTCTTATAAATCGCTTTGAATGTTCTGTAAACGTTGTATTAATTTCGTATTTCCATTGAATACTTTGAAATTTCTTTTTTGATAATAATATTTTGGATAGTTTTTACATTGTACTTTGTATGTTCTTTTCATAGTCTTCATATTAGCTGATGTAATCTTTCTTATAAAACATGAAACATTATTTTTATTATTTGCGTTATCGCCTTCTTTTCATCGAAAGTTGTTTTCCTTATAAGTGAAATCAACAATGAGTTCTATGTGATTGATCATTTTGATGTAGTGATGTGTCGGAACACTTTATCAATACTTGACCAAACACTTCCATATTTCGTAACTTGATTATCAAGTATATGCTTAGTAACTTATATGCTCAGTATTATATGCTCAGTAACAAGTAGGTGTTAACAAGATGACTGATTACGATTCCTTCCATGTTTTTGTTGTTAATATATGGACTGTAGGTTCAATAGTTTCCTTCAAATCTTAGTCTTTATGTAAGCCTAAACCAGAGTTTTCTTTATCGGCATCGCATGCGATCCTTACGCTTTGAATCAATATTTGATGGCTGCAAGAGTTAGTAGTTTTTGTGAGTAAAGCAGTCAGTGTCAACGTTTTACGCTCACATACACCCTATAATTGACGACAATGAGATTTTTAGTCACATTCATTATAGTGAAGTGCTTTAACGTCAAAACAGTTTGCTACTGAGGATGGTTTCAGTTTTTTGGACAATAGATAAAGTTTTTATGAATAGCCATGAATAACTTTTGCAAGAAAAATTGATTCAATTTTTTCAAGTCTGATCAAGTTAAAAGAATATCAACCATACGATAAAGTTGACGAAAGAACTAGGGTAATCACAATTATGCTATCATTTCTCCATTGAATACATAAGTATTTTATAAGTTTTCTTCTAGTACTGATAACCCTCAAACAACCAACGGAGTCTCTTCAGCAGAATCTCTACTTGGCAGAAAAATATGAACACATCTCGACGCAAGCTCATGAACAACAACTAAATATTTAATCGACATCATGGTGCATAAAGACGATTGCTCACGGTGGGTCAAAATGTACTTGCTATACACTATCATGGTAAACACCAAATCAGCGCTGCTCGATTCTTGGGTAAGACTTTTGAATGTCTTCACGTAAATACTACAGATACAATTACATATTTATGATTTTGTTTGTTAATTCCTTCCCCCTGTTATTCGGATTATAATTTCTTTCCTGTCCAACCATGTTCCGACTTAGGAACCTAACGAGTGAATTGGTGTGCAGAAATAATAAGCAATAAGAATATCTGGGTCGTAGCAATAGAAATCATAACAAGAGGCTCACTGGTTTCAAAGTTGAGAGTTTTCATGCGGGACTGAAATTTTTTCACTGAAATATTTTCACTTCTCACTACTATCACCAATAAATAGACAACTTTCAAGTATAAATTGGGCCACAATGACAGACAAATGTATTTCACGTAAGCTGGTGTTATTTAGTATGTTTTAATCCTTAAATCTGTGTTTATATAAACAATAAATCTTCTTTACCGCTGTCGATGAATTGCTGATTATCAATCATGTTGGAGACATTGCAAAGCGGGACTGTAGTCACTCTCCAAGATAGTATCATTAGCCCGTAATCTTAATTTAGGCGGCGAGACCATTTTCATTGACGCTCATTTGGTGAACTTCTTCATGGGCATTTTTATGCACAAACACCTCACTCGTACTCACTACATAGTACTTTGAAGTATTTTCGAACGTCTTCGAGATTCGTTTTGTATAACGAATGATTCAGTGTTGTAACGAACCATTTATCTTGTTTATTTATGCTCAAATTGTGAGGTTTTATTACTGGATCTCATTTATCAGCACAATTTCTTCTTGCGCTATTCATGTGGTCCTTTTTCACATGTTAAATGCGAAAGACCACTTCATCATGAAATTTTCTTCTATCAATAAATGTACTTAGTCGTAAGCCATCTGTGACCGGAACATTCATCTCATGTTTTCTCATTGATAATGCACGTAATTGTTTAGATTAGTCAGATTTTACGCAAATATCTACACAAACGACGTTGTGATTAACAAGATAACTCGCTGATACTGTCAACGCATCATTTTCTAATGAGTTTGAGAAATATCAGGAATCATGTCTGACAATAGAGAAAACAATTTCTCGCATGTACTCCAGGATTGTACAGGTAACTTCAATATCTTCAAGAGAGTTGAAAAATTAATTTTTTTAAAAACTAGGTTACTTAAGACACCATCTGTTATTGATTCGATTCATTTGATCAATTATCAGTTTGCTGTGAAACAGACAACGAAAGAAATAATAACACTTGGTATGAAACTGGAATGGATTGCCTAGTACGGATTTTGAAGGAAAATTCTAATGAGCAGCTAACGCTACACCAACAGATATAAGTAAGTGTTACGTCCTAGAATCTTTCTACCCACCTTGTGCCGAGTATTACCTGTGTAATGTAGATTAAGACCTTGTCCCGGTAGGCTGACTGGCTTAACCTTGAGGCTAATATGCGTGAGTTCGAAGTAGTGGTAGAGAGACGAAAACTATTCTATCCCTGATTGGCTGGCAAGCACGCGATAGAGAGGAGACAAAGACAGCTGGAACAGTAATCACTTTATTCCAACCTCGATCTATCACTCGAATTCCCAATTCAGATTACGATGAAAAGTTACATGAATAAATAGATGAATAGGCTAACCGCAACGTACTATAATTAGGAAAATACAATTATGTCTAAACCTGGGGGATTATAGTAGAAAATAGGGAACTAAAGATTACGTCTAAATTACAATAGCTTTAGTACAGAAAATGCTATGGCAATGAATCATACATCAAACGTAAGCTTATGATCTGTAGAATAGGCTAGGAACAAAAGTAAATGTTATAGTTTTACAAGCTTTGAATTAAATGAATTAACGTCCCAAAAATTAGCTTCCATAATATGTTAAGGCTTCTTGTTTTGCGATTCACATCAGTAGGAAAGAAACCCAGTTGAAAACTAGGTTAAGATCTTACAGTTCTAAACAAATATTTTTCCGTAAGCTGGTTGGTACGATTTTTATGTTATAAACAAATATTGATCGGGAAGCTGCTCAAAGATTGTGTGATAATCTGACATGCCCAACAATCGTGCAAAGAGGTTCATTACTTAGGTGGTCGAAGAGGATTAAGACAAGTTTAACGAGAAATCTTTTGGTGACAAATGACAGAGAGACAACATTTGCCAGTTTGTGGCAGCTAAAGCGAGAGTCGCTTCGAGTAGGTTTGGACGACCGGCTGAACGTCCAAGAGGGGAAGTTATCACGAAGTCATGTTACCATTCGGTAGTGAGACCGATAAATGCACCGATTGCAAGTGTTAAGTGCAGTATGTTTTCAAAGGATCATGCAGTTTACGAGTGTACAAAGTTCTTGGCCCTCACGACAGAATAACGTTGGTTGCACGTCAAACGTAAGAGTATCTGTTTTGTATGTCTTAAACAAGGGCACAAGGCTATTGAATGCAAATTGACGAGACGTTGCGCCGTTGACCGATGCCCGAAGAGACATCACTCCTTGTTGCATAATAATTGGGCAAAGAATAAGTCAGAAGATGAACTGGCTAAGGTAAACTATTGTGGACAAGATAGTCAAGTGGACAGTCGTGTGTGTCCAGGAATGACCTTCGTGAGGTTAAGACCGGGGAACGCTGAAGTTGTAGGGTACGCAATTTTGGATAATGGTTCTGAAGTAACCTTGATCAGGTTGGGTTGTTTGAAGTTGCCGCGGCAAAATGAGGAACAGTCGTTAGTCGTAGTACAAAATGTGAGCAATACTAAGACAACATGGATTACAAAGACACCTTTTGAAGTGTACTCTTTAGACCAATCTGAGCACGTTAAGATTGAAGGATCCCTGGTACTGTCGCAAATACCAGGGCATAAGCCGACGAAACCAGTTATGAGCAGCCTAGTGAAGTGGCCGCATTTGAGTGATGTGCCCTTAGAGGTTTTAGATTCTGGCGAAGTTGTATTGTTGATTGGTTGTGATGTTCCGGTAGCCCATTGGGTACTTGATCAATGGTTGGGAGGAAGAAAAAATCCGTACATCATTCTCGGACTTGAAGAGAAAATTTAGTAATTGTATGAGTAAACTGCAGACATTAGAAGACCAATTCCGTAAGCTCTATGATGTAAAGTTTGCCGATGTATATTTAAGCGATAAATTGCTGTCAGTGGAGGGCCAAACGGCAATAGAAGTAGAAGAAAGGAGTACTTTCTTCGACGGTAGTCACTTCGTACTTCCGAAACCATGGAAAATGAATCCAAACATAAAGACGGGAAACTATGAAGTAGCGGTCAGTAGGTTACTTAGTTTGAAGCGTAGGTTGTCGAAAGATAGCAACCTAAAGTCCAGATATGCAAGAAGTATTGAAAGTAATTTTGCTAAAAATTGTGCACGAAACGTCCCTGAAATACAATTGAGGTCAGAATATCTCCCCCGTTGATATTTACCTCATGCAAAAAAATCAGAAAAACTGATAGTGGTGCTTGATTGTGTTGCTAAATGTGCTGGGGTTACACTGGATGATATGTTTTACCAATGACCTGACACGACCTCAGAGCAATTTCGGATAATGGTTCTGACGTAACCTTGATCAGGTTGGGATGTTTGAAGTTGCTGGGGCTAAATGAAGAACAGTCGTTAGTCGTAGTACAAAATGTGAGCGATACTAAGACAACATGGATTACTAAGACACCTTTTGAAGTGTACTCTTTAGACCAATCTGAGCACGTTAAGATTAAAGGATCATTGGTAATGTCGCAAATACCTGGGCATAAGCCGACGAAGGATAGCAACCTACAGTCCAGATATGCAAGAAGTATTGAAAGTAATTTTGCTAAAAATTGTGCACGAAACGTCCCTGAAATTCAGTTTAGGTCAGATTAACTCCCTCATTGGTATTTATCTCACCATGCGTTGATAAATTCGAAAAAAAACAGAGAAACTGAGAGTGGTGCTGGATTGTGCTGCTAAATGTGCTGAGGTTTCGCTAAATGACATGATTTATCAAGGAACTGACCCGACTGCAGAACCAGTTTGTATATTATTGCGTTTTCGCAAGGAAGCAATTGCCATCTGTGCAGACGTTGAATAAATGTTCATGCAAGTTAAGGTCCCTGAATCTGATTAAAAAGCTTTAAGGTTTATATGGTGGCAGGATGCGGATATGTCAAGAGAACCAGTCGAGTTTCAAATGACAGCTCATCCATTTGGAGCGACGTAATCGCCGTTCTGTGCAAACTTTGCCTTGAACAAGACAGCTCAAACGTTCTCTGATGGATATGATAGCTATGTCGTAGAGGCGGTTAGGAACTACTTCTATGTGCATGATTGCTTGGTATCCTTTTCCACTTGTGATCAAGCAATAAACTTTGTTAAGCAAGTAAGTGAATTATTGTGTAAATGTGGTTTCACATTAAAGAAATGGATAACTAATTCGGAAGAAGTTATGACCGTTTTGCTTGAGGTATGCAAGGAAGCGATGGAAAGGAAGGATGGAAATGTCAAAGAAATGTAAAATCATTCATCGAACCTTAGGTGTACAATGGGATTGTGAAAAGGATGTTTTCGAGTTTTACATCGACGCATCGGAAAGGCCATTGACAAGAAAAAGCATTTAATCTCTGGCATCTTCTGTCTTTGATCCTTTTAGCCTTATTTCCCCAGTCTGTCTCACAGTTAAACTTCTGCTGCAAAAGTTGTGTAAGTCTCAAATAGATTGTGATCCGCCGATCAATGAGCCTTATTTATCGACCTGTCTAAATTGGATGAACTTCATGCGACGGATAGATCACGTTATAATACCTCGAGGGATCAAGAATAAATTCGACGAACCTAACGCAAGGGTGAAATTGCATTTGTATAGCGATGCCTCAGAGGTTGGTTATGGAGAAGTAGCTTATGCACGAGTCAGTTATTTAAAGGAACCACCGTATTGTATCTTGTCATACAGCAAGTCTAGGGTAGCACTTATCAAACCAATTACCATACCGAAGCTTGAGAAGGCAGCAGCAGTTTTAAGCGTAAATTTAAGTGAAGTTCTACAAAGAACCTTACCCAATCTTTTCTGCGAAGTGAATTTTCATACTGGTTCCATGATAGTGTTGTATTACCTTAAAAAACAGGAAACCGATATAGTACTTATAAAGCTAATCGTCTCGCTATTTTACACTAGTACACCAAGGTTGAGCAATTGACTCTCTCATTAAACGACCGGCAAGCTGTCGAGCAATTGCTCAGTAAAGTGCAGATCGGAGATAGAACGCCTTAGCAATTAAAAACTTATATGAGCAACAGAATCGGAGACAGAAATGTAGATAACAATGTATTTTACTAGTTATGGATACGACGACTCCCACCGAACGTGCAGCAGATCCTCGCTGTTGGAGACAGCGATGTAGACATATACAACACCGCTAAAATAGCGGATAGGACTTACGAGAGAATGAGACACGCGACTCCACAAACGCTCAACTCCTCAGTGGACGAAAGAATCGAGGCGTTGCAAAAATAAATTAATGTGTTATGCCGCAAACTAGCGAGCCTAAATCACAACGACAGGAAAAGAATTTGGGCGCGTAGCATATCAAAAGATAGAAATCGATCATTTTCTAACGAACTTACAGATCTTATTATATGCTGATAACATCAAACATTCGGGTACAAAGCTCGAAAATGCAGATCTTCGTGCACAATCAAACGATCCCACCGATTCTCAGTGACGACGATGACAATCAACGCAGCTACCAGGGGCAATCGTTTATTTTATATCCAGGACAGAGCAACAGGCGCGCAATTTTTAGTAGACACGGGAGCTTAGATAAGCGTCTTCCCCCCATTGAGCAACGAAAAACAAAATATTGATACTGAGCTAACTATTAATGCAGCGAATAGATCCGTCATAAAAACATATGGCAAGCGAAAACCAACCTTGAATTTCAGCAGTAATATTTCATTTTGCTGGGAATTCGTCACCGCTGATGTGTCCGTACTTATAATTGGTATCGATATTTTAAAGAATTTTAAGCTATTAGTAGATTCTCAACGAAATCAACTAGTGAAAGGAAAACGCTCAGTAGTCATAAGAGGAGTGATCACCGATCATGTATCGATGAATTTAGCAGTATCGAAAGATAAGTTCGCCGATTTGACGAGGGCGTCGCACGACAACAGAGATAATAAACATACATTACAGCAACACATCGTCACGTAAGGTCCACCGACTAAATTAAGAAAGCGAAGGTTGAACCCAAAAAGGTTAAACATCGCGAAACGAGAAATCGGAATATTAATGAAACTCGGTATCATAAGGCCATCCAAAAGCCCTTGGGCATCTCCGTTGCATGTGGTTTCCAAAACGAATGGAGAAATCAGACCACGTGGAGATTATAGAGCCCTTAACAAGCAAACGATAGCAGATAGATACCCAGTGCCACTTATCCACGACATTATCACCGAGATGGAAGGTGCTACAATTTTTTCGAAAATTGATGTTGTTCTGGCGTACTACCACATCCCAGTGGCCCCACAAGACATACCGGAAGTGGCTGTAATCAATCCATTTAGTTCATTTAAATTTTTACGAATGTCATTTGGACTAACTAATGCAGCTCAAAACTTTCAGCGATTTATTGATCAGGTTGTTAGAGATTTGACAGAAATATACGCATATATCGATGATATATTAGTAACTAGCGCCACCGCAGAAGAACACCTACAACATCTACGGCAGTTATTCACGAGACTTCAGGAACATGGCGTCATTATCAACGTTGAAAAATGTGAATTTCGAAAGAAATCATTGCAATTATTGGGGCATATGATAAATGCTCGAGGTATCATGCCAGTCCCAGCAGAAGATGCTGCTATTCGTAATTATCTGTTGCCCGAGTGACAAAAAGAGTCACAACGATTCTTGGGACTAATAAACTATTATAGGCGATTTAATCCAAACTGCGCAGCAATACTACAGCCATTCACGGACGCTTTGCGAGAAAACACCCAAACATTTCATCTATCGACAGAGGCTATACAGGCTTTTGAGAACGCTAAGCAAGCACTGATATTAGTACGAAGAAAGAGCGAAGCGACACTAGCCATCATGACGGACGCATTGAACGTAGCAGTAGGAGCTGTACTGCAGCAGTTAGTAAACGGTACATGGAAACCAATTTCATTTTTCATAGAAAAGAGATAAAATCCTACACAAACGAGGTACAGTACGTTCGAAAGAGAACAATTAGCGATTTACTTGGCAATTAAGCATTTCCGACATATGGTGGAGGGTACTATTTTCAGAGTGTATATAGACCATAAACCCCTCACGAAAGCAATTAACGCCAAGGAGGATAACTATTCCCTGGGGAAACTTCGACAATTAGAATTTATTTCCCAATTAACATCTAGCATACATTATATTAAATGTAATAATCACCAAGTGGCAGATGCGTCGTCCAGAACAACGATAAATGCAATTATTACAAATGGAATTGATTATCACGGTCTCGCAAAGTTACAAGAGACGGACATCGAACTAAACAAGCTAAGATTCGTTGACACGACGTCATTATCATTCGAAGATTTTCAGTTCGGCAATGCGAAAGTAATATATGACATGTCGACAGGCCGACTTCGCACATTAATTCCTTAACCATTGCGACGGAAAGTATTCGAAAGTATCCATAACCTATCACACCCGGGAATAAAAGCCACGATGAAATTAATCAGTGAGCGTTTCGTATGGACAAAAATGAATCGCGATATAAGAAATTGGACGCAAGCATGCATGAAATGTCAAAAAGCCAATTTACATCGTCATACTAGCTCGCTGATGGGTTCATTTTTACAGCCAGACACTCGATTCGAGCATATACACATCGATATTGTGGGACCACTGTCAGTTTCGAATGGGTACAACTATATTTTTACATGCATCGATAGATTTACCCGTTGGCTTGTAGCGGTGCCAATTTAAGACGCCTCAGCCGAGTCTGTAGCAAAATCCCTTATCGAAAATTGGATTTTTTTACTATGGTATACCAGCAATTATCACAACCGATGGAGCGCAATTCGAAAGTCGACTCTTCCAGTAGCTTACAGAACTCCTCGGAATTAAACGTATTCGAACAACATCCTGCCATCCAATGGCAAAAGGAATGTTTGAACGCCTACGTAGGCAGTTGTAAGCGTCCCTTACATCTGTCATTGTCAATAACAACTGAGCTAATAATGTTCCTTTAGTCATGTTAGGTTTAAGAACAATAATTAAACAGGATATGAGATATTTTCCAGCCGAGTTGGTATATGGAACTACTTCACATTTACTCGGAGAACAAAACAACTGTGAAAAAACACGAAGATCAGAATGTTCAACTCAAATGTCGAGACAGTTCCAGTGTATCGGGCATAGATGTAGAGAACTATCAAAGTCATCATGCAGATGATAAATGTGTTAATTGACAGTTGTTTACGCAAAGTACTTCAGATAAGTTGGCCAGACACTATCAGCCGTGAAATAAACGAGATATTGCTTTGAAAATACACACATTGAGTGAATTGGATTGATGAACCAAGTGACAAAATTGCCAGAAATAAAATTGCTCACCCTCCAGTCTATCAAAACAACAAAACAGAAGATATCTCATCAACACCATATTTCGTAGTAAACTGACCACTTGTGCAATGGTAAGCGATGTTGTCAGAAGAGTCGGTTTGAATTATTGAAATCTTTGGACTATCAAAGTTTTCTAGCACATACTTTATCCATGAAAGTTTAATGTCTGTGGTTTGTTGTCTGTGAATCATCGACTATGTGAGACTATTTTTGTGATCATCAGGGTATGATACTGCACTTCGAATCCTAACACTTTCCAAACAGTTAACTAATGAACAACCATGACATGTCCTCTCGTAAAGTACGAATATCTCATATAACAACACTTAGAACATCAACGCGACATACATTTATTTCGGTCATAAATCAGAGTTGTTGAATAACAGAATCTCATAAAAAATTTTTGACGATTTATTGCCAGTTGACTATAGTAAAAGGTTGATCATCTCGATAAATTCATAATATTTCTTGAAATGTCCTTCTAAGAGATGATTGAGCGCTTATCTACATCGGTTCATTTTATTCTCGAAATGGAGATGTTAACATGTTTGATAAAGCAGTCCGTGCTAATAAGTACATTGATTGAAAGAGGTAGATAATCGATATTCAGATATTTTATAATCAAAAGCAATTTTCTAATAACCGTCAAAGATACAGGTGAGTGAACAGTGAACAATCGTTGGATGAAACGCGCGAAACTTTTTATCACTTACACTTTCACTCATTGTGATTAAACAAAATTCAACTGTTCACTTTGAACAAATCCAACTTTCAAAAAACTAACAAAAGAGTGAAGGTGCTACTTTTCTGGAAAATGAGGGAAGACTGATTACATCCATATTGACTTAGAGGACAGTTGAAGTGAGCTGAAAATGAATAAAGTTGACGAGTAATAAATAATTCAGCATGGATGAAATAGGTAACAATCTCATTCCACTTGTCGGAAAATGAATGTAGAGATTATTTATCGTTTCAGGTTTCAGTCACAAAGTCATTTCTGCATATGACACATTCACCTACACATCCATTATTCACATAGTCACTCCTTAATATTAACGAATATCTACACATATCTAAAGCTTTTTCGTTCTCATCTACAACAAAAAGACACAGTAATCAGTAGCAATAGACCGATGGAAATTATTATATATGTTGACAAGCAACTAAATTCTCAAGTTTAATGTAAAAACGAACACTTCATAGCTCATGTCGCGCGTACTTGTAGTCTATTGTTTCAAATAAAATTATTGAAGATATTTCGCAAATGTCAATATATCTCCGACTATCATATCTTGGATGGAGAAGTAGACGATTCGTTGCTTTTATAATAACACAGTAGTAATATAGCTTCAGAATCGTAGCATTTGAAATTTGTTAATTCGTCTTGCAAAACATTGAACATTGTTTTTGTCGCCTTCATATAATCACAAGAGTGAAAAATTTACCTTGTTGTTAAATAGTATTGCACATAGATGATTTTGTGATCACAGTATTCAACAGCGAGTTCGGTGTGATTGTTCACTTTGATGGAGTGATCTGTCGAAACACCTTATAATTACTTAGCTAAACACGTTCATTTTTCGTCACTTGCTTATTAAGTATCTAGTAAATCCTCAGTGACAAACATGTGGTAACGAGGCGTCATCAAGACTGTTTATGATTCTTTTCATGATTTTGTTGATGATATGTAGATAATAGGTTCAATGGTTTCCTTCTAAGCTTAGTCTTTATGTAAGCCCAAACCATTACTTTCTTCATCGGCATCACTCGAGATCCTATGCTTTGAATCAATATTTGATGGCTGTAAGAGTTAGTCGTTTTCGTAAGTAAAGATTTCAGCGTTACAGATTTACGCTCACACATATCTTACTTATTGTCAATAATAAGATTTTTAGCCACATACATTATACTGAAGTGATTTAACGTCGTCACAGTTTGCTACCGATGATTGTGTCAGTCTTTCGGACAATTGATAAAGTTTTACTGAATAGCCATGAATAATGTTTGTAAGAAAGATTGATTCAATTTTTTCAAGTCTGAAAAATTAAAAATATAAACAGAAGTGTGAAAAAAGGTGACGAAAATACTAGTGTGATCACAATAATATTATCATTTGTCGATTGAATCCATAAGTATCATATAAGTATTCTTCTAGTATTGATAACACTTTTCCCCTCCCCAGGAATGATATATACTGCCATGTAGAGCTAAAGATCTCATGTGACACTAGTAGTTCGCCATTGAAATTGTGGATGATTCGGCATTGCTTTGTGAAGTTTAGCTGGCTGTCCATGTGAAAAACTGTTTGTACACGTACGTGTTCTTTGAAATTGGAATTTTACTATCTACACCTGCTTAAACCCGCCATGTTATATAGGGACACTACCCCTAAATAAAGTCGGAAAAATAAAAATTTCCTAAATGCGATAGAAATAATCTTGCTGGTCTTGTTTTACTATTCCCACACCGGACAATCGGTTTTAGGCGTTCTTATACCCTGACGAATCAAGCTGGGCTGTTTCGCTTACTATCCTACATGTGTGTTGTATGCAGTAAAAGCTATATGGCTATGTAGAGCTGAAGGTCTCATGTGAAACTGGAGGTTCGCCATTGAAATTGTGGATGATTCGGCATTGCTTCAGCACGTTTAGCTGGCTGTCCATGTGAAAAGTCGGCTGAATAGTTAACCGATTTCATTCATACTGGTGGTTGGTTTTCAGTGTTCTCGAGGTCTTTTGTCATCGGAGCATTTTAAGGCATGTTACCACTGCTTAAATTGATGAGTTTGACTGTCGTGTAAGCAGAATGGGTCAACTTTTGCCTAGAATGTCGGAATTTCAGTCTATTGTTCAACGAATTTTTTTTAACCAACAAACGGCAATATGTTGTGATCTATCAGAAAGATATTTGCAAGATGATGATGATTTAAAAATACTATCAGAGCAATATGGAGCTCGGTTCCTTCACACTTGAATGATAGTGGTCATATAGTTGACTGAAATATATCAAAGTTAATTATCATAGTCCAAATAGTTTTCGATTTCTGGTTAGATCTCGTCTCTTACTTATTACAGAAGTTCAAGGAATTTCAGACAACAATCTAAGCCTTTCTGTTCATGAGAAATTTGTAACACACTTATCTCTCGCTTGCCTTTATTAAACAATTTTATTTTCCATAATACTTATTAGTTTATTTTTCTTTACTCCCTCTTACCACTTATTTACTCATTTATACTTTTTTCAAATATGTTCCACGGTTCAACTATCTAGATATTTCTCATTGCGTTATCTTGGAAACAAAAAACTTATTTTGTGAAATATATATATAGCAACACAAAAGTACAGTTCTGAAACAGTATGTCTTGATTCGAGTATAATACCGAATTTGTATGTTTACAATCTTTATATTTTCAGAGAACGCTATTATGAAATTAGACGTGTTGAATATCGCCACCATTACTATGGCCAGAGCACTAATTTCACGTTGTTATTTGTGAATTATTCTCCAACGCATACAAGGAAGTCATCTCCACGTTTATCTACACTGTCAGTAACATCGAGAAGGTAGGCGTGAATAATATTTTTTGAGTCTTTATTTAGGAAAAAGAACCATGATATGGTGAAAAGTTCAAACACTGATTTGTCTAAAGAGACTGCGGATTCTGTGCTGTGTTTTATATTATAAGTGAGTGTGCATTCTGATGACTCGAGTTTGAACACGAAATTAATTAATATAAAAAAATATCTGTGTTGATGTTATGTAATTTGAAGGTGGCCAATGAGTGGTTTGCATTAAATATGGGAACTGTGGTCTGACAGCATGGTGGCACAAGAAATACCAGTGATTTTTGTGTTCTGATCAAATTGAATATGCTTGATTTAACTGTTCACATCGACTTGACACAAATATAGGATAGATATCTGCCACTGTTGGTGAAGCAGGAAATGCTGTATAACGTGATGGTCGTTGTCGTACATAATTGCTGGAGAGAATACTTGTGGATTCAATCGAAAAATGATAGCACTATTCTGATCACCCCAGATTATTCGTCATCTTTGTCGCATGCTTAATATTCTTTCTAATTGATCAGACCGGAAAATAAAATCAAGTTTTACTTAGTATTGTTTGTTTGGATCTTCTCATTGATGTTTTAAGGACTGCAACTATTCAGTCTCTAATTAGCATAAAAGCATACTGTGCCTAAGGCCTCTGTATAGCCTAAATTCACAAGCATTGTAAGAAAAGATGGATAGTCGCTAGCAGTGGCCGAGTGGATAACATGATGGCGTTTGAATCAAAAGGTACTAAGTTTGAGTCTCAGAGTGAACATCAACTTTGAGATGCAGATACATCAAGATTACGAGTCTCAAATATGATGAAACGTGCGTCCTGGATTCTACTGCTAGCCCACATAAAGACTAAGCTCAACAGGAAACCATTGAACCTATACTACACATATCAACAATGAGATCATGGCAGGAGTCATAATCAGTCTTGATGACATCTGGTTAACACATGTTTGTCACTGAGCATTTGCTGGATACTTAATAATGAAGTAACGGAAAATCGGAGTGTTTAATTGAGTATTGATTAAGTGCTTCAACAGATTACTCCTTCAAAATGAACATTCACACCGAACTCATTGTTGATTGCTATTATCACAAAAGTCACTTATGCGCAATACTACTTATTATCAAATTCAAATTTTAGACCTGTTTTGATTTATTGAACCTTCGTTGATATGTAAGCGATAACAAAAATATTAAAAATAATGTTTAATGTTTTAATTAAAAGAATTACATCAGCTTTTTGGCAAACAATGAAAAGCATGTACGTAGTACAATGAAAAAACAATCCAATTTAAAATAATGAAAAATGAAATTTCAAAAAATTCAAATAGAAAAAGATTTGTAAAAAGTGTCCTGATTTTTCAAAGCAATTAAAAGGACGTTTTTCAGAAACATTCGTCACTGCTCCTTATTATGAGTAACTACATTCACATTATATAGCCGACGCACATGATAATTA
Organism: Schistosoma rodhaini; assembly: GCA_944470415.2. Taxonomy (NCBI): domain Eukaryota; kingdom Metazoa; phylum Platyhelminthes; class Trematoda; order Strigeidida; family Schistosomatidae; genus Schistosoma; species Schistosoma rodhaini. Next base: position 89,480,354 of record OX104036.1, read on the forward strand.
GGGGGATCAAAAAAAGTGGAACGTAAACGTGTCGATCTGACTTGTGTCGTTCTTCCGTTGCTTTAGCGGTCATATTCCGTAGAGAAACGAAGAAACAGCACATCTTACTAAATACCAAATATCTACCAAGTGTTTAGCAGTTTCTTTAGCAGTTTCCATCAGGTTTTCTCTAACCTGAACTTCAGATGTTCGCATAGGTCTTTCAATGTGTATGGTGGGCGTTGAAGTACTCAGATGGTTGACACCTGAGTTTTTTCGAATCCATCAATCAAAAGCATTGATTACTTAATATCAAACATCATTCTTATAATTTACTAATCACTACACTCCATTTTCCGTAATGATAAAACAAGAGAATTCCACAAATAGTTGCAAAATTGGCAATCACATAGGATATCTACTAGCGATTGACAACCATTATGCTCTGCATACACTATCATGAGCCTAGTTGGCGAATCATTTCTGTGGTGAAATTTGTGTTCTAGATGTCATATCTAATCAAAGTCTTGATATAAGTCGATAGACATATAATTGACGGCCTAATTGGAGCAATCAATTCAGATGACTATTTTACCGTAGAGAAGGAGAAATCGATAATCTTGACTGAATCACTTGTAGTCAAAAAACTCACACTAATTAATTTAACGTGATGCGCAATGTTTTAAAGTTAAAACTTCTTAACTTAAAGTGGTCTCATCGCTTTAATGCTCTTGGATGTACGGATTCATTTCGGACTTTTTAAAATAAGACGCATTCAAAGAGCTGAAAATATTTAACGCTTTTCAAAGCTGTTTGTGAGTGAAGTTTCGATTGATTTTGCACTTTTTTCTCGAAAAAGACGCATTATTCCAATACTTGATTATATATCAACACTGTACAAAAAGCTTTACTGTACTCAACGAGGGAGAAATACATGTCAGTTCTTAATGATAGCAATAAAATGTTCTTTATATTAAAAACATTTGCTTGAAATGTGAAATTTGAAGATAATTCAAAAGACCTATGAAGATCAACAAATAACAACTTCAACACGGCAGTCATTTACTTTCAGTTCATGAGTGTCTTCATCATTGCTTTCTAAACATTTCTTTTCTTTTTCACACCAAGTACATGTCATTTTGGTGGTAGTCTCTCTTTGGCATTTTATGAACAAATTTCTATGAAAGGAAAAAGATTGTTTTACTTTCAAGTCATCAAACAAAAGAAAAGCAAAACACAAATGCTGCAACTATGAGCAAGTTATGTGATAATGATTTTTGAGTTAAGTGACCTTTCCATTTGATGGTAAATGTTCAACACGGTGCATAATGCAAAACTCAGTGCACTTTCCATTCCATCAATATTTCACGATGGCGTGTTAGAATTGAGTGAAACTATTTCGAGTGTAAAGAATAAACGATGACATTTGACAAGAAGAATTCGATGGATTTCAATAACTGTTTGGATTCCGACATGTACACACTATTATGTCACTGGGTTTAGCTAAGCGCATTCAAGTAGACTTTGATGGTTATACACATTCTCTCCAAGAGATCAGTTTTAAGAATGCGATCAGTGCAAGAAAAGTCGGTTGTTCATAGTTATAAAGTTATTGCAATTCAGTTGAACGAAAACGGCAAATTGACACTGTTCTTCCAATCACCAGTGATAATTTTCTTGACAAAACTGCAGTCGAACTGTTATGACCACGGATAACAATGCACGCTGTCCATTTCTGAATTATGTGCTGTCAGTTAGTGAATCAGATCAGTTGAATCAACACAATTGATCAATGATAAAAGTAAAATTTTATTTGACGAACATTGATGTTTATCTAATCATTGATTATTGGAATGATTCTCTCAGTAGTCGGAAGGTTTTTTTCAAAACGCTCAGAAAGTGAGGACCAAAAGTTGTTGTATTCCAGGTATTCTAATTCAGAGGGATTGTTTTCACAACTTCAATGCTTCAGAAAAATCACATGATATTTATTGAAAGAATAACGGACTCTCACTCCTCAACACAAAATCACCTAACTGACACTTAAAGCTTTCGGACAGTAATAGCATCCCGTCTTTCATTTTGTGACTTTATGTTTAAGTAACTTTCAACAATGTTCAGACTCCAACACAGTTGAAATCTGGTGGCTATTCCTTATTATTACTGAACATCGAGTCGACGAGTAGTGATAAATGGTAAGTAAAAACTCATTTGAGACAGATGCCTGAATATCAGTTGAACATTGATGATATACATTTATCTCAGACACGCGTTTCGTCTTAGTTGAGACACGTCGAGGAATCGAACTCAGCACCATTCACTTCACATTATATTCGAGTATTCATTTAGACAATCATTACAAATACCCAATGATTTGTGTAATCGAGTGAAGCTTCAACTCCTTTTTATATGGTTATTTGTATCTTCGGAATAATGTTGGGAACCACGATTGATTTACATAAATCACTCAAAGCATTACTGTGATTTTATCGAAAATGATAATGGATGGATGGATGGCATAAATATTAAGATTTCGATCCATTAAACGATGATGATCATATCATTTATAAGCTGACTACAGTTACACACAATAATTCCAGTATTGATAAACAAAAGTGATCTTTTTGAATGTGGAAATAATTAATGCTTATTAAGTAGGGTTTTACGTACTTCCGAAGACTTCATACTCCACCAACGTGCCACTTTGATCCATTTCGCAGGAACACGTATTTCATGATCTATGAAACCTTGAAAAAAAAGACATTCAGAACTTCGATTACTTCATTAAGTATTACAAGTTTATTAGGAGCCGTCATCATAAGGAACTATTGAATATATTATTATGGACACAGTGATGATCACTCTTAGTTTTATGGATGATATCTCTCTGAGTTTTGAATGTGACCGAAGATCAATCAGTAAATTAAAGATTAAAACGATATCTGTCCGAGTTATTCAACGGATAGATCAGTTGAACATTGATAATGTACCTTTATCTCAGACACGCGTTTCGTCTTAGTTAAGACACATCGAGTAATCGAACTCGGTACCATTCACTTCACATTATATTCGAGTATTCATTTAGACAATCATTACAAATACCCAATGATTTGTGTAATCGAGTGAAGCTTCAACTCCTTTTTATATGGTTATTTGTATCTTCGGAATAATGTTGGGAACCACGATTGATTTACATAAATCACTCAAAACAATACTGTGATTTTATCGAAAATGATAATTGATGAATCGATGGCATGAATATTAAGATTTCGGTCCATTAAACCATGATGAGCCGCTGTTCACAGACATATTCACTAATATCATACGCTTTCAAATTAATCGACACTGTCATTTCCAATCAAGTGTGACACCGCAGTTTTCTTACAAGAAATTTGAACAATTATTTAACGTTGAATTCTAAATATTCAAAACATTCGGACAGTGTGTTTACAAATAGCAATCGAATTTCATTTTGCACAATTATCCTTAACACATAAATGGTATTTCCACCAGCTTATTTCACACAAGAAACAACTGATTATTGCAAACTGTTAGAAAGCTATAATACTAGGCTCTGATGGGATGCATGAATTTCTTGCATTGATATGCTGATGATCGGGTACGAGACGAGAGTAATATGACACTACTTGATATTTGATGATGTATGTCACCGAACATCAAGGTGTTAACAAGATTTGTTGTTATGTTTCTTACTTTTTCCATAATTGAGTGTAGCGTTGATTTTCGATATGCACTCACTTTCATCAACTTCCGCAGGAATCTGAAAACGAAGTGTTGGAAGTTTGAGTCAATATCTGTAACCATTGATCACTAAAACATTTTTTCAATAATGTCATCTCATCGGAAGACAACTAATCAAACTAGCATCAATGAAGCTGATATACTCAGTTCTCTTTACATTCAATCTGTAAAGATATTCCAAACCACACCAGTTGTCATCTCCACTTAAGTTTTATGAACAATCTTTATAAGATGTGATGACGTAATGTGAGACTCAGATCTTCGTCTGATGCAAGAATTGTGATTCTAAATAACTGGAAGGATGCTGTACCTAGGATTTTCAACAATGGACAATCCAAACAGCTAGTCTTAACCAGATGAAATGGAGCCTGGCGGCATATGGCACTTTCTGTATAGTATTCAATTACAAACTGTCCGTTTTATATTCGTCACAAACACATAATTATTTCTTCTGATAGAACTTCACTTATGATTATTGATCTCTTTCTATCATGGTCAACGTAACCAGATACCTTTGACAGTATTGATTAACATGAAATAGTAAAATGATCTGAAGTACATAAAAAAAATTACAATTCAACTTAATTGCAAAACTTACGTTATCAAAATAAAAAAATATTTTCCCATTTGGTTGTATTACACCAGTGATCTTGGCTGGAACATTTACAATAAGTAGACTATTGATACTTAGAATTTGAGGTATAAACAATAAATAGTCTACGTTGCCGATAATATATGTTTGCACTCGCGCAATAACTTGAATAATTTTATTTGAAAAAATAGACGCATAACATGAGCTGTGAAGTGTTTGTCTTTACATTAAACTTGAGAATTAGGTTGGTTTTCAACATATATAATAATTTCCATCGGTCTATTGCTGCTGATTACTGTGTCTTTTTGTTGTAGATGAGAACGGAAAAGCTTTGGATATGTGTAGATATTCGTTAATATTAAGGAGTGACTATGTGAATAATGGATGTGTAGGTGGATGTGTCATATGCAGAAATGACTTTGTGACTGAAACCTGAAACCATAAATAATCTCTACATTCATTTTCCGACAAGTGGAATGAGATTGTTACCTATTTTATCCATGCTGAAAAAAATGTTTTCATTTATATCATTTCATCGAAAGACAACTAATCACACTAACACTAATCTTGATGATATTTTCAGTTTTTTGTCTCCATGATTTTTCCATTCAATGTGTAAAGATATCCCAAATCACAAAGGTTGTCAACTTCAGTCAAGTCTTATGAACTATCTTTCAATCATGATATGTGGCGACGTACTGTGAGATGTAAGTTTTCATCTGTTGAAATGAAATGTGATGGTAAATAACTGTGAGGATACTGCAACCTGGATTTTCAACAATGAACAATCCGAACAGCTTATCTTAACAAGATAAAATGGAGCATGACAGATTATGACACATTCTGTATAGTAGTCAAACATACACTATCCGTTAACATTCGTCACAAACACATGATTATTTATTCTGATAGATTTTCACATCTGATTATTCATTATTTTCAACACGTGCTTTAATAGTGTGTCATTAAAAAGATTGACAATCTTGTCAATTAGACCGTTTGCTCATTACACAATGTTGATCTCTTTTTATCATGGTCAACGTAACCAGATACCTTTGACAGAATTGAATAATATGAAACAGTAGAATGATCTGAAGTACATGAACAAAATTACATTTTTATGAGATTGTGCAACTTACGTTATCAAAATACAAAGTTATTTTACCATTTGGTTGTATTACACTAGTCATCTTGGCTGGAACATCTACAATAAAAAGACTGTCGATACTCAGAATTTGAGATATTATCGATTAACAAGGTACAAAGGTGGAAAGGTTGCAGTAGATATCTAGTATGTTATCTGAAATGATTTCTTCAGATGGAATGGAAATTAATACATTAAAGTGAACGCCATTCGAATGAGACGGGCATGAATCCTGTCTAACAAATGTTAAACGCCAAGATTCTGAAGCTATATTACTACTGTGTTATTATAAAAGCAACGAATCGTCTAATTCGCCATCCAAGATATGATAGTTGGAGATATATTGACATTTGCGCAATATCTTGAATAATTTTATTTGAAACAATAGACTACAAGTACGCGCGACATGAGCTATGAAGTGCTCGTCTTTACATTAAAATTGAGGATTAGGTTGGTTGTCAGGATATATAATAATTTCCATCGGTCTATTGCTACTGATTACTGTGTCTTTTTGTTGTAGATGAGAACGGAAAAGCTTTAGATATGTGTAGATATTCGTTAATATTAAGGAGTGACTATGTGAATAATGGATGTGTAGGTGGATGTGTCATATGCAGAAATGACTTTGTGACTGAAACCTGAAACCATAAATAATCTCTACATTTATTTTCCGACAAGTGGAATGAGATTGTTACCTATTTCATCCATGCTGACTTATTTATTACTCGTCAACTTCATTCTTTTTAAGCTCACTTTAACTGTCCTCTAAGTCAATATGGATGTACTCAGTCTTACCTCATTTTCCAGAATAGTAGCACCTTCACTCTTTTGTTAGTTTTTTGAAAGTTGGATTTGTTCAAAGTGAACAGTTGAATTTTATTTAATCACAATGAATGAAAGTGTAAGTGATAAAAAGTTTCGCGCGTTTCATCCAATGATCGCTTAATGATTACTCACCTGTATCTTTGACGGTTATTAGAAAATTGCTTTTGATTATAAAATATCTGAATATTGATTATCTACCTCTTTCAATCAATGAACTTATTAACACGGACTGCTTTATCAAACATGTTAACATCTCCATTTCGAGAATAAAATGAACCGATGTAGCTTAGCGCTCAATCATCTCTTAGATGGACATTTCAAGAAATATTATGAATTTATCGAGATGATCAACCTTTTAGTATAGTCAACTGAGCAGTATATTTCGCTTCACTGAAATTTGTTCTAGAATCATTACACTAAGAAATAGACGTTTAATACCTTACCGACAATAAATCGTCAAAATGTTTTTATGAGATTCTGTTATTCAACAATTCTTCCACGATTTGCAGTTTGCAGAACGGGTATTGAACCAGATCTCCTAGTCTGAACGTTTTACAGGTTGTATAACTCGTAGCCTCTGTGTCAAGGAGTCATGTATCTTTGTGTTTAAAGATTATCAATCGACAACTCATTGCATAGCATAACTATAATCTTAGTAGTGTGCTCACGAAGGATATATTTAGCCTGTCATCACTGCAGAGACGATTTATACTTCGGGTTTTCGGAACTCATTGAATCGGGAACTATGATTCCTGATGTAGTGAACTTGAGCTTGATATTCCATAAAAGAGAAAACTCGAACTAAATCTAATCATTTTATTCAATATACCTAATAAATTACTATTTAAATCCAGTCAAGTAATTGAATATGCAAAAACTTTTAATGATTACATCCGTATCTCGTTGACATTGGTGGAACAAACCCTTAACCATCTTTCTGTATGAATAACTTAACCTGTAAATTTTCCAGACTCCGGAGTAACCAGCCACAATCAACTTGCAAGACAAAATCGCTTGCATCCTTTGTTCGCTTCAATGATGCGTACTTCTCCTGTGAAAATGCAATATATATTCTTTCACCTGTAAGTATATCTTATTCAACACGTTAGGTTAAAGTAATTTTAAATGTTTGGTCATTCTTATTTAGGAATCACCTTAGTGAAATTACTCACCTGATGTTGCTTAACATTACCATAGTCCCTGTCAGCCTTTGTCAATTTGAATTTATATCTGATAAGAACAATATTTCCCTGAGTCACAAGGCACATGCATTATGGTAGACCTGATTGTCATATTTTAGTAGTTATTGCATTGTTGATCCTTGTTCTCTTCTACCTCCGTACTTTCTCCAGTTATAGATGGTCATATTAAATTCATTTTTTTGCACGAAATGACCTCAAATTCACCATTCATAAATCAACAGGATGTGCATATACAGATAAAAAGCAGTTCTTGTTCAACGCATCTCATTGTCATGTTATATGGCATCAATGTACAACCTAAACAATTTTTAAACTAGTCAACTCAAAACATTCCTAAATCAGATGTTTGTTCCATACATTTAATGCGAGGCGATATAATTTCTCCTGATGGTTTTGCGTGGAATATATTTTGAGATCTGGTTATCAAGATATATATGAAAATGGTGCTTCCTTATCAAACAAAGTTACACTGTTGTTTGATTATAAATTGACAAAGTTATCTACAGAGCATTCCGTCTGTATGAGTCTATCAATCAATGTGGTCAATTTTTACAAACTATAGAACGATTAGTAAGTATTGGACAAATGTAGTGTAGTGCATTGACGATTATTTTATTGCAAAGAGAGCTAACGAATATTACATATATTTCATAATATTTACATCTTATTATGTCTTATAGATTGAATTGTTATATGATCTATAATTCAACGTGTTCACTGTGTTCTTACATCAGTTGGTTGCACTTAGTCAAAAGTGAGACCCATACATATGTTCTAAGCTAATAAGTCTGCATCACTAAGCCAAAAAATCTCACTTTGCTCTTCCAACACAAATAAAGCTGAAGATAAATGAAATGCTAAAGGGGGATTCTTCAAACCAACACCAACAATTTGACATTCTTACGTATGGCTTAGTATTTCGTCGGAGTAATCCGTTACAACAAGTACATATAGGATCATTATAATGTCGAAAACTAACTGTGACGTTTTTCAGTTGTTTTTTTCTAAAAAAAGCCTCTGTGATTATTTGAACTCACCTTTTCACCTTCTTTTTCTGAAAGACGTAATTCACGTCATTCCACAATTACATTACAGAGATCTATAGCTCTTACAGATACGTTGATTTGTTCAATCTGGTCATGTTTGATAAATAGATAGAAATCGTATACAATAAATGCAGCATTTTTGTAACTGATTCCAGTATAGAATTAAATTCATCTAATCTATGTTGAATGCATGCAATATCATCTGGATGATGGCAACATAGAGATTATTTTGACAGCGATTTACTTAAAAAAGTTGATCATGTGCCTACTGGTTACTGTTGGCCACATTTTTCCACATTATAATGAAGTGTGTTAGCTAAAAATATTTATGCATTTCAGTCAAGAACAATTGACATAACTGAAGGTGTGTTGTTTATTTTCATCACTAACCAACATTTGTCTTCTTTTTATTCAACATGGTGTTCAAATTGATCATTTTGGTACTTCATGAAGTTTACATATATGTATAGTTTGTAGTTATTTTCTGTTGACTCTTTCAGTTTAAGAAAGCTGGTATCAGGTGATTATTTCGGCGCTTAAGTAATAGTACCTTCAAAGTGTTATAAAATTTGGATGCTGAATTACGATGCGTATTCGAAATGATGAAGGAAGATCTGACTTCAGCCTGTTGGTTTGTTGAGGATTAGCCTATTTTCTAAAAACATTTTGATGAATTTGTGCTAATGTACATTCGTAAATATGAAAGCATGCAGCAAGCGCCCGACTTCCTGCCTTCCAATATCAGTCAATTTACAACACGAAAGATTTGATAAATAAGACCCATTTGTGTGTATAAACTACAAAACTGAATACAGTGCTTCAGCTGAGTGAACTTGAGTATATGAAAGATTTGAATTCATATGAATGAATGACATCAACTTTTATCTGAATCATTTGAAACATATTGGATTATAATCGATGATGGTGAAGCGTTCATATAAATTGTGTAAGAATATAGTTATGATTAGCAAAGTTTGACGTGATATTTTCAAATAAATTGTTTAATGGAGAGATTGTTATAAATAAAAATAATATAGTTGTCGATGCCTATTTGAGTACGAAAATTAGACTTCTGATGTTTCTTAACTCAATGTAAGTCACCTCCTCGGAGAATAAATAACATATAGATATAAATCCACGTTGAAGTATTACAAAGGAACAAAGCAGGTGTGTGAGTTGCGATCAATCAAAAAACAAGTCTGAATAATTCAATATCTTGTCTTCTCAGTCAATTGGAGTTATCTGATACATCTATATAGATTTGTGTGTGTGTATATGTGGAGGATCAGAGATGAAAATGTGTGTGAACTTTGTGTGAGAATGGAAAGAGTTTAACTTGTATGTGCAATAAAGGTTCAATGTTTGAATAGTATCGGAAACAAAAGCTTGGATGGTTTGTGCAAGTGTGATGGTTATTGAGCATTTCTTTGTTCGACGGAGCAGTAGAGTTAAGCATTGTATGTAGCTCTTCAGCCACTGTTATTTCTTTG